>VZTN01022746.1:399536-707509 GCA_013400515.1 Erpornis zantholeuca | reverse complement strand
ATCCCATCCCATCCCATATCCCATCCCATCCCATCCCATCCCATCCCATCCCATATCCCATCCCATCCCATCCCATGGATCCCATCCCATCCCATCCCTGCACATGGAACTCCCAGGGCTCGTCCTGCAGCAAGGGGGAGGGAAAATGGACAGAGAAAGGCAAGCTGAGAGAGCAAACAGGGAAATGGGGAATGAAACTGGGTTGGAAAGTTCAGATGAACGCAGATGGAGCTACTGGTGCTATCAGGGAGGTGAAGAACTGAGCAGGGCTCTGAGGGAGATTAGATAAATCCTACAGATAACAACAGCATCTGTGGGTATGTGATAAAAATACACGTTTGCCATGGAGATTAAACCTGACATTAACTGATGTGGCTCAGGCAAATGATTCCATAGCTTTGCAGTTAGAGGGCTGTGCCCTTCCCATGAGCAGGACCCACAGCTGGCCAGGGCTGCAGATTTCCTGGGCTCCTGCAGGCCCAGGTTTGTCAGAGAGAGTTAAAAACCCAAGAGCAATTCCCCACATGTAAATGTGCTGGAGCAGACATTGCACAAATGAGCCAGGACTCCAAGAAAAAGGTTGTGGAAGCTCCTTATTGCTCCTTTCTGTCCCACATTTGAGTATGGGATGAATACAATTCCCCTTTTTGCTCTATTAAGCCCCAAATGCAGGAGCTATGAGCAGTGTGGAAAAGCATTGTCCCAGCAGCCACACAGGAATGATCACCTTGGGGATGGCATGTGCTCCTGACTCTGGGAGTCTTAGATTCCAACTTTCCCAAGACTTCTGTGCAATCATGATCACATCCACAGCCTCCAAATGCCTCCTCCTCACCTGTAAATGGAGATAAAAGCATTTCCTTTCCCCATGAAGGTGTGCTAAGGGTGATGAGCCAGAGGACTGGAGCTGGGCCCCACATGCTCTGCTGTTTTCCCAAGTGGAACAGCATTTATGGGAGTATCATTATTTAAACACTCAAAAATCAGGAGAAGGTGCCATAAATCAAGGTGGGAGCACAGGGAGAGAAAGGAGAAAGTGTTTTTTATCCACTAGAAAATCCAATTGTGATGAAAAGGCAGCTGAAGATGTCTCCTCTGGCCAGTGAAGCAGAGATACAGAATTTATTTAGGGTGTTTCTTCAAAGTTGATCTCTCCCTGCCTAAAATCAGTGGGAGTTTCACAGATTCCAGTGGCACAGGAGTTAGATCACAGATGGGCGCCTCTGGAAGCCCCACCTTTATTATTCTTGAGAAGTAGAGCCAAGGAAATGATTCACAACAAAAAACCAAGTTGTTGCATTTGAGCAGTTTCTGTCCCTCATGACTGGACAATAAAATAATTTCCCATCCGAAATCACTGGCAAGTTTCACCCTGTGTCATCAGCAAAGAGCTGCTGCTCCACAGGAAGCTGCCAGAGGTTTGCTTGTGGAATCACACACTTTCCTGGGAAGTGGGAAGGCAGTCCTGAGTTTGGCCAGAGCTGCTGACTGGGGCTGGGGAAATCAGGCACTTTGGAACCAGAAACACTTCTCAATTCCCACAGGATAAACACCCAAGTGAGACACTTGGATCTCCTTATTGGTAAGTTTTTTATTTTTATTTAGAGATGTGGGTTCAGAGAGATGTGGTTCTGTGTGGGTTCAGAGCACAGGACCAGGCTGAATGTGGGAATCTTGGCAGAGGGGTGGAATTCTCTGTGGTTTTAGCTCTCTGTGGCATCTCCAGGATCATCCCCAGGGTTTGTGTCCCGTTATTCAGGCTGTTCAAAGCCAGTGTCAGGGGAATTGCATTGCTGATCTCATGGCACCAGCCTGAAAACCTGGGTTCAGTGGCCACCTTCGCCACCTTCTGCTGCCCATTCGCTCAGGAGCAAACCCCTGCTTGATGCCACCTACCCTTAGACACTGAGGTCTGGTCACACTGGTCTCCATCTCCAGCAAGGAAGCACCAGGGCACGCTGGCACTCAGGACAGCAGCCCCTGGGTCACACACTGCCTTTAAACACCTGCCTAGGAGGAGTGAACCTCTGCCTGGGCTGTGCTGTGTGTAAGAGGGGCCCAGCCATGCTGCCTCCTCGCTGGGCCCGTCCTTGGGGTGCTGGATCTGTGGAGTGGGGATTGTGCCTCGCGCCTCCCACGTGCAGCTGCAATATTGAAGTCATGATCGTTTAATAATGATCATCAAAATATCCTGTCCTGCCAGGGCAGTGCCTGCAGTGACTTCTGTGCTCTTAAGCCAGTGCAAAACCCGACGATCTTTGCTGGATTGAGGCAGATTACTCACTCCTTTTTCAGTCCGTGCCCAGCTTTAGGATGATGAATCTGTGTGTGCTCAGCCCCAGACGTGCTGCGAGTGCCGTGCTCGTCAGAGCAGCTCCTGTCTCTTGGAGCTGGGCAGAGCATTCCTCCCTCCCTGCAGCTGTTCCCAGCCCCAGGACAGGCTGCTCTGGGCAGTGCTGGGTGTTTCCCTCACGGAGGAACGCCTTCCAGAGGAGCTGATGGCTTTTCCAGACCGGCTTCCAGCGGATGTTCAGTGCCGAGCCCTGAGCTCAGTGCCATGGGGACGTGGGCTTTTATTTTCAGGAGTTTTCCCCTTTTAGGAGGGGGTTTGTCTCATTCAGCTCTGCTCCTGCTTATGGGAGGGAATAGGTGATGGCAACCAGCACAGGAGGCTCTGGGGGAATTGCAGCCCTCCAGGTTGGATTGCCTCTGCCCAGGCTCTCTCTCTAAAGGTGTTTGTGCTCTCGGGGTATTAAGCTGGATACCTGATGATTCATGAATCCACAGCTTTGGGGTTTGTTTTCCAAGAAACAAAGCTGATCTGAATGTTCTGAGCCTGTTTGCTCAGCAGACAAGGAGACCTCCTGAAAATGAGCTTTCCCAGAAGGTTTTCAGTATTTTACACTCCTGATCAGGGTGAAAACTTTCTCAAAGCTGCCTATGAAATACTTTGGCGCATCTGAGTCCAGACTGAAAAAATAAACCAGCAACGTCTGCATGACCTCAACAAAAGCTCAGTCTCAGTTTTAGCAATGGAAGGTTCAGGTGAGCTGTGTGATACAGTCGAGAGTAACCCAAACTCATCCCACAGCACCTTTAGACTTCGGGCAACACTTAGGCCTGGATCAGAATGGTGCAGTCGTTTCCTGTTTCCACAAGCCATGGAAGCAGGCAGGAATTCCAGCATCTCTGATCCTTGGGAGGTTTCAGAGCTCAGCACTCTCTGTCCTTTGGAGCCTCCCAAAACACCCCAGTGGCTTTTTCAGGGAACTCCCTGTCCACCCCTTCAAACAATCCTCCTTCTCCGCATGTTTCTTTTAGCTCCTTCTCCAAAACTGTGAAGCCATGCCTTGATTCTCCTTCTTTTTCTCCATCCCCACACACCTTGGGGCTCCAGGCTGATCTTTCTCAAGCACATTCTGCCTGGCGAATCCTCTCCAGGGAAGGGAGTTTGGGATGTATCCATGATGTGTTCAGGATGAAGATCAAATGAAGCTGAGCTCCCACCTCGATCCTTTCCCTCCCTGGTGGTGGGGGTTGGCTGTGGGGTGTGCACAAACGAGAGGAGCCTGAAGGGGAAAGAATGAGGCTGCGTGAGCAGCAGAAAACTGCTCAGTGGTTTTTACCATGCCTTCATGCCAAACTAAACCATCCTGCCAAGGGCAGCAGGACCTGGATTCCACCAGGAGCCATCCAGGGAAGGTGAGGGTAAAAAAGACTTTCACATTAAATAGAGCCCGAGATTGTGGAACCAAGGCGTTCCTGCACTTCTGAAGGATGAGCTGCCTTATGAGAGGGAATGGTTTATGGGGAAAAAACTCTCCTGGTTTTCAGTCCTTCTCCATCTTTTTGTAATGAGTCCGAGGGAAATAAAAGAAAGGGAAGGGTGGGGGTACCATGAGATAACGTGTTTGAACACTGATTGTGGGAGAACTGCCCTGCACTGCATTACCCATACCAGAGAGAGCTGAGCCATCCACGGTGCCGCTGACCCAGGGAGGGGAACAGGAACAGAAATGAAAATCCATCACAGCCAAAGCTCTGCCCCCGAAGGAGAGAGGCAGGAGCAGCCTGGCTTGTGTCTGTCTGTCTGTCTGTCCGTCTGTCTGCTTCCCTCTGTCCTGATCCGGGTCTCTGCCTTTCTCCCTTTCCCTCCTCCATTGAAACCCTTAATAGGAAACACATTTCCCTCTCTGCGGTGTTCCCACCAGAAACCTCAGACTGCCGGGCAAAGGTGAGAACTCTGAGCAATTAAACCGGGGGAGGCGCCGGCCCTTTCCAGCGGCTCGGGCTGCATTTTTTCGCCTAAAGTAGCTATAGGTTGATCGCTCGTTCAGTGCTATTCATCACCCCACCCCCACCGCCCCAGCCACTCATTTGCAGCCCATTTAGTCATAGAAAACCACGTTTCTGAATTCCCCAGCACTTCCCTGTCTGGCAGGGGGAAGCTGGGCTGGGCGTTGCACTCAGGATTGCTTTAAATAACCTGGAAAGGAGAGAGTGGTGCACAGGAGTTTCCCCACAGATATTCAAGAAAGAAGTGCCAAAGCCAGAAACCATCCGATGAAAACATGAATTACGTGGACAGAGTTGTTTCGATTCCTCCAGGAGCCGATCTCTCTAAATATTTCAGCCAATCCCTTTGGCTATTGGCAGCTTTCAGAGCCAGGGTGCCCTTGGGATCCCTCTGAACTCTTTACCTCCTCATTCACCATCCATCCCGGTCTTTGGAAACATCCCCTGACTTGCAGCATCTGATACCATCCATCCTCCCTTCCCCGGGAGCACCTTTGTTTCCCAGCACCTCCAGCCTCCGTGTCCTTGCTGCCTTGCTCAGTCTCTGCCTTTGTTTGCGTTCGGGGAAGGAAAGAAATCCTCTGGAGCAGAGGGCAGAGGGCCAGCAGGACCCAGCACCTGCAATGGCTCTCAGATCTGGCAGGGAACTGCCCAGACCTCAGCTCGCACAGGAAAGAGACACACTCTGTGAGTACTGAGGGGCAGCTGAGGTCGTTTGGGATCCTGTGGACCAGAGGAACGTGGGACTGCAGGGCTCAGCCACAAGATCCTGCTCGGCTGCTGCTGCAGTACCTGCAAAGAGCTGGTCCTGCCCTGCTGAGGGGTCTGGGGATGCTCAGGGGCAGGATCCCAGTGACCCGAGGGGATCTGGAAAGCAGGAAGGGTCTGTGAAAGCACTCTGAGGGCAGGATTGGTGCTGCTCCAGCCACAGGAGCCTCTGCCTTGCCATGTCCCTGCGTCACCTCCCTCGCCAGGGGTGTCTCTGACACAGCACAAGCTTCTCCAAGGAGCTGCGGGGAAGGTGAGCCCAGGAGATTCTGTGAGCACTCATAACCAGACAGCCATGAAATGTGCATTTCATGCCGGCTTCCCTGAACTCCCAGGGTCTCCTCCTCCGTTTTTGGGAGAGTTTGCAGGAGAACCAGAGGGAAATGCTCAGAAAGGAACATTTCCACCACAGACTGTGTGGAACAGAGACCCTTCCAACAGGTTCTTCTTGTGCTGCTCCTGTGTGTCACGGGGAGCTGGATGGAGAGGCCTCTCTGATCCCAGGGAGCTGCTGCCAAATCCCCAGAGCTCGGGAGATGCTGGAATCCCAGTGAGATCTGTGCAGCTGCTGGCCCCAAACCAAGCATGTGACACTCTAAAAATGGCCAGGTCCTGACAGTGCAATTCATGACTTTTCTCCTGCCTGTTCCTCAAACAGGAAATTTCTCTATCACAGCCAGGGAAAGAGAAGCTTCTTCCTTATCCTGGCACACCATCTGTGCCACGGGCATTTCTGGGATAGATTCTGTCCCTGGATAAATGCACTGTACAACCTCACCCTTTTAGATCAGTTTTCAATGGGGGACCTCAAGGCACTCAGTGAAGGAGACAAATATCTTTATTTTTTGCAAGTGAAGAAATAGCAGCACGGGTGACCTGCAGCTACCAAGCTTTTAGGTGAATTTCACAGGAAATGTGTGCCTACTTAGCAGCAAAATGAGTTTTTTCATGCCATTAACAACGTTTCCTACCTGCCCTCGTGGCTCCCCGTGGCAGAGTGTGCCCAGACTGCACTAACTCCTTTTCTTTGCCCTGCAGGTAGCTCACTGCTGGTCTACAACACTCCATCCCACACAGACTCCTCACGTCTTGCCACCAAAGAAGGTCAGTGTTTTGCATGGAAATGTCCTGGGTTTGCCTGGGTTAGAACTGGACCTTTATATCCTTGGCATGAAAATGCTCTGCTCTGCATTCACAGCACGGTTAAAAAGGGATAATCCAGGCTGGAAATGTCACCTCTGCTTGTCCCATCAGTGCCATAAACTGTGTCACTGTCACACAAACTCTGTCACTGTTACACAGACAGTGTCACTGTCACACAGACTGTGTCACTGTCACTGTCACACAAACTGTGTCACTGTCACACAGACTGTGTTACTGTCACATAGACTGTGTCACTGTCACACAGACTGTGTCACTGTCACTGAGACTGTCACTGTCACACAGACTGTGTACTGTCACAAAAAATTGTGTCACTGTCACAGAGGCTGTCACTGTCACACAAACTGTGTCATTGTCACACAAACTGTGTCACTGTCACACAAACTGTCACTGTCACACAGATTGTGTCACTGTCACACAAACTGTCACTGTCACACAGATTGTGTCACTGTCACACAGACTGTGTCATTGTCACACAGACTGTGTCACTGTCACTGTCACACAAACTGTCACTGTCACACTGGTGTTTGGTGGGGCTGGTGAACTGGTGGCACATGTTCTGTTCCTGGTGTGACCAGTTTGGAATCTCACACAGACACAGTTTCTCTCTGAGTTCACAGCTGAAAGGATAAAATCTTCTCCCAATCAATTTCACTGCTGTAAAGGCCACTCAGGTATTCCAAACCCACCCATGGATCTGTAGCTCATTTCAACCAGCAAGGGACACCAAATGTATCTTTTTGACACTTGCATTTTGGAACAGTTTAATTTTCTTTTTTGTTTCAAATAAACCTTTTTTTTTTTTTCAATCTAGTAGAAATTCTGACCACATAGCTACAGCTTAGAAACCTTAAAGTTTAAAAGTTAATAACCCTCTTGGGGCTCCTTCAGGCTTTGGAGTTGTTTGTGTGTCCTTCAGCCAGGTGTTCCAGGTTTTCCTCTGCAGCTCCAGTCCTGCTCCTTGTTCTGATTTTTATTGACCAACTGGGCTCTCAGTCAGGATAAAGTTGTGAGTGTTGGTGTGATGGGTGTGATCACAGGATCCCAGAATGGTGGGGGGTGGAAGGGACCTTAAGGATCCTCCTGTTCCAGTCCTTGGCCATGGGCAGGGACAGGATGAAGCACATCCCGTACCTACAGGGTTAAGAAGTTGAATTGATGAAGGACACATAGGGTGATAAAGAGCAAAAATCTGTTCCTGTGCTCTGTAACTCCTGCATAGAGCCTGTGACTCCGTACACAGGGACAGGAGCTCTGGATGGAGTTTTCCTTGCCCTCTGTGCTACTGCAGGAACATTGGGTTTGCTGCCTGTGCTCTGCTCAGCTCCTCCTTTGAGAAGGTTCTGGGAAGGGTGAAATCTCCTGCCCACCCCAGCCTGTCCCTGTTCCCCAGTTCCCTCCCTGCCACAGGAACTGTGAGACACAAACACCTCTCTGCTCCTCAGCTGAACGTGGCTGCGTGGATGAGCCACAAGTTTGGACTAAACAGAACAGTGGGGAAAGGCAGAAGGTCTTTTATGGAAGCTGGAGAGACAAAACCTCCCCTTCCACCGAGGGGCTGCAGCAACAGACCCCACATTTAACAGCTCCTGCAGGGAGGGTCTGGCTGCCTCCTGTCCTTGATGCTTCTTTCTCCTTGCATTTCATCCCTTGGACCTGGACACGAGATCAGAGCTGCTTTTTCCAGCAGCTCCTTTAGTCCAGAGTGTAAATGCCCACCTGAGCTCCCTCTGTTCTCTCCTCTGAGGCAGCACCAGTGGACAAAACAGGGACATTACAGGGACAAAACAGGGACATTACAGGGACAAAACAGGGACAAAACAGGGACATTACAGGGACATTACTGGGACAGAGCCACTCAGGCTTTGCTGTCACTGCTGCTTTGACATTAACAATCATCTTTTTAAAGTTCATTGGAGCTGGGCTTGCTCCTAGCAAGCCTTATGTGAATAAAGCAGGGACATGTGCTCCTCCACAATTTCCCCTCAGATGCAAACCTCTGCTCATTCTGTCTCAGGCCAAGCAGTTGCTAAAAATAAAGCCAAGAAAAGTGTGATTTTTAAAATTATTATTATTAAAGAGAAAATCCCTGCGTAGAACTACTCTCCTCTGAATTTTTAAACACTTTGTGACTCAGGCCTTGAGTCACTCAGGCTGAAAGAAATTTGAGGGGAAAGTGTCCCTCCCCCTGCATTTTTAGTGGCCTCGAGAGTATCTCTGCAGTGCAGCTGACAGAGCTCTGTGTCCACTGCTGTCAGCGTGCAGCCCTCAGCTTCACATGGAACTTTCATCACGTGTCAATAAAGGACCAAGCACGCCCAGGGGACAGGCAAATAAAAATTAAGAACTACGTAGAAATGTTGAAATCCCATCTATTCCTCCTCCATTTCTTCTATAAAGCATAAATTCCATCATTGCCTCCATTGGCTGTTGGTGTAGGATAAGCTGCCCCACTCAGCTGATTGAGGTTATTGCTGAGAGAGACAGGAGAACACAGGCTGGCAGATAAAGAACTGGGGGAGCAGAATGGAGTGGCTCATCCAATAGCACAGCAGAAATTCATGATGGTCATAAAACTGGGCTTGGAATTCCTCAGCCTCAGTCTGGTTTGTTAGGAAACAAGATTTGCCTTGTTTCCTTTTTCATGGGCTCACTTCAAGACGGCATTTTCACTCCAAAAGCTGATATTCTTTTGGAAAAGGAATTTCAGGTTAAATATTATGAGTTTTTACAACTTTTTAACTTCTCAAAAGATTGAACATTTTTCGTCAAGTTAATGCATCTGGAATCTACCAATCCTGTAAATATTTCTCCTCTCTATGCCTGTGAATAAAAGCAGATGAGTTTTTCTAATCACCTTCCTTTGAGGATCCAAAAGCAGGTGATGAAATAGTACCAAACATGCCAAAGATAGGGAAAAAATACCATTTTCTTCACCCCTCCTGTAATTTTTCTACTTAACAAAAGCAAATAACCTGCTTGTGCAGGTTCCAGGGAGGCACAGGAGCTCTTTGCACACATTTGCACTGTGCTTCACACAATGTGTTCCATCCACGGCTGCAAGAAAATAACCTACATGGCAAAACAGAAGTGCAGCTGCAGCACAGACAGCTGCAGATGTTCCAGATGCAGCACATGGCTCTGCTCCCTCCCCCAGGACCACGTCCCCAGGAGCACAGGGAGCCTGGCCCATGTCCCACCACCGTCCCAGGGCTGGGGTTGGTGCCCTGGCTGCAGCTGCAGACTTGACTCCCTTTTTCCCTTCTGTTTTCTGCCCTCTGCCTCCCTGCAGTGCCAGCTCTGCTCTAGGGGAGCTAAAGTGCAGATCTTTGCAGCAGAACTCTTGGGAATCCTTACAGGAGGCCCTGTGAGTCCCACAGCCAGGGCACAGGGCAGCTCTCACAGCACACAGGCAGAACCCTGTCCTGTCCCTGCCCGAGCTTCTCCCCTTCCCAGCTCACAAACACTCCAGAGGATGGGACTGAGCGGCACTGGGACCAATTGTCTTCAGCTGCCTCTCAGGAGTGACTTGCCCTAATGAAAATCACCAGTGGTTTTTGGCCGGGAGAGGAATTTTCTGGGAAATGAAAGGAGGCAGCTCTGGTGGCTGAATGGAAAGGGCTGTGTCCCCCTCCCCCTGCAGAGATGGTCTGGGTCATTTTCTGGGACTGCTGGGAGCGATGAGTGACCTGCTGTAGGTACTGGAGACAGGCACAGGAATCTGAGCCCACAGATCTGCCCCAGTTTGGGAGACCCCAAACTGCTCTCCTGCAGAGGGGTGCCATTTGAGCAGGTTTCCATGGGGAAATGGAAACAATACTCACATCCAATAACATTGAGAGGTCAAAGGGCCACGTCCCCAAAGGGCTCTGAGTTCTCTGGCCTTGCTCCAGCACAGTTTTAAAGCTGTGTTCAGTTTTCAGTGTTTTGGGGTCTGTGTCATTCGTGTGTTTAATACATGAGCAAAATGCTGTGCAGCAGGTGAGCCCAGGGCAGAGCTGGAGGCAGAATCCTGGTGTGTGTGAGGTTTCCTGTGTCCATGTGGGAGTGCCAGGGGTGGGATGTGTGGTGCTTTCCAACACGTGCTGATGCCAGGGGATGGTGTTTGTGCAGGGAGGCAGCAGAGTGGGTGAAGGGAAGCTCAGCACCACGGGCAGGAATTCACAGGGGGTTCCTGGGGCTGTTTGAGTCCATGTTGTTTAGGATCTTGATTCAAAAGCTGCCTTCAGCACAGGTCTGTCCTCTGCACATGCCAGGCTCGGCCCAAGGCAGCAGAGTCCCAGAGTCCCAGATCATTTAATTTGGAAAAAGCCCTCCCAGACTATCCCTGTGCCTGATGCCCACCTTGTTCCCAGCCCAGTGCACTGAGTGCTACATCCAAGCATTCCTTGGACACCTCCAGGGATGGGGACTCCAAAACTCCCTGGGCAGCCTCTGCCAGCGTTTAACAACCCTTCCCATGGAGAAATGCCAACCTGAGCCTCTCCTGGCACAGCTTGAGGGCATTTCCTCCTGTCCTGTAGTTGCCCATGGAGAAATCCCAAACCCCACCTGGCTCCTGGCACGGAGTTGCAGATAGGGACAGGATCCTTTTGAGCCTTCCAGATTTGGTTGAGAACAGTGACAAACCAGCCCAAAGTCTCAGAAATCCAACCCAAACTCAAGCAGAGCACAGGAAAAAGGGATGTGGCACCTTTGAGAGAGGGAAGAAATCTCTGTGTGAATGCATGGATAGGGAGGGAGGGGAGAATTCTAAGGGTTTGTTCTGTGCCTATCCCGTGGTCATGTTCACGTTATGGAAGTGGTTGTGTGAACAACGAGGATGTTTGGGTGCAAGGTGTGTGTTTGTGTGTTCGCTGAGGCTGTTGGCAAATTTAGGAAGATAAATAAATCAGCTCTGAAATCCAGCGTGCTTTCCCAGGGGTTTGTACCCATGGTCATGGTGAGGCCCTAAGAGTTTCCTGGTGTTGGAGCATCAATAAAATCTCTCTCACACCAACTCCCTGGTACCCCACAAAATAACAGCTCTGTGCAGCTCCCCTCACCATCAGGGCTGCAGCCTCTGTGCCCTTTAAATTGGTAGGAACTCCTCAAAACTCCTCTCCCACTTGTCAAACTGAGTGACAGTTTGGGGTGACAGATTCGAATTTTGGGGGGCTGGGGAGAGAGGGGCAGAGACCACAGGGAATGTGGTTGCATAAGCACAGTTCCCACAGGAAAACACTCAAATTCCTGCATTAAACCCTTCTCCTGAAAAGGCCATTTTTCAGGTCTAAAAGGATGTAGTGAAAAATATTGACCATGTTCAATAAACCCTCCTGTGAGCGTGGCAGTGCAGCCACTTTTCACAGGGAAGGTTTTGAGCTCTGCAGCTTCACTTGTAGTGGAGGAAAAGCAGCTGCAGCTTTGTGCCCTCCTAATTGTCTGTACTTGCTAAAACATTTCTCGATGATATTTGTGTGCCTGGTGATGAAATATCCCATTTTTAGCTCGGCAGCAGAAAAAGGGGAGGCTTTTTTAGGTCTCCTTTCATTTTGGCTGTGTGGCCAGGCAGGGATTTATGAGTTCAGGGGAGACAGTAGCCAGCGCGCTCGGATTTTGCTTTTTATACTTTCTTTTTTTTTTTAATTGTTTTCCTTTGAAATTCCAGAGTTAGTGTTTTGTCTGCTTTCTCCCTGACCCTCTTCGGAGGCAGGCGTGTGTTTTTTCACCAGAAAAACTGGAAACAAAGAATCGTTGTCTTTAAGCTGTAGCAGGCAGGAAACCCAACTCACAAGGGATCACCCCGAGCCAGCGCTGTCCCAGAGTAGACTCCAGTTCTCTGAATTCAACCTGACAGCTTGTCTGGAGCACTTTCTAAGTAACCATTATCCTTCCTTTTCCCCCAGCAAAAGAGCCATTATTTTTCTGCCTGGGGTGCAGTGCAAGGAGTGTTATTGCACCGGGGGGGGGTCACACGTTTGCTGGGGTGCCAGGCCCTCCCTTCCAAAGCCTTGGAAGTGCTTCGGCTGTGTCCTCAAACAAGAGTTAATTTGTTTCCTGATAATGACTCGAAAGCTGTAAAACTGCCACGGCTGTGCACGTGTGTCTTCCCTCCTCTCTCCTGTGTGCGTGGCCTTTTTCTCCATGGGCCTGAGCTTTGGGGTGGTTTTACTCCTGCGTTTGTGTGTTTTTCAACAAGAGCAGCCTCCCAGCCCGCTGATGCTTTGGTTTTACGCCCTGTGCTGGGGTAACATCCCCGCGGTGCTGCGGGCACGTCCCTGCCCAGCCCTGGGTGTGTTTGGGGTGCTTCTGGAGGTGTGCAGAGGTTGTGCAGCTGTGCCTTGGCAGCGCCTGCAGCCCTGCGTGGCTCAGGAACGTCTCTGCTGGCTGGAGAGCATCTGCTTTTCCAAGCTGGCTCTGGGAGGGATTCTCAGGACACATTCTTCAGTCTCTGTGTGCCGTGCATTGGGATTTCTGCTGCCGATATTAAAAAAAAGCAACAACAAGGAAAAAATATTCTCATTGCTTCCTCCTTTTCTTCATAATGTGTCTTTGTGAGGCTCGCACGGGGCAAGGCAGACGTGGCTCAGGAAGTGCCAGCGCTGCACGGCTCGGGGATGTTTTTCCAGCCCCAGGCACCACTGGGGGCTGTCGCCTCTGGCTCAGAGCAGGCAGGGAGTGACTCCGGGTCTGAGGGGGGAGCAGAGCTCGGGGCTCTCGGCTGCCAGGAGCTCCCTCCCTGCAGCCCAGGTCTGGCCAGAGACAGGGGCACAGGGCTCAGACTTCCCTGAGCATGTCCTGCCCAGGCCAGCTCAGGAAATCCCCTCTGGAAATCACAGATCACAGAATCCCAGCATGGGTTGGGCTGGAAGGGACCTTAAAGCCCATCCAGTCCCACCCCTGCCAGGGGCAGGGACACCTTCCAGTAGCCCAGGTCACTCCAAGCCCTGTCCAGCCTGGCCGTGGACGCTCCCAGGGACAGGAATACTGAATCCCAGTTTTATTCCTACACCATGCTGAGCTGCAGATCCTGTCTGACTCTGGAAATAAGCGGGCTTCAGCCACAGGGCTTTAACCCATCACTGACTTAGAACAGGGTTTCAATCAGAAATGTGACCTCTCTGATCTGTGTCCCTGTAAAGGCAGCAATTCAGAACCAGGCTCTCAGCTACTTTCAGACACCCCCAAAGCTAAATCTGTTCTTCACATCCATCTCTGCAGCTGATTTCTGAATGCAGCAGTCAGTCCCTTCTCACTTGGTTTGAGTTGACTTCAGGTCAAAACCCAGTATTGTTCCAGGCCTGGATTTGGGATCTGTAAAACAGGTTAACAACAATGGAGAGATCAGAGAATCACAGAATCATCGAGCTTGGAAAGGCCTCTGAGATCACTGAGTCCAACAGTGCTCCCAGGTGGATGCAAAAGATGGTTTGATAATATTTTTCAATTGTTAAATAATCAAATAGCCTGATAATGTAGAATAGCAGTAATTTTGAAATCATTCTGCACTCAGTGAGTTGCTTCCTCTTAGTGAAGAGACTTAGAATTACTGATTTCCACCTCTGACCCCTGGAGCTGTGGTTCCTCAGCTCAAGCACATTATGTCTTGAAGGAGAAAAGAACAAGTTTGGTGCTTGAGGGACTGGGAAGTCTCATGTAGCCATGGGAACAGTCCCAGTAACTGTGGCCAGGAATGACAAACAGCATGACGTGTAGTACACGTGCTAATGAATTGTTTTAATTAGCAGAGATAGTGAGTTGAAAAGCAATTCCTTGCAGGATGAGTGATGCTGTGAGGTTTTGAGGCCTCAGCGTGCTCAGTTGCGACACTGGGGCTGGGTAAATGTGACGGGAAGGTGGCAGAGCCTTTGGGAAAGGCCAGAGGAGTCCTCAGAGCCTGCCCTGCTCCAGGCCCTGTCCCACCATCCCTGCCCACACCCACAGAGAGCTGAGAGACCAGAACCTCCCCAGCTTCGTGCTGAGAGGAGCTGGAGCTTCTCCTCTGCTGACCCTTTGCATTGTGTGTGTGTGGGGCAGTCAGAAATGTCCTCTGTGTGTGGGGGGCAGTCAGAAATGTCTGAGGTGTGTGTGTGGGGCAGTCAGAAATATCCTCTGTGTGTGTGGGGCAGTCAGAAATGTCTGAGGTGTGTGTGTGGGGCAGTCAGAAATATCCTCTGTGTGTGTGGGGCAGTCAGAAATGTCTAGGGTGTGTGGAGGAGGTGTCCCATGTGTGTGGAGCACTCTGAAGGTGTCCATGGAGCCAGGGAGGACTTTAGGGCCCCACAGCTTTCATGTTTGGTGCCACCAACATTTAAAGCCATGCACGGGACGTTTCCAGGAGGAGCTGGGGGTGGTTTGGGCTCCCTTGGCCCTGCTGAAGGCCTCAGTCTGGGTTTCTGCTCTCCAGCCTGACCATCTCCTCAGTGGGATCTCCAGGAGGTGGACGGAGGCAGTGTGGGGGCTGCACACACAGACCCTGCTGGCGTGCTCGGGCTGCAGCAGGAGAGGGGTTTGTCCCTGTGCTGGATTTTCCAAGGCACCAGGGGAGTGCCACCACACACCTGGGCAGGAAGGGCCATGGGGTCCTCTGCCCTCCTCTCCCTCTCCCCCTATAAAGTGGAGACCCCAAGGGACCACTTGGATTAATCACAGGTCTGCATCCCCCAGGACACCTGGCTCTGCTTTCCACATTTAAGGAAGCTAATTTGAATTCCAGCCACCAGGCCAGGGTCCTTTCTTCCTCCTGGAGCAGGAGGACTCTGTGCAAACACCAGCCTGTGTTCTGCATGGGGAATCCACTGGACAAAGCTGGAATGCAGGAGGAGCTGTTCTGGGATGAGCTGTCTCCCTTGGATTGGGAGCACAGGGATTTCTAGGCAGGACTTGCCCTTAGAGACTTCAGTGCAGCAAATCAGGAGAAGGGGAAGGAGAAGGTTTCGAATCTCAAGTGAGATCAAATATGAGCTCCACAGGATCCTCCATGTACCTGACCCTCCTTTCCCTCTCTCCCTATAAAGCAGTTGTCACAAAATAGGCCCCAAGTGACCACTTAGACACATGACAGGTCAGGGTCCCCCAGGGCACCTGGGACTGCCTTCCCCTGGTCTTCCTTCCTGGCTCTGTCTCCATGACTTAGGACAAGCCCCTTTCCATTCTGCAGCTGCCAAATTTCCTTGGAGGCATCAGCTCCAGAGATTCCTGGGCTCTGCACTCCTTCCCAGCCTTGCCTGTAGTGCCAGCGTGGGTGACATTCCAAATTAGATTCCCTTATAGTGCCCATAAAGCATTTAGTCCATAAATGACCCAGCTCCATGGTATCCATCCTAGAAAAACAAAGGTCTAAAAAATGTGAATATTCCAGGCCCAAAGCTCCTTGCTCTCCTACCTCGCCAGGGCTGGTAGCACAAAGTGGTGCCTGACTCGGGCTGGCTGTGGGAGCCCCTCCGGAGGGAGCAGGATGAAGGGGCTGTCAGCACTTCCCAGCAGCTCAGGAAGCGCAGGCACTGTGAGCCCATTGTTCAGTGAAAACCCCCCTTGCCTCCCTTCTGTCCCTAACTCTCAGATTTATAAAACACCAGGGTTCTTTTTTAATTTTTTTGAAGCTTTTAAAGCTTATCAGAGAGGGTTTGCTCCCTAATACATCATATCTCCAAGCCAGACTACCTAAAGCCTCGCTCGCTGGGCTGCACTCCGGGCTGACAAGGATTTGGGATCGTGATGTGGGAATCCACCTGGGGATTTTCAGGCTGGTTTCCTGCAAAGGCAGTCTGTGTGTCTGTCCATCTGCCCCCAGAAATATCCATCAGTCTGTTCAGACTAAATATGCCCCAGAGGTGCTGGCAGGGGACACAGCTCCAGGGGAGACAGGGGCTGTCTGGAGAGGTGGGCACAGAGGGTGGCAAGGCAGAAGCTGAGGGACGTTTGGGGTGAGAAAGTGGAGAGCAGGGCTGAAAGGGCACGGAGATCAGTGCTGCAGCCTGCCCCACGCAGCCTGATTCTGGGACAGGCAGCTAGAGCCTGCAGAAAGTGCATTTAGGCCTGCGAATAAATAAAATGATATTTAACCTCCTTGCCAGGCACGCTGTGAGTGCAAATGTTTGCAAAGCTGTGAGATCCTCGGTTGAAAGGTGCTGCGAAAGTGCAAAGCGTTATTAATATCCTTTACCTTCCTCCTCACAGGCTGAGCATTCGTGCTGGGGAATTTCTGGACATAAACCAGACAGCTGCAGAGTGACAGTTCTTGAAAGCATCTATGATTTATTTGCTGCTCTTTAATTCCATTTTGTATTGAACACACATTAGTCATAGGGCTCTTGTTCCACGGGGCCCTTTAAGTCTAAACCAGACATGGGGACCTGATCCTTTCTGGGATAAATTTGCCCCCACTTCGCTGCAGCCATTTGCTGATTTACACCGGGAGAGAACCCCAGTCCAAGACTTTTAATTGAATTTCCATCCCATGGCAAGTTTTGGTGTAAAATCCAAGTGGTTTTAATGACAGATAAGACTCTCCCTGACACCTCCTGGCTGCAGTTCTCTAGGATCTCCTTGAGCCACTGGGCGTCAGGTCCTGGGAATGATCCTGTTTTTGCCCAAGTCTCTGGATGGCTTCCCTGGCTCTGCCTTTTCCATTTTGCTTTAAACCCATTCAGCTTTCGAGCCTTGGCCTGGAAGCCAGGAGGGCTGGTGTGGTTCTTTCACGTTGCAGGGATTTTTGTGAAATAAAAATAGCTTCCTGCATTTGGATTTTTTTTTTTTTTTTTTTGAGGGGGAGAGAAAGAGGTGGAAACCTGCAGTAGCTGAGTGGTGTTTCTACAGCAGGGCCTGCATTGCCGATTATCATATTGAACCCTTCTTATCACAGCAAAGTCACACCTGGGGCTAAATCTCATCCTAAACACAAGGCTGCCCCTATAAACCCCACGCTTTCCTCCATAATTCATATTTACAGAGGAAAAACTGGGGCAAAGGGACTCTTTCAGCCTGGATTAAACCTGGGCTGAGTCACATTCACAGCATCTTCCAAGCTGTCACTTTACATCCCAAACTCCAGGAGACAGGAAATCAATTCAGAGGGGCTTGGACCAGGCTTAGCTAAACTTCCCTGGAGAACCAAGCTTTGATCCTGCACAGCCCAAGCAGTCAGAGGGATCCACTGCTGGTCAGCACATCTGACTGGAATGGTGACACTTTTTGGTGAAAACCCCCTTTCTGGGACTCTGAGGGAAGCAGGCTCTTCCTCTGGGACAAAGCTTCTCCATCTGAAGGAGGAGGAGGAGGAGGAGGAGGAGGAGGAAGATCATCTCTCCAAGTCCCAGCCCCTTTATTTACTCGTAACATGCCTATGACTCTGCATCAAGTGACCTCTTTGCAGCCATTGATTCCCTGAGTCAATGACCTGACCCCAAAAAGAATCAGAGAAAACTGAAAATTTTCACTGAGTTCCGTGACTTTTGGGGAAGGAAATTTCCCCCATTTTGAAAAGGATTTTTCTGTTGGAAAAAGAATCTCTGCCTTTCTTTTGACAGGATCACCATATGGCATTTCCATTAATGTCACTTAGGGCAGAACTGTTTACTGAGGGAACTACCCAAAATGTACATCAGCATCTCAGCTGGTGGAAATGACTGAGGGTCCCTAGGGGGACAGGGATCCTGATTGGGACAGGGATCCTGCTTGGGACAGGGATCCGGATTGGGACAGGGATCCCGAATAGGGACAGGGATCTGTAATGGGGACAGGGATCCCAAATGGGACAGGGATCTGTAATGGGGACAGGGATCCCAAATGGGACAGGGATCTGTAATGGGGACAGGGATCCTGATTGGGACAGGGATCCTGAATGGGGACTGGGATCCTGATTGGGACAGGGATCCTGATTGGGACAAGGATCCTGAATGGGGACAGGGATCCTGACTGGGACAGGGATCCATAATGGGGGCAGGGATCCCAAATGGGGACAGGGATCCATAATGGGGACAGGGATCCTGAAAGGGACAGGGATCCATAATGGGGACTGGGATCCTGATTGGGACAGGGATCCCAAATGGGGACAGGGATCCATAATGGGGACAGGGATCCTGAATGGGGACAGGGATCCCAAATGGGACAGGGATCCTGATTGGGACAGGGATCCCAAATGGGGAACGGGGCTCTCTTCTGGGACCAGGCTTCCTGATGGGGTCAGGGTTCCTTTTTGGGGACAGGGTTCCCTAATCAGGACAGGGTTCCCTTTTGGGACAGGGCTCCCTGCTGGGACAGCGTGCGTGAGGCTGTCACCTCCCTCTTCCTGAGCTGTCCCCTCCCACCCTCTGTCCCAGCTGAAACCACCAGGGTTTGTTTTCCAGCTGATCTATTTGCAGTGGGGTTTGTGGTTTCTGTAAGAAGAGAAAAAAACAAACAAGTCAAACAAAAATAAAACCAGGCTGATGACATGAGCTCTGCTTTCCCCCTGCCCCTCTGTGCCCTCCTCCCTGGCTCCCCACCCTCCCCTCTCCCATCCCTCTGTGTTTTTCTTTCCATGCCAGTCTCTGCCAGGCTGTAATTCCAAAGCCTCAGCAGCTTTCCCAGTGCTGGAGAAATGTGCTGGTGCCTGGGAGGGATCCACAGCCCCACAGGCAGGAGGTGCTGCCTGCCCCACAGGGGCACTTGGCATGGCCCTGGAGGATGCTGCTCTCCCTTTTTCCTCTCCTTGACACAGCCTCAGATCCTCGGCCTCCCCGGGCTGAGAATCCTCACTGAGCTCCTGTGAGTAGAACAGGGCTCATCTCATCCTCCTCTGCCTGTGCTCCTCTGAATCCTGGGGTAGGAGAAAGGGCTCTGGGATGGGTCACACTGAGTTCCACTGAGTGCAAGGGCAGCACTTCATGGTCAGAATATGTCAGGGCAAATCCCTGTCCCATTTGGGATCTCTGTCCCATTATGGATCCTTGTCCCATTCGGGATCCCTGTCTCCCACAAGGATCCCTGTCCCCATTCAGGATCCCTGTCCCATTTGGGATCCCTGTCCCCAAAAAGGAGCCCTGTCCCCCTCAGAGATCCCTGTCCCCATTCAGGATCTCTGTCCCATTCGGGATCCATGTCCCATTCAGGATCCCTGTCCCTATTAGTGATCCCTGACCACTAGGATTGAGAATTGCCCCAAGAACCACATTGCTGCATTTCCACCCCAATTTCCACCCTCTGGGAGGGGCCAGGGGAGAACTGGAGATGTGGGAGAGGAAAAAAACGCAGCCCTACAGAATCCCAGCCAGCTGGGACCACGAAGCAACATCAGATCCTTGCAAGTGTTTGTCTAGGAACTGTTCATGTCCTGCCCCTGCTGACTTCTGTCAGAGCCCTCCTGTGAGGCAGGCAGGAGAGCAGGACGGGGCAGGAGTGGAACTCTGGCTCTCCAAAAGGAACCTGTCCCAGGGGGAATCACAAGGTGTGCAGTGGGAGACTGCAGTGAGACGTGGCCTGGGGTAGGAGTGTCACAAGGCCAGAAGGTTTGGGGACAGATAAGAGGTAGACTCAGGGACAAATAAGAAGCAGAACGATGTTATGGACAGAGTAATACCTGTGGGGTTTGATTAAGGGGCCAGGAGCTGCACAGACTCCTGGTAACCATGGGGCTGTCCCCTGCTGGGATGGTTTTAGGGGCAGATCTGGACAGTTCGGGCACATCCTGAGAGTTTGTGACAACTTCCCAGAAAGGCAAAGCCCAGCAGGCAGATGGGGCCTCTCTGCTGGAGCCCTGCTCACCCCAGTTCTTGTTCTTAGAGGGTTTAGAGTGCCTGGGATTCCCAGCAGGGGGGTGACATCCCAGATAATCCCTGTCCCTAAAATCCATGTTGTAGCTGGCAGAGCTTGCTGGCTCTGAGCCACTGTCCCCAGTGCCACTGCTGGGGCCTCTCCCCGGGCAGGGTGGCACATTTAGCCTCAGCCAGGTGCTCCTGCTGTAAATCAACCTGGCAGCACCTCTGCAGCCCCTCCTCTGCTCTGCATCTTCCTGAGCTGTGCTCACCCCAGAGGTGAGGATTCTTCCTTGAGTCAGTTCTCGGTCACCAGAAATGATACAGAGAGCAGGAAGAGATCTTCCTGTTGAAGGGATTTGTACAAATCGCCACAATATTTTCAACTTAATGTTTGATAAACCCCTTTTTTTTTTTTTTTGCCTGAAAAAGAATTTGCATTTGCAAAAAATGTGGAAAAACTCCAAAGTGGAAATAGGTCAGAATTTGTGCATTCAATAATCCGATTTTCTATTCACAACATGGATGCAAACTAGAATGGAAGTTCAGCTGCAATAAAAGACAAAAAATTAATGAAATATCTACATAATGTTTTCCTTATTGGTGTATTTTCATTTTACAGTGAAAACTTACATTTCTAGGGACATCTCTTAATTTTGTAGTGAAATCCCCAAAATATCAGCTCTTAGGCTGAGCAAACCTCTCCGTGGCAGTTGCTGTGATTCCTGTGGGATGTATTTTGTACCTTGCACCTGTTCTCTGCCCCTATAAATCCCTTCTCTCTTCCCAGGCCCTCCTGTCACAGGGACACAAAATGTGAATAAGGCAACGGAGCAGCAGCGGCCCCAGCCAGGTGAGCGTGGGCTCTGTGACCCTTGGATCGGGGGCATTAATTGGGGGAATTAATGAGGGGAATTGCCATGGGGGGCAGCCTGGGGCAGGGGACAGGCAGGGGACAGCACATGGCCTGAGCTGTGCCTGCAGCTCTTCCCAACAGGCTCCGTTTGGCTGCTCTGCCCCTCTGAGTCTCTATCCCACATCTCTTCTTTCCACGTTTGATGTTTTCTGGTTGCCACCCAGTGCAGGCTATGCCCAAGGAGACCCCAGACTCTGAAAGCAGGCAGGTCTGAGAGCAGTGCCAGCAGCTGTGGCTGTGCCATTCTGGATTCCAGGAGCACTTGGTGATTTTTGCTGAAGGAGTGTCCCTGTGCCAGGATCTGCAGTGTCCCCGTGGGCTCAGCCCCCAGAGCATCCCA
This sequence comes from Erpornis zantholeuca, assembly GCA_013400515.1. Lineage (NCBI taxonomy): Eukaryota > Metazoa > Chordata > Aves > Passeriformes > Timaliidae > Erpornis > Erpornis zantholeuca. Next base: position 686,313 of record VZTN01022746.1, on the reverse strand, counting down.
GCATGGATTCCTGCTGGAAGTGTCTCCAGACACCCCAGCAGGGCTTCCCCAGCCCCAGAGAGGCAGAGGAGGGGAGCAGCCCCACAGGGCAGAGCAGGGGGTGTTTCCTGCTGCCTTCCCAGGGCCTTGGAGAGGCCGAGCCCACCTTCCCTGGCGGCACAGCTGCTTTCCATCCCCGCCTCTGTTCCAGCCTTGGCTCTCTTGGCACCAGTTCAATCCACGAACAAACGCTGCAGATCCAAAGCACCACAACCAGAGAGAGGCAGGGGAGAAGTGTAGAGATTAGGGCTGAGGAGGCCCCACAAAAAGGGAAGGAATTCATTCCTAATAAATGCTTTGTGGGGTTTTCAAGAACCACTCAGCCTCGGTGGAGCCAGCGACAAACTCCTGTTACTCTCATCTCTCTAATGCCGTGTTTGCTTCTCAAAGAGAGACTCTGGTGAATATTTCCTGCCCTCCCAGGGCAGCAAGCTCAGCTGCTAACAAGTGAATCTGAAAATCTCATCTGCTCTCGTTTTTGTATGAGGAGAAATACATGTGCTCCTGCTGTGTGGCTGTTCTCCTATCCCACACCTCTTTTTTCCATGTTTGATGTTTTCTGGTTGCCACACAGTGCAGGCTATGTCCGAGGACATCCCAGCCTGTGAAAGCAGGCAGGTCTGAGAGCAGTGCCAGCAGCTGTGGCTGTGCCATTCTGGATTCCAGAAACACTTGGTGGTAGTTTGCTAAGACAGAAAGAAGGAGCACTTCCAGGCCCTGGGAGAAGGGGCAGAAAGAGTAAAGAAAGAAAATGAAAATTTGGTTTCTAGAATAAACCTAGAGTTTCTTCTTGATGAAATATCCTTTAAATGTTGTTGGGTGATTTTTTAAAATTGTATTTTATTTTTTAGATCCCTACCAAATCCTGGGGCCCACCAGCAGCCGCCTTGCCAATCCAGGTGAGTTTATTTTACATTTCTGACCCCTGTTATCCAAGAGGTGAATTTCCCTTTGGAGGTGCTGCACTGGGGGAGCTGCTGCTGTCCCTGCACCCTTGGGGTGGCCTGTGACACCCACTGGCCTTGGTAGCTGTGACCTCACAAGGGCTTTTGCCAAAATCCTTACAGAAAAGTGAGGAAAGTGGTGCAACATCACCTCTGTTGGGACAAAATCACCATCCTGGATGTTCTGCCCCAAACCCAGCATTCCCTAAGAGGAGTTTTATACGGGACTTAGGTGCTGCTGTGTTTGCAGCACAGGTTAATTTTTCACTGCCTGCTGTGGGTTATGTGAAGAAAGGCACAAAACAGCCCTGAAAGTCACAGTGCAGCTGTCCCTAGCACATCATGTGTATATAGTAGTAAATAATCCTGATTCTAGGGAGTAAGGCCTGGAGTAAATCCTGCTCAAAATAACCTAACTTGTACTCGTGGGAGCCTGTAAGGAAACATCCTCCTGAGGCTCTTAACTTACCCTTTAACTACTTGTACAACTACAAGGTGTAAAACCAGGAGTCATTTGGGGAACAAATCATCCTGTGTAACTGAGATTACCTGCTGGAGAGAGACCTGGAGGTGTCCAAAACCATCTCCATGGCAAACAGTGAGCAGTGGAGGGGGGCAGCACCCTGTGCTACCCAGGCAGTGAAAACTGCACAGCAGTGTCCTCACAGCCAGCCCTGGTTCTGAACAGCCCGAGCATTTTAAGGCCAAAGGCGACCATTATGAAATCTAAGGTGACCTCAGGCCCGGGCCCAGAACAAAGGGCTGAGTAACATGTTTGCTGGGAACAGTTTATCCGCTCCTAGGGCTGCCTTCCCAAGGCCTGAAGGAGCAGTTCCCAGTCGAGATCGAGATAGTCCTTCTGTTTCCTGCCTTTGTGTGTGCCCCGGAGCAGGAAGCCCCGAGTCATTTCCTCTCCCCTTGGCTCGTGTCTGCAGGGAGCGGGCAGATCCAGCTGTGGCAGTTCCTGCTGGAGCTGCTGTCGGACAGCTCCAACGCCAGCTGCATCACCTGGGAGGGCACCAACGGCGAGTTCAAGATGACAGACCCCGACGAGGTGGCGAGGCGCTGGGGCGAGAGGAAAAGCAAACCCAACATGAATTACGACAAGCTGAGCCGGGCGCTGCGCTACTACTACGACAAGAACATTATGACCAAGGTGCACGGCAAGCGCTACGCCTACAAATTTGACTTTCACGGCATCGCCCAGGCCCTGCAGCCCCACCCCACCGACTCCTCCATGTACAAGTACCCGTCGGATCTGTCCTACATGCCGTCCTACCACGCCCACCAGCAGAAGGTGAACTTTGTGCCCCCACACCCCTCTTCCATGCCTGTCACATCGTCCAGTTTCTTTGGAGCAGCCTCCCCCTATTGGACCTCCCCTGCAGGAAGCATTTACCCCAACCCCAACGTGCCCCGGCACCCCAACGCCCACGTCACACCACACTTGGGCAGCTATTACTAAATGCTTTCATCTGCCACTGGCCTTGAGCAGTCTGGGTGGACTTTTTCTTTACTCCTGGGATTTTTATGGTTTTTGGGAGGACCCTTATTGGAAAATTGTGGCCTTTCTGGGGAAGAATTAAAACTGGATATCGGTTATTCCTGGACCAAACCTTTTACTTTTGTAACTTTGCCTCTTGTGTCTTGAACTGAGAGATGGAAGCTCCTGTGGGCCAGTACTCTGCATTTTCTTTGGGGTTTAAGGCTTGTGTCCTCTGTAGGAAGTGACAATGAAGATGGTTCGCCATTCCCTGGAATGATTATTAGCTTTTGGATGAGAGGAATTTTTAAGGATTCAAAGGCTTTTGACAAGGCATAGATCCAGCAGCAGGTGGTAGGAAAAGATGACCACAATGGGGTTTTTCTCACTGGCCATTTGACCATTCAGTGGAGGACGCTGGGCTGCAGGGGACCACAACTGGAATCTTAGCTCTAAGGCAGAGGAGGATTTTCACCCAACTGGAAATTAAATATATATATATTCATATATATATATATATATATGTACATGTATATTTTAAGAAGTAAAGGGCATTGAAGGAACTTTTCTAGAGTACAACTTCATCCAACTGTGTCTGAACTCAGCAAGCAGCAGAAACCAGAACAAAGCATGAGGCGAAGTCCAGCACAGAATTCCTTGGGAGCAGAAGTGAAGTGAGTGAACGACAGCAGGTCCCTGGCTCTGGGCTCTGGAAGCACCGATCCGCGAACGCTGTGCGTTTGTCAGCCTGTCAGACCAAGGCTCAGCAAACCAGAAGGCAAATTACTGTATAAATTATGCAGAGTTATTTTTCCCTATATCTCACGGTTTTAAAAGAAAGAGTAAATAAAACGAGTTGACCTCGGTCACAAATGCAGGTTTGTTTTTTTTACTATCAGCTCGGTTGTTTTTTGTTTATTTTTTTAATGTAATTTGTACATCTTCTCAATCTGTACATTTGGGCTGTAGCTTTGTACTTTTTGCTAAAAAAAAAAATAAAAAATAAGACATGAGTAATGTATCTGTTGGAGATAGGCTTGGTCCTGCAATTGGATCCATGACTGACCCCCAAAGTGGCCAGAAACCTTCCAGATTGCTCTGGGTTTGTCTAGAGGAGAGGATTTTCTGTATTAGTCTGTTGTAGCTGTCTGCAAATTAACTCCACTGACTCCCATGTTTGCCTCGAGGCTGATTGAAAACAGGCCCAGCATCTCTCAAGGCAACCATCGCAATATTCCGTGATCGCTTTTCACCCAAATCCTGAACTTTGGGAAGACCTTAACCACTTCATAGATTAAAAAAAACGATGAAATACTTCTCTTTTTGATGGCTTATGCTGGGGGATTCTATGGAAATCTGACCCCTTCCAGAATTCTCAGCCATCCCCAGCTCTGCACGTGTGGCGCTGCACAAGCGGCGGTTTGGTGCCGTAAACAGAGGGTAAACCACAAGTGTTTGGGGTTTGGAACAGATGTCTGGGGGGCGAGATTTCCATGTACAACCCATTAGCTGGCTTGTATTAAGTGGCAGCCAATTAACAGGATCACAACTATCTAGTCTAGACCAACCCCTGGGACTCTGTGGGGGCGGGATTTGGTCCATGTGCATCCGATTGCAGGAGGGGAGGCTGAAACCAGAGCGTTGGAGTCTGCTCAGAACGTTAAACACAAGCACTGATGCCATTATTTAACAAAGTGGGAAGAGAAGATCAAGCTAATCCAGTTAGGTCTTAGTGCTTTCGGGGTGTTTTTTAAGTAACATTTCTGCAATAATCGCAAAATTTAAGTATGAAGAAACTACCCATGGAAATGGGGCTTTTGCTACTATATATATGCAATGTACTTTTTGGATATTAAAATATATATAATTTTGCAAGCTATCTTGGTGTTTTGTTGTTTGGTTTTTTTTTTAATGTGTTAACGTTACGAAGAAACAGTTGTATGAAGAAGATGATGTAAAAAAAAAGTGACAAAATAAATGGTGGTTTTCTTCTCTAAGGCATCACATTGTCCCACTCTCTCCCCCCGCCCCCACACCTGCGTGAACTTGAAATTATTTTGGCTAAAAAGGGAAAGAAAGCAGCTCCATGGTAGTGAAAACCCATCCTGACCACTGCAGTATTGACCACTTATTCCAGAAAATTGTGGCCAGAGTTGATCGGACCTGATTTGGTTGTTGAAGGGATTAAAACCCAGGCTCTGGCTTGAGAGAAAGGGAAAGAGCAGCCAGAGCTCAGGAGCTGAAGTGTCAAGGTGGCTCTGGGGGTGCCCCAGGGCCCCCCAGGTATGCCAGTGTGTGCCCAGCCCGCTCCTGTTCCCCACCTATCCCCCAGCCCTGGGCAGAGCCAGTGCTCCACAGCATTCCTGGGGTGGAGGCTGCAAAAACAAGCGCTGCCAAGGAATCTTCTGATTGTGGATAAAGGTCAGGCCAAGGCACTTCCTGCAGCTTTGTGGTCCTGAGAGATATCTGGAGCTCCTGCAGACCTGATAAAGCCTTGGGAAGCCAGGGCTGCACGAGCACAGCACTTCCTTCCTGCACACAACCTTTTGTTGCTGAGCGCCAGGACAAGGCTTGATTGGCTCAGGAAAAGAGCCACTTCCAGCTCCCAGAGCTGCTCCCTCCGTGGATTCCACTGGAGTTGCTCAGTTTAGTCACAAGAGTGAGTGGTTTGTCCCTTATCTCCGTTGTTTTCTGCTGCAGCACCAGCGAGATTAACTCTGGCTGCGTAGCATCAGTGGAAATATCAAGTGTTTTATTTGAATACCGTGTCCTGCCTGCCTGCCAGTAATAGGAAAATCAGAAGATGAGATTGTACAAAAGCATCTAAAGGCAGAATCTGAAGGTTATCAGAGTGCAAAGATGTCTCTGATAGCAAAGCTTGGCCAGCAGGAGCCTTGGGGGGAAAAGAAGACCTTTGAAAATAACCAACAATTTAAGAAGCATCTGATTGTGGCTGCCCAGTGTGTTAAAGGAGCCCTCCTGAGAAGGGAGGTGGTCAGCACCATCCCAGCTCGGGTCGTCTCTGCCTTATTTAGTCCTTCCCATCAGGGTACTTGATGGCATTAATCTTTTCTAGTATTCACTAATATTTATCTTCAGATATTTTTTTTTCTAATATTTGCTAATATTTAGCTTTAGACAGATTTTGCCTCCCACTCCAGGCATTCCCATGGAATCCAGAGATCTTAGAGCAAGGAGGTCTCACCCCAGAGAGTCAGACAGCCTCACACTGCTGGGGCACTTCCCAGGCACCTTTTAGAGCATCTTCATAAGATCTTAGTAGTTTGCATTCTTCAAAGGCAGAGAAAGAGCAGTAAGACAGAGGTTGGAGGAGTAAATCTGTACCCCTCAACACCAGCCTGGTTTTTCCATGTTGGAAGTGCTGGGGTGGGACCAGGGGGATCTCCCCTCCCAGCCCAAGTTTCTGGGGCACACTGGGACACAACAAACAAGGAATTTGACAGCTCTAATGCTCCTTTCTGCTTTTCCCAGGAGGCCAGGACAGATGGAATTCAAGTATTTCAGGCTTAAAGCAGAAAGTTTACCCAACAGATGGATGGGATCACATGGCTGGGAGCTGGGAGCCAACAGGGGCAGCAGAAAACCTTCTCTGCATCAAAGTTCAGGACTCTGAGCTCCCCAGGAAACCCAGCTCCCATTGCAGTCTGGGTGAATTCAGCTCTGGTTTCCAGAGATCTGGTATTTCCCCTAGATTTCTGTTCCACCAGCCTCAAACCCTGAGTGGGATCTGGCTCAAACATGCCAAACTGGAATCAACCCTACATTCCTCTATCTATAAATAGAGAGTGCAGCCTGTACATTGAGTAGAGTCAGCAGTGGCTTTACAGGCTCACAGCTCTGGCTGCCTTGGCTGGATCTCTGTGCTGGTTTTCTCTGTTTGAGCTGGTCCTGCCTCTGTGTGTGTGAATTCCTCCTGCTGAATTACAGCCAGCAGGTTTAGAACCTGCTTTGGACTGGATTTTGAAGCAGGCTTTGTATCCCCACTGCTGGGAGTCTGGAGGATGGAGCTCCCAGCTTAAGCACTTGTTAGATGCTCTAAACTGGGGGATGACAAATCCTTCCAGAGCCAAGCACCTGAGATCACTCCAGCCCAGAATCCCTGGATGCCAGAACCCACCCCCTGTACACATTGGTGATTCCTGCTTTATATACCTAAAAATTATATTTTAGCCCTGAGGATGAGCTTCCAAACAAGTGCAGATTTCTAAAAGAATGCTGTGGCAAAGGAGAGGGATTTCCCTGTGCCAAGACCTTCCCTTAGTAAAGACAAAGCCAGATTTCTCATGCTGTGCTCAACAAGTGCACTCCAGTCCAAATGAGACATTAATTATGGGGGAAATCTGCCATAACTTCTGTTGATGTAAATATTTAACGTGAGGCTGGCCTCGCCCAGCAATATTTCATGCACATTCATGGCAGTAAATGCCCAGGCCTGGAGCTCTGTGCTCGAAGGAGGGATGAGCCCAGCTGCTGTTCCCCACCTCTGTGTCACAAGGAAAGAGCCATCAGTCTGTAAATGCTGGGTGAAAGCAGCCAGCTTCACTTCATTATCCTATTACAATAATAGAGTTTTTACAGGCTGCTTTGCTGTGCTGATCCAGTATTTTTAATAACTTCTGTGAAATTAGTTGGTGAGAATTCAGCCTGCTGCCTACCAAAATCTGTTCTCCACATCAAACCAATCTTGGCTGCATTTGGTGTTAATTAGAGCTGCAGTCCAGAGGCACGTCAGGGGCTGGCATTTATAAATCCACTTCAAAGACCTTATTTGTATATTTTTGCACAATACCCAGCATAACATACACATGACAATTATCATCTGTGAAATCAGAACTCGCTGCAAATAAAGCTCAGATCTTTCTCTCATATTGGAAAAGAATTGAGAGGCCTCCAATCAAGGTCATGTGGAGAAGGACAACACGAAATTTAGGTTGTGTGTTGATTTTTTCCACTACAGTGGTAGAAATCCCTGCACATGAAGGGATTCTTCTATTATTTCAGATTCTTCTATCAGAATAGAATTAGAGATCCTTGGCAAAAATCAGCTCTTCAGGCTCCAAGAGCAGCAAACAGAGCCTAATCCAAAAGCCACTGAGTGTGAAGGAGGAGCAGTTTTGAGGCCATGACAGCAATAACCCTGCCAGCCTGGGGGAGCTGCCCCAGGGAGCCCCAGGGACCTGCCTCGTGCCCACAGGGGATGGCACAGCTGGGTTACAGCTGAGCAGCCACCCCAGCCAGCATAAACAACTGCAGCAGAAAGGGCTTTGGGCAGGGCAGGTTTCCCAGGTGAAGGGACCTTGCTGCTCCTAACCAAGGGCAGGCACAAGAGGATTCAGTCCTGGAGTTCTGATTTGAAGCTGCAGTGGTGAAGGAGGATGAGGAGCCAGGGGCTCTGGCAGTTTGGTGAGATTCCACCACCAGAGCTGGCTCCTTCCTTTCCAGGAACTGCTGCAGACTTGGTCTTTGCTTTTGCTTTTCCTGAACTTTCTGTCTCCTGGAGCTGTAAAGTCCAGTGCTGGATGCACCTCCCCTCCCTGAGGCACCGTGCTCAGGCCAGCAGAGTCTCCTCGGGCAGCCCTGCTGGCACCTCGGGCTGGGCATGGACACATGGGGCTGGGCATGGACATGTGGGGCTGGGCATGGACATGTGGGGCTGGGCATGGATATGTGGGGCTGGGCATGGACATGTGGGGCTGGGGATGGACATGTGGGGCTGGGCATGGACACATGGGGCTGGGCATGGACATGTGGGGCTGGGCATGGACATGTGGGACTGGGCATGGACATGTGGGGCTGGGCATGGACATGTGGGGCCCTTGGCAGCACAGCTCCAAGTGCCTGCAGGCGGTGGCTGGAGGGAGTTCTGCTGGGAGTGTTGGCAGAGGGCACCTGTAGTAACCTGAATGCCTTCCCTGGGTTTTCTGTCTCCCTCAGGATCTATGTATAATGTGTATTTTATATATATATTATTGCATTTATACATTTGCCACACCCTGGAAGTGTCCAAGGCCAGGCTGGATGGAGCTTGGAGCGACCTGGGCTAGTGGAAGATGTCCCTGCCCACAGCAGGGGGTGGGATGGGAGGAGCTCGAAGGTCCCTTCCAACCTAAACCACTCTGTTATTCCATATATTTTATAGAACATTATGTATATACATATGTATTTGATATAATTGTATATATATATATGATATATTAGTGTGCTGTAGTGCTAAGGTTAAACAAATCAAGAGGGGGTTCATTTTGGGGCAGATGTTTCTGTGGAGGATTTAAAACTTCCCTTAATGCTCCATTTCTGGAGGCCCAAGGCTGACAGCGAGATGAGCAGAAATCCCCAAAATCCTCAGCCAGCACATCCCAAGCTCTGCAGACCCAGGGGTACCAGCGTCCCAGCCTTGCTGTGGGCATTTGGGGAACAGCATCCTTCTCCATGAGGGGTGGAGGGGAGCAGGGGGGCCTGGCATGGGGGTGGAACAAGAAGGGCTTTAGGTCGCTTCCAGCCCAAACCATCCTGGGATTCCATAGCTGGTTCCATAATGTTTGTGGAGCTCCAGGCACAGCAGGACCAAGGGATGTGACCTGGTGGATGCTCCAGGCACAGCAGCACCAAGGGATGGTTCTGGCTCTGCAGGCTCTGCCACGGTGACAGTGACTCCTTGGGGGGGGCTGGCACCAGGAGCACTTCCAGAGCTTGGAGGGGTTTCATCTGAACAGGAACCTTGGGCACTGCTGCAAAACTCACCCAGAGCGAGGACTCGGGGCTTTCCCGAGGTGGCAGAGTCATGGAATCAGTGAGATTCGAAAAGCCCTCTGAGGTCATGGAATCGGAGCATTAACCCGGCAGCACTAACAGCCGGGGAAACTGAGGCACAAAGCAGGGAGCAGTGTCTGCTCTGGCGTTACCGAGCAGAGTTCCCTAGGGAATGTGGGTCTCTCCAGACCCAACCTCGCCATTCCCCACCCCCTGCTCCGCTCTAGGTGCAGCAGCAGCAGCAGCAGCCGATGTTTACAGCCCCCAGCCCTCTGCTCACACATCACCTCCCAACTCACTGCCGAGAATTCCCAACGCTTCTGTGAAGGAGCTAAATATATCCAGCTAGCACGGCCCGCGCCAAAACCCACTAAAAGCACTGAACTTTGTGTCATAAAACACGGAACAGTCCCAATAAATTCCTGCTTTACTTTTCAAGGCTGCCGCGGTCGCGCTGCGGAATTTGGGGCTGCGGAGCTGCTGATCCGCAGGTGAGCGGTGCCATCCTGTGGCAGCGGCACAGAAAACAGCGCGGGCATCGCTGCATCCCTCGCGTCCCCGATGGTCCCAGCATCCCAGCGCTTCCCGGCATCCCTGTGCTCCCTGGCATCCCTGTGCTCCCCAACATCCCTGTGCTCCCCGGCATCCCTGTGCTCCCCAACATCCCTGTGCTCCCTGGCATCCCAGTGCTCCCCAACATCCCAGTGCTCCTCAGCATCCCAGTGCTCCTCAGCATCCCAGTGCTCCCCAGCATTTCCTGTGCTCCCCAGCATTCACGATGGTCCCCAGCATCCCCAGCGCTCCCCAATCTCCCTGTGCTCCCCAGCATTTCCTGTGCTCCCCAGTATCCCCTGTGCTCCCCAACATCCCAGTGTTCCCCAGCATCCCTGATATCCCCCAGCATCCCCAGTGCTCCCCAACATCCTGTGCTCCCCAACATCCCAGTGTTCCCCAGCATCCCTGATATCTCCCAGCATCCCCAGTGCTCCCCAACATCCTGTGCTCCCCAACATCCCAGTGTTCCCCAGCATCCCTGATATCTCCCAGCATCCCCAGTGCTCCCCAACATCCTGTGCTCCCCAACATCCCAGTGTTCCCCAGCATCCCTGATATCTCCCAGCATCCCCAGTGCTCCCCAACATCCTGTGCTCCCCAACATCCCAGTGTTCCCCAGCATCCCTGATATCTCCCAGCATCCCCAGTGCTCCCCAACATCCTGTGCTCCCCAACATCCCAGTGTTCCCCAGCATCCCTGATATCTCCCAGCATCCCCAGTGCTCCCCAACATCCTGTGCTCCCCAACATCCCAGTGTTCCCCAGCATCCCTGATATCTCCCAGCATCCCCAGTGCTCCCCAACATCCTGTGCTCCCCAACATCCCAGTGTTCCCCAGCATCCCTGATATCTCCCAGCATCCCCAGTGCTCCCCAACATCCTGTGCTCCCCAACATCCCAGTGTTCCCCAGCATCCCTGATATCTCCCAGCATCCCCAGTGCTCCCCAACATCCTGTGCTCCCCAACATCCCTGATTCCCCAGCATCCCTGATTCCCCAGCATCCCTGATTCCCCAGCATCCCGACTGCCTCTGTGCTGGGCTGTCACCATGGATTAACGTGGTGACTTTGCACACCTGATTTGGGATGTGGCTGCCCAGGAGAGCGAGGACTTAATGCATTCTGTGCTTAAATTTGGCCAGCAGCATGAAAAAGGAGACACAAAGTGAGTCTGTCTCGTCTCCAGCCTCCCCTCGCTCGTTCACCTCCCCAGAGCAGGCAGAATTTATGTCTGCCTCGTGCAGCAGTGCGTTTGTTCCAGTGCAAGTGTCTCCAGGCAGATGCTTCCACCACAGGAATGTCAGCTTGGCCTCAGGAAGTGTCTTTTGTGTGCATTCAAGCAGCCAGAGAGAGCTTCAGCCTTCCTTGCTTTGGTTCCAGTGGTGCTGTGACAGGGTTAAATGGGGTTTAGGGCCAGTGCTGGTGGTGTCAGAGGTTCCCCAGGCTGCAGCAAGAGGATTCACCAGAGGGTTCAGGAACGTGCACAGTTTCCCTCTCTGCATTCCCTTTGCTCACATTCCTGGCCTGGTGCTGTGGATTCTCCCTGCTCCTGTGGGGAGCAGGAGCTGGGCCAACACCATGACTGTGGATCAAGGCAGGGGTGTTTTTAGGGGGAAAAATGAAGGGGAAATCCTGGCTGTTCCCAGCAGAATCCTGAGATGTGACCACCTCAGTTTGCCTGGGGAGCAGGAAGGGGATGGGACACCTCGACTGCCCCTGCTTATGCCGGGCTTTGCTCACAGCTGACTGGTTTGTGGGTGAGCAGCAGAATTTCCAGGGAATTATATTCAGGCAGGAGCTATCCTGAATATCCAGGCATTCACTGGGAGCCTGTGAGCAGTGTCTGCCACAATCCAGCAGTGCAAGTCAGTGGGAGCATCTGAGCAGTGTGCCAGGGGTTGTTTTAGTTATTATTATTGCTATTATTATTATTTAGGGGTGTGTTTTCACCAGTTCCTCCCAGAGCATGTGTGCAGACAGACAGCAAACCAGCACATGTCAGCCTACCAAAAGCAGTTATTTTAATTCATGGCCCTTTCTCCAGCAGTCAGCAGGATGCCTTATTCATTTGCCAGCAGGAGGGTAAATCTATTTCAAAATGATTGAAATATTATGCACAGCTTGAATGAATGTTTAAAATAAATACAGTAGAAGAAACATGTTGTTTGTGAAATGAGAAGATAAATTAACTTTAGTGCAGACACATTATTCCCAAGCCTGGCTGCTTGGCTTTCCCGGTGAAATCCTTTAGGCCTTCATCCTTAGGAAGGGTCTGATTGCTCTCCTGAAGGGGCAGGACTTTCTCCTGCAGGGTTTGGACCAGGCTGTGGCCCCCACGGTGTGTCCCAGTCCGTGGGAAGGCCTAAGGCAGCCCTACAGGGAGAAGGGGCCTGCGAGGCTGGGGCAGAGCTGTACAGGCAAAGCCCTGCCAGGGTGAAGAACCCGACTTTTGTCTTCCAGTATCGGCCCTGTGGTTCCCTCCAGCCCCTTCTGCTCAGCAAGATTAAATTTATTTTCATCCTCTCAACTGAACTTTCTTTTAATGGCAGCAGGGGTGACAGCCCCCAGAATAGCTTTCCTCTGGCGTCTGTCCCGGGTGGCCTGTCCCCGATAACCTCCTCCCGGCCCAGCCTTTATCTGCTGGGTGACAAACAGCTCTCCCTGGACAGCCAGAGGAAATTCCACTCATTGTTGTGCTGCTGCTGGGCTCTGCCTCGGCTCTATCTCCTGCTGCTGTGGGGCTGGCAGGGCTTCCTGGGGTGGCAACCAGCGGGAGGCTCACTGCAGGATTCCCAGTCAGCTCCCGGTATGATCCTGCTCTAAGAGAGCCTGATAGCTCAGCCATGGCCCTGTCAGCTTTGGATCCATGCTCTGGAATTTCCTCTAGTCCTGGATCCCTTCCAGTAACACCAAAATGTGCAGAAGAACAAGGTCACCATTACCATTCCCCTGGAGCAGCTTCCTCGTGCATGTTCCGAGGCAGGTGTGGCTGTCAGGAGAGGGAACACCAGGCACCCACCCCTGCAGGGGTCAGGGAGCTCCTCTCTGAGCTGTGGTAGCACTCCATACTGCTAGAAATAGAACAACACATCCTCATGCTCATGCTGAAGAGATGGAGCAAAAGATTCCATCACTGGGTCAGGGAGAACGTTGATGTTTAGGATTTTGAGGAGGCTTTCCTCAAAAGCACACTGCTTAGGGACCCCCTCGGCTTTGGAGGGCATGCACCACCTCTTGGACAGGCACTGCAGAGCATCTGATTTATTTTCCCCACCAGAGCTAACATCCCAAACCAGTATTTAAACTAGGAATCTTCCCTGGCTCCCCATTGCACAACGGGGTTTGACCTTTCAAGTGGATTTCCCTTGGACTTGCTGTTTCTGTCCAGTGGGGACAATTTTTCTGCTTCTATTAAAGGCATCTGGATGCATGTCTTCTCCCAGGGGTAAGAGGTGTAGCTTGCAAGCCTTGAGCACTGACAGTGCCACTTTTTGGGGACATTACCCCCAGGGAACTGTGCAGGAAGCCTTGGGAGGAAATGCAGCAGCAGCTCTGGAAGGATGGAGCAGCATTTTGGTTCACACCAGTCTGGGACTCTGGACACATCATTTCCCTTCCCTGCTGCCTCCGAGATTTCTGTGCATGGCCACTGATCTCTTGCTGTTTGTTTTGGGGGATGAAAACTGTCCTTCCAAGCTGATAATCCGAGGGGCACTAAGGTTGGAAGGGTTCAGGTGCTGTGGCCATTGGGACTGTAAAATATTTTTTACACTGTTGGTTTGCAAGGCTGCAAAACCAGCACAATTAAAATATCAGGCAGTACCTGTGAGTCCCTCAAACATCTCGCTCCTGCTTCTCTATTCACAGTTCTGGCCCTGGTGCAGCCACTTTTGGTAGCTCCTGTGTGTGATGAGAGCAGAACTTTGTGTGCTGACCTTTCCATCCAGGGGCAGAGAAAGGTGTGGCAGTGCAGCACTGAGGAAAGGCTGACACAGCTGAGCATTGCCTTTTAAAGTGCTTTAGTGACATAATTGTCCATAACGTTGCTCTCTGTACAATGCCAGTGTTTATGTCCCATGTTGCAGATGGCAAATCAGAGATGCAGAGCAATGTGATTTGTTCTGACCCAAGAGAGGAGTTCACACCACACTGGGACTGAGACTTGAACGCTCCTGGTTCCCAGACTTTGATTTCCATACTCACACCCTGCTCATTTGCAGCACAATTTTCTCTTGTCATCATCTGACCTGCTGAATTCTCCTCTTCTTTTAAAACCACTTAGTCCAGCAGCTCTTAACACTATTTCCATTTTACCACAGCATTGAAAATTGATGAGCCGAGTTACACCACTAGGAAAAGTTCCCAAAAACTCTTTGGTCTGCCACTAGAACTCTTAGTAACAGAATTAACTGGGGGAGAAAAAACCTGACTGTGAGGAAGTAGAAATTCACTAAAAAGTATTGAAGCTTCTTGTTGCATTTGAAGCCTCAATGTCAAAAATCATCCCCAGAAAATGCTCAGCACTACTCAGCTCCCACCGAGCAGGACTGGTTTCCTGTAGAGATGCACATTTGGCTGTGGGGAGATGAAGAGTTTGGAACTAAATCTAAAGCCAAAATGTGAGTAGGAGGCTCCTGGGCTGTGTTTTTGTTTGAACAAGACCTTTGTGCTACAAAGGGGAAGATAATCTCTGTTTCCATTGGGGATTTTTTTGGAAGGAAACATCCAGAGCTGGGAATTTCCTCTCTCCTCCCAGTGGAGTGCTTTCTGCCAGGTGTGAAGGAATCAAAGTGCTCTCCCTCTCCCCACCTTTCTGGAGAGTTATCTTCAAATGTTTCCCTATTCCCCAGCCAGGCAGCTCCTGGGGCAGTGAAGAGCAGCTGAGGGCTGGGACAGTTGGGAATAAGCTGCCAAATTCCTCTTGTCCCAGAGTGGGTCTCTGCTTCTCCTTGGTTTTTCAGTTTTCCTTTCTATTTGGCTTTTTCCCTGACAGGAGTCAAAGGCTTTCAGAGGGAAGAAGTCACATTTTGGAGTTGGAGGTGCAGCAGCCTGGCCCAAGCTCTGTCTTCTCTATTTCCTCAGCTTGTCCCATCCCTTACTGCTGTGTCCTGCAGCTGCACCAGCCCCAAAGAAAGAGGGAAGGAATTGTTTCAGAACATTCAAAAGTGCTCAAGTTCCAGAGCCAGAGTCTGTTATCATAGAGGACTGGCAACCAGAAATAGACATTTTTTTGAGGTTTTGGCTCCTAAGTCCCTTAGGTTTCTTTAGTTTGCCTTCTGTCTCCCCTTTTCACGTTCTCATTCAAGCAGCTGTGTATCTTTAACATCCTAAATTTTTTTCCATCTTTTCAGGCTTTTTAATACCTTTGCATGGCCCTGGAAACTTCAGTGAGTTGGACATTCCAACATAGCAGCTTCATTAAATGTCCCATAGATATAAAAATATAAATTCTATGAAATATATATAGTGTAGTTAAATAGTGATCACTCTATGCTGCTCCTCTTTGATTGGAGGCTTTCGGGAAAACAAATGCTGGGTTAGAGCAAACCCAAACCTGTGTTTCTGTTTTGTTTTACTGAGTTATTTGTTAATCCTCTCAAGACTGAATTCTCTCTGAATCTCAGTCCCTCAAATACCAGGCACTACATTTTTGTGTCACTGGTTTCACTGACTTCGGACAAGACAAAGCCAGGATTGTCATAACCTTTCTTCTCTTTGGCTTTGGCTTCCTTCTCGTTGTAGAGACAGAAGGCACAGTGGGGAGTCTCCACGGCCACTGTTTTGCTGAAATTCTGAAAGTCCACTCTATATTTCCCTTCTTTGGTCTTGGACACGATGGGAGCGAAGCGATACCCCCAGAGCACCTCCTCGGGGATGTAGGACGTCCTCACCTGGCAGGTGGCACTGGTGGCCTCCACGGTGCCATCCAAAAACACCACCAGCTCAAAGTCCTGCTGCAGGAGGGTTTCTGCTGCCATGTGGAAGAAGGGGCTGTTCTTGTCTATGATGTGGTAAATGGTGAGGGGCGAGATGAAGAAGAGATTCTCGTTGCCAGCGTCCACCACGAATTCGATGTTGACCTGGTCCAGGATGATGGTCTCCCCCTCAGGGGTGATGGTGGTCTTCAGCAGCTTCCCGTAGATGTGGCTCCCGATCAGCAGGCTCTTGCGGAGGTTGGCCACGCGGATCAGGAGGCAGAGCTTGCCCCCACGCTTGCTGATGACGGCGTTCTTGCTGAACGTGATGGTCTTGGCCCGGTTTTTGGACCTGGAGATCTTGGCCAGGATGGCCCCGCACATGAAGGAATTGATGATGACGCCCAGGATGGACTGGAAGATGAGCAGGAAGATGGCGGTGGCGCACTGCTCCGTGACACACCTGAAGCCGTAGCCGATGGTCACCTGGGTCTCCAGGGAGAAGAGGAAGGCTGAGGTGAGGCCGTTGATGTTCTCCACGCAGGGGGTGTGGTTGATGGAGGGGTTGAACTCGGGCAGGTCTTTGTGGATGTAGGCCACGACGTACCAGAGCAGCCCGAACAGGAACCAGCTGCCCAGGAAGGCCGAGATGAAGATGGTCATCTTGTACCTCCACCTGAGGTCCAGGATGGTTGTCCATATGTCGATCAGGAAGACAAACCTGGACTGTTCCACGTTGCCAAACTCGATGTTGCACCTCCCATCCTTGGAGACGAGCCTGGCCCGGCGCCGGCTGCGCTCCCGGAGGTGGCTGGTGAAGCGTTCCCGGAGGTAGCTGAACATCCCTGCTGCTGACTGGGCTCTGCAGAGCGAGAAACAACGAGCAGTGGGGTTTAACCTGTGCCTGCAGGCCAGGGGGAAACTCTGACACAGCCTCAAGACACTTGCTCAGGACAAAGTTGTATAATTTGCATATTTTCCCACAGTTGGCGGGGAAGAGTTCCAGTAAGCTGAGAGGAAACTCAGAGTTCCTTGCCTAAGGAGCATTCCAGAAAAAAACAATCATTTTTGGCTTGCTCAATAAACTCCGAGTCGGTCAAGTGTTAATATTGTCCTGGGCTTAGTTGTGTAAGTGAAGCCTGGAGCAGCAGTAACTTCGTCATGGGCATGTGTGGGGAAAACTGCTGGGTTTGGAGACCTTTCTGCTTTTCAGGAGATGAATCCTGGCCTGTTGATGCATTTTTGTGTATATTTCAACATTAGGAGAGCCTGGATGAAACGTGGATAGGAAATTTAGGGAGGAAGGGGAGCAGATGCAGAAGGTATAATTACATGCAGTTATTTTTAGCATGTTTAGAGATGGGGTTTGGAGGAGGGAAATTCAGATCTGGGAATCACACAAGCATCTCAAATAGGATTATTAGGTGAGAACAAAAGAAAAGATTAAACTTCAGCAGGAGAATTTGGGTGTTTGCTCACCACAAACATGATGCTAAGACTTAGAATGGATTTCTGAACCTGATCCTTTAAAGGAAGTGTGGCTCTGTGTCCCTCTTATTTTGCCCTTTATGAGTGGCCATAAAGGACACAAGAGGCCCAGGGAATAAGAGTCATCGATGGAGAAAATGCTACAGATGTGTTCAGACTGGAATTTGGACCAACCTACACTTGAAAAATTCCCAGGCCTGGAGTTACTCAGACACACAGATGTGGGGAGAGGCTGATGCACTGCAGACTCAGACACTGCCTGGGATGTCCATGGACCATCCTAGGGCCTGATTTTGGCCCAAACCTTAGGAGTGTTCTTAGAAATACATGATTTCTGAGTTTATCACCCTTCAAGCATAAAATGTGTTTGGTTGGCAGGGAGGATGTTGGATCAGTGCACAGTGAGCCCCTCCTGGACCCATGTGTGCCTCTTTATTTCACTTCTGTTGCACAAAATCCTTCTCGAGTGCCTGAATGAGTTGTGTGCTGTGGTCACGTCCTGGGGGAAAATGCTGCAGCTTCCAAACAAAGTAAGAAGTTGAGGGGAAAATGTTCCCAGTGCTGACTCACACAGGGGTGTTCTGAGCCTGCTGGGTCTCTGAGGAGGAGAATCCCCACCCACACAGGGTGAGGGTTTGGGGCTCCTGCAGCTGCCATGGGCGATGTTTCCTTTGGGAAAACCTGCGAGGGCACCTTGAATCAGATGTCGAGGGCTTTGTGTTTTCGTTGTTTCTTTACCTCCCCAGTAGGAAGGGACAGTAAAATAAGCCTCAGGAGTGACTTTTTTAGAGCAAGCTAAAGATGCTACACCCCTTATCTCAAACCCTGCCTCCTATCACCAGCCCACCCAGGCTTCCTTTTGGTCAGCAGCAAAAGGCTTGGGCTCAAATTGGTGGCAAGTGGACTTCCCAAATTTTGCTTGATTTCATGTGCTTAAGTATTTGTGGCAAGAGCTGTTTACCTCCCCTAAGCTCCAATTTCACATATCCAAACTGGGGATAATCCTGAGTGATCTGTCAGACACTGGTGGGAGTCGAATGGGAAATTTGTCTCATTTAACTGCAGCCATTTAAACCCTGGAAAAGTGTCAGTGCCACTCGTACAGCTGGCACAGGAAAGGTGCTCCCTCTCAGGGTCCCCTTGCCATCACAATGGTTTTATGAAGTCAAGAATTGCTGTTTGGCAATGTCCCTTTACCCTGTGACATTAGAGAAGCTGCCTGATGTCTCAGCTGGCTGAACCAGAAATCCTCCCAGCAGGCCCAGTCACAGAAAACACCTTAACATGTGTTAGTCAGCAGCAAAGAAAAAATATTAAATTATCAAGGATGGAGTCTTAAGCACAAATTAATTGCATTTGGTAAAGCTAGAAGTAATTCTATTATTTAATGTCCTTGTTAGTATCAGCAGCCCTAAGAGTAAATTTATTTCTGTCTCACAGTTGCCTTCTTTCTGCACTTGGACTGGATCACCTTCCTCCCCTGCTCAATAAAATTAGGGTGAAAGAAATGAAGGTCACTTTGTACTGTACCTTTTCACCTTTTTGCTGCTGAATTTATTCATTGCAAATGGAGCTGGCAGAGGTTAAACTTTAAGCCTGTATTTGAGGAAAGGGGTATGAGGTCACACTTTCCTGACCAATTCTCAAGTTTTATTTTCCTGATGCACTTTTAATATGTCCGTGATAATGCATAGGTTGAGCAGAAATAAAACATTCCTGTGTAACACACTCTTCCAAGAAGTTTTCCAGCATTTACCTTCTGATGCCTTATGGTGCAAACCCACCCACCTTCAGCTGGCCCTTGTGCTCATTTTGTCCTTTTCTGCAAGACTGTGAGCACTGGCTTTACCAGAATGGCAGGGTGAAATTTTGGGCTGCCTCACCTTGTCCATCATGAGCTGCACATGCCCTCCTCAGGCACAGAGGGGCTCCTAGCCTTGGGCAATAGGTGTGAAGGGGAGAAATCTGCAGGAGTTCTGGTTTCTAATCTGCTCCTGTCCTCACACCAGGAGTCATGATAAATTACTGTCACAGTCCTGATCCAGACTCTGCTGGAAACCTTCAGGAATCAAGTGAGGATCTGGACACACAATTGAACAGATAACAACCACAGAAGAGCTGAGAACAAGAGGATCAGCCTGGATCCTTGAAAACAGGTCCCCAGCTCCACCATTCTTCTCCTGCCTCTTTAAATCACCCACAGCCCCTTCCGAGGCTCCTTTACAAGCCCTGCTTAAGCTACCCCAGAGCAGATCAAAGAGGCAGAAGAATTACACCTCTCTTCAGGCAGGATGACAAAGGAATTCTCCTTTCAACAAATCCCTTGCCCCCACACACAGCTGAAATGTGTTGATTTGCTTCAGCAGGAGAAAAATTCCCTCCTGGATAAGCATGCTGTGAGTGTATCACTGACTGTCTGGAGGAGATTATATAAAGCAAGTTATATAATACAGCAATTAAAGGCCTTTTAATTCAAATCAGCAGAGGTGCCCGACTACATCCAAGCTAATGTTTACCAGGATGTGTTTCCTGTTGGGCCCACATAAACAGGGCACTGCTGTCTGTCTGGATGGGGAATTCTGTGCTGTGGGACTTGGGGAAGGTGCTGCTGTCCCCAGCAGTGTTTATAGAGGGTGCACTGCTCCTGTTCCTGCACAGGGGGACATTCACCAATACAAACTCCTTCAATAAACATGACCTGGCAAGGTTAGCTGTGAAAACAAGGAGTTCCCACTTCCCTGGCCCAGTCTGGTATTTCCCAGTGATCACCAGAGGAAGCAGAAACGTTCAGGTTTCCATTCTCAGCTTCCCAAGCACTCCAGCATTTCCTCCCAAATACCTGAGAGCTGTCACCTGTATTTCTAGCTGTTCTCTGCAGCCCTGCCAGTGGGTGCCACCACCACTCCCTGCAGTTCCTGAGCAGCTGGAGCTCCTCTGCTCCCTCAGGAATGTTACTGAGTGCTTCTCTTTGCTCTTCCTTTCAACTGGTTTGTTTGGGGAAATTTTGGATGTGGGGGATAACGACATTGAATTGTTCTTTGGGTAAGTTTTATCCAGGGAAATGGCTTTAATCCCAACCACGTGCAGCCCCTGAGGAGACCACGGGGGAAGGAAGGGGAAGGTGCTGAATGTTTGATGGGGGCCTGACAAGAACAAGGTTCTGTCTCCTGCTCTTCCCCTGGAGTTCTGGTGACTGTGTCTCCACACTCGTCCCCTCCCTGGCAGCAGTGAGTGCCCTAGGGGACAGAACGGGATCGTTAGGGGGAGACAGAGCAGCTCCCAGAGCCCGCAGCCTGCGGGAGAAATACATCTTTGTTAGGGATTCAGAGGAAGTTCTAAGAGGCTTAGGTAGAAGAAAGGGGATACAGAGTTAAAGGATTAATTTTTTTTCAGTCCTGTTCAGTTATTTGCAAAACTCAGATCTTCTTTCAGTCCTTTCTCTGTTTTTCTTTCTGTTGAACTTTCTCTGAACAAAGTATGTGAAATATCCAATTCCTAATACCTTATCAAATCCTTTTTTATTAGAAAAGCAAACTCTAACACTCAGTCTCACAGTGTATTATCTGCTGGCTGCTTTACTGCCGAGCCCTGTGGGGAGTGGAGCTCACTTGCCCTTTGACAACTGCCCTGGGCAGAGCAGGAATGGCCTGCAGGGATGGGATAGAGCAGGAATGGGATAGAGCAGGAATGGGATAGAGCAGGAATGGGATAGAGCAGGAATGGGCTGTAGGGATGGGATAGAGCAGGAATGGGATACAGCAGGAATGGGCTGTAGGGATGGGATAGAACAGGAATGGGATACAGCAGGAATGGGCTGTAGGGATGGGATACAGCAGGGATGGGATACAGCAGGAATGGGATACAGCAGGAATTGGATACAGTAGGAATGGGCTGTAGGGATGGGATAGCAGTTGAACCACTCTGCCTCGTTGCTAATATCAAAATCAGAATCAAGGACTGTCCCAGAGAGCTCGACCACTTGAGAGTGGAGGAAAATACAAGTTGGCCAGTTGGCCTTGGGGTCTGTCTGGAAAGCACCTGATTTGAACCATCCTCTGAGCGTCCTCCTGAGGGACACATCTGCCAAGGGACCAGACCTGCTGGGCCTGGCAAGGTTCCTTCTTGGCCCTGGCAATGCCACCATGGAATATTTATCCCTGGCAGCAGCTTGGAGCGCTGAGCACTGTGGCTGTGCCTCCAGAGTGCCGCCTGCAATGCCAGTTCCATGTGGGAAATGTGATCCTTCCATCCGGCTCAGAGCTAAGCTGGAGTCTTGTCACAGCTCCAGCCCAAGTGACTGCACTTGCCTAAAGTCCGAGTGGAATTTCAAGTGGATACCCCAAATCCCCAGGATCTTATCCCCTGCCTTGCCCTCTCTCCTGCTGAACACAATTACTGTGAGGTGCCTGGGCTGCCCTTTTCCATGCAGGAGGGGCAGAGGGATCCCTGCATCAGCCCATGATATCCACTGGGAAAACAGAACATCCTAGGAACAGGTGTCTCCCACCCCAGGTTTCTGTGGGGGTTTCTGTTTTCAGAAGTGCCAAACTGTCCTCCTTAGATGGGGGAAGGAGGGAGGATTCACCTTCCTGCCTCACACCTGCATGAAGCAGGACTGGCCTGGCCCAGCCCAGCCCAGCCCAGCCCTGCAGGACACCACCAGGACATGCACTCTCCCCTCCCTTCCCTTCCTCATGTCCTGACTTTTAGGAACAGAACTGTGTCAGCTCTGACATTTTTGGGATGTAGGGACTCCACAGGAGCAGCTGGTTGCTCAAGGCACTCAATCACCTCAGGAGTGCTGCCCCTCTGCCTTAAATGAGATCTCCTTGTGCTTCACACATGTTCTGTAGGGTTTGGCACCTGATGTGCTCCTGTTGAGCAGCCCCAGTGTGACTTGAGTGCCCCTCAGAGCCTCTTTTCAATCATAGTTCTGTGATAACAGCCACTAATCCCACCCAGGAATGCTGTGCCCTGTACACTTGGTTTGAAAAGAGGGGCTGCAGCTCCCCCCACAAAGCTGAGGGGAAGAAATAATTCCCTCCTGGGATTAAATGAAAGAACAGCACTGCAGCACTGGGGACGCAACCAAATCTTGTTTTCTGAAAGCTTAGAAGTGTTAGGGGTCCTCAAAGGTTAAAATACTTACCTCAGATGTATAAATAAAGGATTTACAGTAATGAAGACATTACTGTCATTGTTAGCAATTAATAATACT
This sequence comes from Erpornis zantholeuca, assembly GCA_013400515.1. Classification (NCBI taxonomy): domain Eukaryota; kingdom Metazoa; phylum Chordata; class Aves; order Passeriformes; family Timaliidae; genus Erpornis; species Erpornis zantholeuca. The sequence goes on along the minus strand of VZTN01022746.1, from coordinate 663,900 downwards.
GTAATTAGTGCTGCAAAGAAATTAATCCAGGGCTGCATTTGCTGGGGGAGAGTTTAAAGGCTTCAGCTGACTGAGAGCAAAGGACACATCCTGAACACAAACACCAGGGAGGGTTTGGTAGGGAACAGAAGCAGCATTTCCTCCTCTCCTGGCTCACTGGGAATGTGGCACATGGAAACACCTCTGGCTGCACAAAACCCAACAATCACTTCACAGGCACCAGAAAAAACATCATTATTGGATATTTTTGCAGTGCCAGGTTAATTCTACAGCTGGACTGAACCTCCCACTGCACCCTCTGCTGGGACAGAGAATTCCCAGGCACCAGCTCAGGGTGCAGCCACGCTGGGATGTTGCCTCTGGAGACAGAGAACTGGGAGCTGAGCTGTCTTTCCAGCAGGATTTGTCAACAGAACTAAATTCTATTTTCAGACAAATAGGTTTCCTTTGAAAATATTCAGTTTTTAGTATGGCTGTCTGGGAAAAATTATTTCTCAAGATTTTATCTTTTGAGATTTTTAATTTCTCCATAAAAACCCTCCCCAAATAATTCTCATTATAGTAGAGTTGTGTGTGACCTGCTGTGGCTGCATGAGGAAAAAAAAAACGGGATTTAACTGCCCACCAGTGTCATACTAGATGTGTGTTCTGCTTTAAGAGAATTGATTTTGATGAGCTGAGAAGCCTTGAACACAAAGCTTTTTGCTTTTAGCTGAAATTTTGAATGGAGAAAGGCAGGTTTTGTGTGGTTAGTTCTGCCCCGTGCTGCCAGACAAAGGCACTGCCCCGTGAATGTGTGAGAAGGGCAGATGGAAATGGGCTCTCACCTGGACAGCTGGGATTGATCTGAATGCCATGAACCCTCAGCAGTGAGGGCTGGAAGGCAAATGCTGCATAAACACCCCTGAAAAGCCACAGGGAAAATGGGCAGAGTCATGTGAGCCAGTTCTGCACATTCCCCATTCTGGTGTTCTTTGCTGAGGCACTTAAGGGGTTGAATCATTAACTCCCATTTGGTTTCTCCAGGCTGGCAATGTCAAGTGTCAGTCACCAGTTGCTGCAGGAGCCCAAAGGCAGCTGGTTCTGGGCCTGGGGACACAGCAGGGGACAGACTTCGCCAAGGCAAAGCCACCCATGGGCCCTGACAGGCCCAACCCTGCTTTGCTGTCAGGGTACCTCAGCACTGTCAGATAAAGGCCTCTCCTCCTTACAGGCTTTCTCTCCAAAGTGCTGCTGAATTTAAGCTGATATTTCTGTGGCACTGCCCCAGACAGGCCCCAGCTCTGGGCATGGGGGCAGAGAACTCAGCCCTGGTGAGCTCAGTGGCCTAGGGAAAGGCTCTCCTCACTCTGCACAGGAGGAGCTTTGCAGCTCCTCCTGGGCTCTGCACAAGGACAAAACCACTCCAGCGAATGCTGCTGTGCCACAAAGATCCCTCACAGTCGTTTAGAGAGCAGCCAACTCCAGCTCTGGGGCAGAGACACGGTAAAGGAGCACTCAGAACACACCCAAGAGCCTGGCTGGCCCTGCCGTGGCCAAACTGCATCCTTAGGGGCAGGTTTGATTTCTCTTGGGATACTCCCTGTGTGTGAGCCTGAGGAAAAGGAGGGAAAGGCAAATAAGGCCCTACCCTGAGTGGGACTGCAGCAGGAAGAGCTGCTCTGTGTTTTTAGGGTACAGGCTCCAAAGAGATGCTGGTACCCCTGGTTGGAACCCCACCCTGGGGATCACTGCTCTGCTGCCATCTCTCCCCTCCTCACAGCACCAGGGAAAACCCCAGCCAGCAGCTTGGGAATATTTCCATGGAATGTGAAGAGCACTGTCCTCACCTTAGGCTGTAATTCCAGCAGCCCAGCCTTTGGTGCTTATCAAGGTGACTTTGGTTTCTAAACTGGCCAAACCCCCTGTGCTGTGCTGGTTTGGTGCCAATAACCCAACGAGAGCAGAGAGCTCTGTCACACTGCTCTGGATAAGCCAGACTCAAGCCCTGCTTTGCCAGGTTTCCATCGGGAATGCCAGCCCCTGAGCACTTCCCAGACACCAGGATTGGGAGGGGAAAGGCTTGGGGATGTACAGGATGATGTGACAGGCGATAGCTGCACTCCCCAGCCCCCCGAGATGGTTCATGTGAGGATTCACTGGCCTGGAAACAGCAGTTGTTGGGCTGGGGCCCTGACTCTGTGGGCTCAGGTGTTTCCATCGCTCTCTAACTCCTAGTCCCTGTCTGCAAAGGAAATAAGAATCATTTCTCTACTTTACATGCAACTGTAGGCTATTTTAAGGTTGAGGCTGGGGTTTCACCAGGTGTTTTTTCACCGCCCAGCACCCTCTGCCCTGCCCTGTTAGAGTACTGCAGTTGCTTCAGCAGTAACTGCAGCGATCCCTGGGCACAGCTGCCAGGGATGTGGAGGCCTTTCAGGAGCACTGGTGTGCTAGAAATAGAATTTATTGCTATTTGTTTCACGCAGAAGGCAGTTCTTTCACACTTTGTCCCTTTCTTCAGGTAAACACAGAACAAAGTGTGGAAGGCTTTCTCTCAAGATCAAAGTGTGTGTGGAGCTCTTCCCTTGGATCATTTACACACTGAACTGTGTGAGAGGCATTTTCCAGCTCTGCCTGTCTCACTTCCAGGGATTAAAGGCTGCACTGCAGCCTGAGTTCTGTGCAGCTCCTCACTGAGCACCTCTCATCCCTTCCTTCAATAACAGTACTCTCATAGTAAATCCCACAAATACAGAGTTTACAGAGGGCTTTTCTACTCTTAGTTCTTCTGCTGCTGCTCTGTCTGTTCCTGGCTCTGCTGTTGCTTGGATTTGGCTTTGTTTTGCAATCAAGTTGTCCTTGTTTCCTCAATTTCTGTACATAGGATCACACTTTCTCTTGGACAGGAACATTAACAGACCCTTTGCTTCCTGACCACGTGCTGGGTTCCTCTGAACGTGTCCTGCCTCTCATCCAGGAGTTTCCCAGCAGATGTGTTGAAAGGAATATCATTCCAGACTTGCTCTCATTTTGGACTTCAGCTTTTGACTGACTTTTTACCTCAGAAGTGTAAAGGCCCTCTCTGATATCCATAGCCAAAGTCAGCTGGGTTGCAGTGGCACACAGGGCATGGGAGAATGCAACCTCTTCATTCTCACTGTACATCCAGAAAGCAAAGAAACCTCTGGTGACCCCACAGAATTGCTCAAAAGGGAAAGGATTCATTGCCTTCCTGAACAGATGCACTTTTCCTTTGGATAACACAGGTTTTCTGCCCTATGAATTCCTTTCAGTGTCTGCCCATGTGAGGAGCTGAGCTGGCACTGAAGCACCTCAGCTCCTACCTGTGGATTTCCCTGCTCTCCTTTTGCTCCCTGGCCCCACTCTCCTGAGGTGAGCAGCTCCCTGGCAGGCTGGCACCTGCTGGTGATGCTGCACCTTGGCTCAGCCCAGGCTGCACAGGTCAGACACCAGTGGCTGGCAAGGCTCCTGTCCATCGCAAGGGCTCCAGGCCGGGACTGACAGGTTTTGTCCTGCCCCTGGTTCCTGAGGCCTGATTCCCATGATTTTCAATAACACCTTGTTCCATTTCAGTCTCATCTCGACCATTTCCACCCCTCAGCTCTCCCTGGCTGCTGCCCCAAGGTGTGGATAACAGCCCTGATTCCAGGGATGCACAGCACAGCCTGCAGGCCCTGCCATGGCCCTTAGACTCAGCTTGACAACCCAACAGCTGGACTTTGAAAAGCCTGACTTCGGAAGTTCCCAGCTGAACTCAGAGCTGCTAAAGGCATTGTGCTCCTTCCTGCAAGGTCTGATGAAGCAGATTTTGTCTGTCTGAATTAGTCTGCTCGTGCCCAGCAGATAATGGTTAAAATGTTCCTGGGATTTATTACAATTTAATGCCATGAAAGCTAAACAAATTTCAGGGACAATTTTGAGGGTCAGATCTCAGCGGGCAGCTATTTGCCTAATGTCCTACTTTCTTACACATCTCCTGCAGGAAGCAAATAGCTTTTAGTTATACAGGAACCTGATTATTCCCTGAAATACTGGCACTGGAAATTGCCCCTTTTCAGGCCATTTCCTGCTGTCAGGGCATGCTCAGCGCCCTTGGAAGGTGCTGGGGAGCACGAGCTGCAGATGTAAAGGCAGGAATGCTGTGCTTTGCCTGGGATATGCAATATTTCACCAGCAGGGCTTTTTCTATCCCAATCCTCCAGTTACTTTTGTGCTCCTAATTATTTCTATGAGCATAATTGACTTGCAAGGCATTCTTGGCTTGCAGAGTGCAGGGAGTGAATTATTGACCCGTCACATGGGTCATTGATGTGAGGAGACGTCAGAACAAACTGGGTGCAAAGCAGCTACTTTGCATTCCTAATAGCAAACGTAAGCCATTAATAACTGTACTGCCTGCTGCACAATTCGGGTTTGACATGCATATGGCTGAGTTCATCCTCAGTGTAATTTGAAATTCATTGGGCACGGACTTCATCTCCTTCTGCTGCTTGAAAATCTCTCCTGTGCCGAGATGTGCTATGTTAATTCCAGAGTTTATGGCTGACTTGAGATGTTACATTTGAAAAATCAAATCCAATTAAATCAACTTATTACCAAGGTCAGAGACCAGCATTCAGTACATTCATTCCTTGCTATTTCACAGCACGGAGTAAACTTAGGGAGCAGATTCTGTCTCAACCCAAAACCAAACTAATCTGTCCTAATCAAATGGCTTTTGGCTGCAGGACTTGGAAGTACAGTCAAGTGATAAAGCATTCTCCAGAGTCCAAAGAGCTGAGCTGAATTCACAACTTTCCACATTTCTTTTTGTGTACTATGGGACAAATATTCTCCTCTTTGTGCCTGTTTCCCCATCTGCTCATGAGATGGAAGAGGAACAAGGGGGTTGGGTGGATCAATTCAATGACTGCAAAGTTTTGAGACCTCTTGAGTGTGGAGCTGTGGAGTGGCAGCAGCACCAACTTGCTGTAGTCAGAGTTGGAATGGAGCATGGATTTTAGGAGAGTCTTAATAAGAGATGCCCCTTTGCTATATTGGCAGGCACTTGTTTATTATCAGAAAAAAGTTCTGCATGTGTAATATCTCAATAATCTCAGCAAGGAGTGAAACAGAGGGAATATGCAATGGCTTTTGGAGGGGGACAAATATAAAGCTGATTTTCAGATCTTTTTGCAAATGAAAGTCTTTAGGTTGATGGTGAAGCTCCTGCACTGTGCAAGGCTTTGTATTTAAATTACACCCTCACCAAGTGCCCAGCTGCTCTTTCTGCCTCTTATTGTTCAGCACCTAATGCAGTCCTGCAGGAGGTCCGTGTTCCAGACAGAAAAGTGAGAGTGATGTTGAATTCTCGGACTCCTGTTACATATATCTCACTGTTTCATTTCCAGGGGAAAACAGCTTAACCTGCCCAGGCATCTCACATCCTTCCCATCCCTTTAGGAGCTTAAATCTTGATGGAATTTTCTGTGGTGGTGATTCTTTCCATCAACCAGAGGGAACTTAATTTAAGTGGCTCAGGTGCCTCAGAATTCCTCTCAGTTCTCAGAAATTGGCATCTCAAAGTGAGTTGTTCCAAACTTCCCTGGATCATCAGCTATACAAGCAGTTCTAGGTACCAAGATTCCTGTTTTAAGTTTCTGCTTCTGTTAAGTGCCTAAGTTGAAACTGGGACTAAATTACTTCCAGAAGTGAAGCTCTGACCTCAGCCATTAATGAGCTTTTACAAATCTTGTATCAGTTGTGCCACTTCGTGTAGGATTCAATTATGCAGCAAACCTCGGGATGTTATTTGAGCTTTCCAGAGTCCTACTAAAGTGGTGTAAAACCCATGAAGGATTTACTCTCACCTCACTTTACCCCTTCAAATGTTTGAAGAGCCCAGGCAGCTCATTTAAGAGAGGCACCAGTGCTGCAGTTTACATTTGAGGGCTGAAGGAGCAGTTCTGCAGGGCGTCTCCTCTCACCCTGGGTGACAAGATTAGACACAGCCCCCAAATTTAAACGAAAAGGGGAAGTGAGACAGACTCCTCTCGGTATTAACACACATCCACAGGCAGGGTGGCCATTCAGGTCGCAGCAGCTCTGCCCTGTGGTGCACATGTCACTGCATAACTCCTTGTTTTCCCTTTGGGATGGGCATTCCAAGGGCTTCCAGCAGTATCTGGCTGCCTGGTACCCGTTCTGGGCTCCTCTGGCACACCTCTGCCCACAGCACAGAAGGTGGTTGGGAGAGTTTATGGAAGCCTGAGCCAAGCTAAATTCCCTTGCCTTTCTCATGGAGTGCTGCAGAGGAAGCAGGCTCCCACCTCCCAGCCCTGCGTGGGGAGAGCAAGAAGGGAACAAATCCTTACCTGAGTGAGGCTCAGCAGGGAGGGCCCCGCGCTGCTCCCAGCTCCTGCTCGGGACAGGGCTCCTGGGGGCTCCCACAGCACTGGAACTGAGCTCTAAAGCTCCTTTTCTCTGTGGGCAGGCTGAGCTGCAGCCCAGGGAGGCTGTGTGGTGCTGGGGCAGCTTTGGGATTGTGTGCCCAGGGAACACACAGCGGGCACTCCTGGGGCAGCCTGCCTGGGAAGGTGAAGTTCCATTCCCATGCCAAACTGCCCTCATTGCCTCTGTAATCCAGAGATTTAGGGGATGTGCCTTCGTCACAGGGGGCTGAGGTGAGCTGCTGCTAAGAGCTGGACCCAGAACAGCCCTCTGGAGCTCTGAACTTCTCCTGGGAAGTGCCTTTCCCACCACCACCCTGCCAGAAGCCCCCTGGATGTGCTGCTCACCAGTGCTGGGGTGGGTCCACAGGACTTCTGCCACAGAGGTGAATTCCCAGAGCTGCACTCTTACATTTCTCCTGGAACAGTCAAGGACAAAAAACAAATCTGGATGGAGCTGGAACCCAGCAAGAATCCCATGGCAGGAAATGAGGCATAAGAGCCTCTTTTCCCCAGCTGTCTCCCCACCACCATCTCCTTCACACCCAAACACAAATCCATGATTAAGGCTTAGTGCCCTTTGCCCTCATCCTCACTCCACACATCACTCCCACTAAGCAGGGCTGTGTTTCCAAATCTCCACACGCTCTCCCCTTGCTGTCTTCGTGCCAACCTTGGTTCTGTCTGGAATCAAGGACCTCCTGCAGGAGCTGCAGGAGATGCCGAGCAGTAAAAGGCACAAAGAGCCACTGGACAATTCATTTAAGTATTCAAAGAGCCTATTCCTAGAGTTCCATGCCCTCTGCATCCACCCCAGCATCCAGCCCCTCACTCATGTGCTCTGTGCTGCCCTGTCCAGCTCCCCTTCACTCTGCCAGGCAAAGCCTGGGGGGATCCAGCAGCCCCAGCTGTGATCAGAGATCCAGAGCCAAAGGCTCTGTGCCTGTCTGGGAACATGGAGAACACCTGGTAACTCTGAGAAGCTCTTATGCTGCACCTCGCTGGGCTTTTGGGACAGAGATTAACACAAGAGTGGCAGCTCTCAGATCAGCACCTATGGAAAAAGGCAGGTACAGGAAACACAGGCCAGGCACGAATGGCCCCTTGGTCCCTCATGATCATTCAAACCATTACCTGGTTATTTCCGTAATTCTATAATGGAGATTTTCCCCCTCTTGCGCACTGAAGGTGCATGATGCAGAAAATTGGTTTGTTTAAGTAAGAGCTCTTATGGTGTCTTTCATCAAATGTTCTCCGAGAACATTACTAATAATTCATTAAAGCAGCACTGTCAGCTGGAACACTTTTAATTACCATTTTCTGACAAGTCAACCCTTAAGTGGTATGCCCTGATTTTTAAATTTATTACTAACACATATGCAGATTTGTCTCTTTCCCTGCTGATGTTTATAGGGGTTGAGAAAAGCAATTGACTGAGATTAAGGAAGTGAACCATGCACTACACATTGTCATGCCCAAAATGGAAGAGAATTTAAGGGTGGTTACTTTTTTTAACTTCAGAAGTTTTGAGAACCTCGTTCCTGGAGCTCTGAGCATCTCCTGCAGGGGGAACTTCTTCTCTGAGCTGTTGGTTCTGGGTAACTGAAACATCTCCCATTTCAGGTAGGGCTGCAAAAACCTTGAGCTGATGCTCATTAACTGTCCACTTACACACACTTAATTAGTCCTTTGGTTACTCTGAAGTTGTTCAAGTCACTCTGAAGCCCAGGTGGCTGCTGCTAGCACAGGGTTAAACAGCAGTGCTGGCAATTCCCACCCAAATCTAATGTGCTCTGAGCTTGTACCAGTTTATCCCACCCCAGTTTTTCAGGGAGCTGAGGTTTAAGGCCCTTCCAGCCCCAGGTCACTGTCAGAAATCCACTCAGCATTCCCAGAGAGGAGCAGTGCCTGAACTGCCATCATCTGCATTCGGGGTCTGGGGTGACTCCAGCAGATGCAGAGATTTCTTTGGCAGTGTTCTCCTCAGTAGCTGTTTAGTGGGAGCAGAAACGGAGGCAGAGAACTGGCAAAGGGCTGCCCAAGGAGAGGTGAGCCAGTGACAAGGCAGATTAGAACCCACACATGCTAGTCCACAAAGAAAAGGATTTTTTGGTTCCCTTGGTGTAGTCCTGACATGACAAATTTGTGCAAGGAGACCAAAGGGACAGCCTATAGGGAAATATGGTGGGGAAACAGTAGAACAGAGCCCCTTACCTTGTGTCTTACCCAGTGCATGTGCCTGCAGAGGGGAGGTGGGAGAGGAGCTGTCCCTGTCCCCCAGACCAGGGAACTTCCACGGGACTTGGGTCCAGCAGCTCCTGCATCAAAGGAAGAGAGCCCAAGCCCCCGCTTGGCTTTTATGTGTGGCTGTGGCAGCTCAGATTGGCTGCCAGCTCATCTGTATGCAATGGCTCATTAATGCTGGGCCTCGTTTGTGCCGTGCATGTGCAGGGCAGGGGAAGGGGCTGCAGGATGGAGGGAAAGGCAGCAGGACACTTGGGCTGCCAGAGGTAAAAAGCCTTACCTGGGGGAGCTGATGTTACTCCTGCTGCCAACACCGGAGTGCCGTGTCCCATCCCAGCAGCACAGGCACAGCACGAGTGTCTTGGCCACCGTGAGCATCAGGCCTTTCCTCTGCATGAGGAGATGGTTTGGGCAAAAACCAGGTGCCTCTTGATGCCCCCCGTGCTGCAGAAGCCTCTGCAGCCTGATCGAATGGGGCTGTGCTCTGGGAGCTGCGTGTGCCCTTGCCCAACTCCTGCTCTGACCTCCCCTCCCAGATCTGAGCTGAACCCCTGAGTCCATCTGAGCCCTCTGCAGAGAGGGGACTGCAGGAATGAACTCAGTGCTGTGGGGCTGCAGGAGTGACCTCACTGAGGCTGCAGGAGTGACCCCACTGCTGTGGGGCTGCAGGAGTGACCTCACTGAGGCTGCAGGAGTGACCCCACTGCTGTGGGGCTGCAGGAGTGACCTCACTGAGGCTGCAGGAGTGACCTCACTGAGGCTGCAGGAGTGACCCCACTGCTGTGGGGCTGCAGGAGTGACCTCACTGAGGCTGCTGTCGCTCTCTCTGCCCTGCTGTCACCTTGGAGCTTAAAAAAATGTCCATCTCTTGAAGTTCCCAATCCTCTGCATCCTGAGGGACCAAGTGACCAAGGCTTGGGATCACCCCACTCACCTGCAGGCACACAGAGATGAGGTGTCTGAGAAGGCTGGCTCTGGTTCCCCTCGTGCTCAGGAGGTTCTCCTCACTCCCAGGCAGGTGTCCAAGGCTGCACTGCTCTGTGGAGGTGCCCATCCCTCTCCATCAGCAGAGGGAGGGTGTGGATGTCTGGGGCAGGTTGTATCCCTGGGTTCTGGAGGCCCTGCTGTAAACAGATGAGTTCTGCCCTCACCAACCCCCACCTGCAAGCTGCTCTTCCCCTGGGCATAGAGCAACAAGCGCCTGGTGCCTCTGACCACCCCCGGGACAGCTGGAGATGGGATCCTCCAAGGCTCGAGGAACTTGGGAACAGGATTTGTGTGTTTAAAAGAGGTTCTTTAGCTCTTGGGCAGAGCCAGGTCTGGTGAGAGTTGAAGCAGAGGAGCTTTGTGGCTCAGGGAGGCATCGTTTGCCCCGCAGCGCTCCGAGGACAAAAGCCCTGGGACAAGGAATTAACTCCGTTGTTAGACACCCTTCGTTTTAATAGCTCCGTCATTAACAACAGATTTGATCACACCCGGGCAGCCCTTTTCATCTGCAGAGCATGTCAATCCATCTGTTCCAGCTCCTGACACTCCTGGCAGGCAGGTGTGTCACACCAACCCCTTTGGGCTTCTACAGCACTGAGAACTGAGCATGGAATCGCTCCAGACCCTTTACCAGGAGCTGATTGATGAGGTACACCTGAAAGAACCTGGTTATTTTTTATACCCGACCTACTACACTCAGGATTCCCATCTTTCTCACCTATTGGTAGTTCATCATGGCACAAATTAATTTTCTTGCATCACTTAACACACTGCAGATTGTTTAACATAATTTTCCAAAGCATCTGGCTGGTTCTCCTGCACTGAAACTCAATGGGATTTTTCCCTCTGGCTTCAAAGAGCATAGCTGAGCCCTTAAAGGGATTTACTTCTGTTAAATATTATCCTCAAAACTGAGAAATTAAAAGCAAATGGGCTTTCTTCCTTTTTCCTCTAAGACATGTCAAAAGAATATTATAAAAAAGAATAGCCTTCCCCAGCTTTCAGAGAGTCCCCAAGTGAATTTCAATTGCAGGTTTTTGGGAAAGAGTGTAATTAACAACTTTATTCAGTCTGGAGCCAGAAAATACATTCTATATTTAGCATGGAAAAAAAGCAGAGCGGGAGGAGGGGAGTAAATGACCTAGATTTTCACAAGTGACAAATGACTCCAAGGTGCTTGGAGCCCCCTTGGATGGCAGGGATTCCCACTAAGTGCAGAAGGATTTCTCCTCCTTGTCTCCCATGCTGGACATTCTGAACCACCCAGGGCACTCCTGGAAATCTAAGGGGCTGTGTTTATGAAACTGTTTATTTTATTCACCTCAGGTAATATTCCCAAAATTGCATCCATAACCAAGCAATTAAACCCCATTTTCAGCAGCAACCTCGGTGTGCTGGCAGCTCTCCTAATTCCCAACATTGCCCACTTTGCTGAGCTTCCTCCATTGTTTTCCTGGAAATGAGTGCCATGAGAGCATCTCCCACCAGGAAGAAATGGGGAAAACATGGCGTGACTGCACTCCCATTTCCAGAATGTCCCTTTTATATCTGCATTTTCTTGTCTCTCAGTGTTCTGTTTGCCACGATAAAGGCAACATTTTCTATAAAAAGCAAGAGCCTGCTTGCCTACCAGCAGTTTTTCTGTCTAAATGCTGATAATCTCTGTTCTGTCAAAGGAAACATCCCATGCTTTTATCTCTTGGAATGGTTATTTACGGAGAGGTCTCTCGAAGATGCAATCAAAGATATAGATGTTAAAAATAGGAGGCGAGTGAGTCCTGCAGGCGGTTGTTTATTCATTAACCTCGGCACAGGAATCCTGGCAGCCTCCCAGTCCTTATTTACCGTGTGCTGAGCACGGGAGGGATGTGAGCTCCAGCGCAGTCCCGGCAGAGATGATTCCATCCTTCCGGGGATGAGCCACGCGCTGAGCGAGTTCCAGCCCTGGAGGAGCAGTGGGAGCAGCAGTGACAGGGGCTGAGCACTCGCTCTGCTGCCTGAGCCCCTCTGAGTCACTCCTCGACTTCCTTCTCTGGGAATAAGTGCTGCCACAGCCCAGGGAAATGTGACAGCAGGGCTTTGGCTCCTCTTGGCTTCCCCGCCAGCCTGCCCTAAATAAAGCGAGCACGCAGGCAGGGAGTGTAAATCCCTGGGTGCCTGCATTGGAAGAACAGTCTTAGAGCTGGGGTAAATTACACACCTCATCCCTCCCAGCACTTTCAAGACTTGCTAGTAATGAAAGGGTTTGTGATCACTTCAGCCTCGCGTGTTCTCAGGCAGCAGCTTGGTGAAGCCTTGTGCTCCTCTGCTGAGTCTAACAACAAAATTTAAATGCATAGGCTGTTTAATTGCTGGTTTGTAGTGCTGGCCGTGCATGTGGGAACCCAGAAAGGCAGAGACCGGTGGGAGTTGATCCCTCGAGGTCAGAAACAGCAGCAGGGCCCTTGTGTTCTGTGCCCTGCTCTTTACAGAGCGCTGAGGGCAGGCTCGGGGAGGGAAATCCCTCCTTGGCCTCGACAGCATGAGAGATGCCCTGGTGAGTTATCATGGAATCACAGAACCATGGAATATCCTGAGCTGGGAGAGACCCAGCAGGATCAACCAGCCCAGCTCCTGGCCCTGCACAGACACCCCAACAACTCCTCCCCGTGCCTGAGAATGTTGTCCAAACCTGTCCCTCCAATGGCCCTTGGGAGGATGCTGAAGACCTCCCTGAGGTCTCCCCTCAGCCTCCTCCTCTCCAGGCTGAACAAACTGAGTTGTTTTGTGTTTTTCTGACACGTTCACACACTTCATTGTTCTGTTCATGCACTTCATTTTCAGAGAACTCATGATGAGAATTTAGCACTTTCTTTAAGTTGTTACACTGGAGCAGCAGAGCTGCCAGAAAGAATTCCTGAAATTGTGGGATCTGGAATGCCCCCGGGTCCCTGGCAAGGCCTCAGGGGACAACACCTCTGCTGGGAAAGAGGAGCTTATGCAACTCTGCTGATGGAGGGAATGATCCCGACTTCCACTGGAAGGAGCAAAGCTCCTTTGCTGTATTTACTTGTAACTCAGCTGCTTGGCAGAGCAGGGGCTGCCAGGGAAGTCCTTACCTCCCCCGAAAATGTAGGGCACGGGTGCACTGCACAAAGGCACCTCTCTCCATCCTGGCTGGGCTCAGCTGGGGTTCAGCACAGGAGGGTTGGCAAATCCATCAGCACGGGATGGGGCACGGAGCAGGGACCAGGATCGGAGCAGGGAGCAGGATCGGAGCAGGGAGTGGGATGGGAGCAGGGAGCGGGATGGGAGCAGGGAGCGGGACCAGAGCAGGGAGCGAGATCAGAGCAGGGAGTGGGATCAGAGCAGGGAATGGGATGGGAGCAGGGACCAAGATGGGAGCAGAGACCAGGATCAGAGCAGGGAGTGGGATCAGAGCAGGGACCAGGATCGGAGTAGGGAGCAGGATCAGGAGCAAGGAGCGGGATCAGGGGCTCGTGGCACCTTGGGTGGAGCTTGTGCCATCCCCCTTGCACAAACAGCAGGGTCACTTCCCTTTTCTTGTCACTGAATCCTCCTTTCAGAGACTTAAGCCAAGCCTGCAGAAGAAAAGCTAAGGCTGTACTGATGAAGAGCCATGCTCCTGCATTGGCAGCCGTGTCCTTGTCACCTGCACTGCTAAGCAAAGGGATCCATGATGGAAAAAATGAGGGGGTGCTCTGAACAGTGGCACTGGCACCTGACTCAGTGGTACCTGAAATATCTTTTTCTGCTTGAAGCTTGAAAAAAAAAAGTTTGAAACCCTCTGTGCAGGAAAGTGCTTGAAGCCCTTGAAGAACTGGTCAGCAGCTAACACCTGCTGAAGTTGTGTTTCCAGATTTTCAGCTGGGTTTGTCTGGTACCATCAGATTTCTGTGGGACACTGGAGCCCTCACCTTTCTGGTGCCCATGATGATATTAAAAGTGTTAATTAGTAGCTGCAACTCAGTGACAAAGTTAATTAATTGGGTAGAAGAAGGAGCACGGATGTCCCAGGTACACACAGCCTACCAGGGTCTTCCTGAGCAGCAATTGATCAAATACTCTAAAGCCTTAAAATGAGCTCACACTTCATTTCATCCTCTGCATGTTTCCTCTCACATTGGTTTCCAAACAAACACGCTTCTAGAAGCTCTAAAAAGGGCATTTGGGGAAGTTTAAATTCTTCCCGAGGGCCTGAGGTGTTTACAAAACGCCATTTGTGAGATGTCCCCACACCAAGCCCTGAGCCCCAGGCTGTCAGATCCAGCTTTGCTGGGAGCACAGAGGTGTCTCCACACAGGTTTTCCTCTGGAGCATGGGGTATCCTGCTTGCCTGAGCCAGCCTGGGAGCTGGATAAGGAGCAGGGTGGCACAGCCAGGCATGGGGACTGTCTCCTGTCTGCCAGAAGGACAATATCCGAACAGGAAATGAGCAGATTAGGGTGTATTTGGCTTACATCAGTCGTCTTCCTGGGTCTGTGTTCAACTAAATTCAGTTGGGAATAGAATATGATCTCTAGTTCTGGAGAACAGGTTCTGGAGACCCAGATATGGACTCCTGGTAAATCTGCTCTCTGTGCCTCAGTTTTTCCACCCCTTGTACTTCCCAGATGAGGAAAGAAAGAGTTCTGTGCATCTACGACCCTGCCTCACTCTGCTCAGCAGAGGCCACTCCTTGTGCTGCTGTTCCCCAGGTCCTTGGCAATCCAATGAGTTGATCTTGCTGCTCCTCAGGAGTCCTCAGATATTGTCCTGCCTCTGGCTCCCTCTGCAGCAAGACCTGCTGATGGTGGTCGTTGTCCCCCTCTAAGGTCACTTTTTGGGTCAATGTCCAACTGACCATTTTAGCCTTCCCTTCCTTCTACCTTCAGGAGTCCATTCCATCTGCTCCCCAGACAGGCTGCCTGGCAGGCCCCAGCTGCACTTCACAGGCTGTTAGACTCGGGTTTTATGTGGGTTTGCTTGTTACTGCTGGTTTTACTTTGGACAGTGTCCGTGGGTGCTTTGAGGAGAGACAGAGCAGCACAACCCTTGTGCGAGGGGGGACATTCTGTTGTGCTGAGTCTCTGCAGCTGCAGGTCCCCAAGGGCTCCCTCAGCATTAATAAATGAAACTCACCCTCTCTTTGGGAATGCAGGAGAGGGAGAGAAATAGGCAGGAAGCAGTCAGCATCCCATCTTTCACAGAGGATGAGAGAGGCAAAGCAAGGTACAAAGCCTGGTTTGATGTCCTGCCCCACTGAAGTCAGGCACTGATGTCTCTTGGGAGCCATGAAGAAAGCGAGAGCACATTGTGTGAAGGAATTACAGCCCTGCTGAATTCCCTCTGCAGATAATGGCTGGGATGGAGCCCACGGTGATAGGCAGAGTGAGGAAGTGAGCAAGTTGTGTGGAATGATTGTTTATTTAGTCATCTCCCAAGAGGAGGAGTGAGGGCCCAGAGGCTGCAAAGACACACGACAGGCTAGTGAGGAAATCAGCACATCCCCTTCACATGTTTTATGCTCTTTGTTCTGCTCTTTCCCTGGGAAAAGGATTATCTTTGATTGGTGTCTGAGTGTAGTACACAGCCCTGTGGAGCCTGGCATTGGGAGATTGAGGCACAGCCTTTGTAGGAAGAGCTGGATCCAGGAGCCAAGTCTGTACTTCTGAGCAGCTGCAAGAGTCTCTGCTCCATGAAGGCAGTGCCAGGGGGAACTGGAGCCCCTGGGTTCCTGCCTCCCTCCTTCCTGCCCAGCCCTTTACCCTGGGAGCAGCAGAGCTGGGTGGCACCTTGCTCCTCGCTCCTCAGGGCAGCAGGGTGGGCTGGCAGTCCCACACTGCTCTCAGGAAAGTTGCCCTTCCTTTTGTGTGTGGCTGCTGTTATCAGAAGAGAAGAGCATGGAGCATCCAGCAGGTTTTTCCCCTCAGCTGAGACCTGCAGGTGCCTCAGTTCAGGGCTCCCTTTGCAGGAGCACATTTCCCAGGGAATCGTGCAGGAGCCCAGGCCTTGCTTTGGAAGGCCAGCCCTTGAGGAATAAAGGAGAGCTGTTTGCCAGAGGAGTGAGCCCATCCAGGCAGTGACTCCAGAGGGCACTGGGAACAGGCAGGGAGCTCTTCCCACCCAGGGTAAGAGAAAGCAGCCTCAGGAAGCAGCTGGACACTTCGCACCAGCACTGGCACAGGGCTGGAAAAGAAGGCTGGAAAACCTCGGGGGCAGTGACAGAGTGGCTCTTCCTCGTTCAGTTTCGGCCAAGTTGCTGTGGGTGCCATGCAGCTTCCCTCAGAGCCTCTGCCTTCCTGCTGGGATAAGGAGCAGGAATTCAGCCAGCTCTGAGCCAGGTTGGCTCCTTATCGCTCTCAGCCTGATAAAAGCCTACCAGGCTGGGTAGATGAGACACTCCTCTGCCCTTCCTCTTACAGTGGGTCCACACCCTGAGGTCTCTTTGTGCCAAAGTTTCCCCTTTACAAAGTTTTTATTCCACAGAGACTCTTTCTGAAGAGGAACTGGATTTATGCCCAGGCAGGCACCTCTAACTTTGTACCACGATTTTTGGGAGGTCTCCATCACTCACAATGAAGTGAAACTTGACTCTGCACAAGCTTTTCTGTCAATAGTAGATGTACCAAATTGTGCTTGTCCTGCACAGGGCTTTCTAAAACTGTGAACGCTTATCTAGGCCTCGTATATGGGTAAAGAACTTAAAATCAGCGTGTCTTTGCCATCAAACTACAGACAAAGACCTTACTTCAGTAAAACTTCTGCTTCATGCTTAGAACGTGAAATGGTTTGGGTTGGAAGGGACCTTAAAGATCATCTGGTTCCAACCCCTGCCATGGGCAGGAGCACTTTCCACTAGAAAACTTATATCTAACCAAAATAAAAATCCTTAATCTTTCCTTGCAAACAGGGTGTGTGGCTAAATAATGTCCTAGAGATGTGTGGCTTTACCCTGAGACCGGGCAGGAGAGGAAAAACCAGCGTGGTGGCCCACTCCCCTCTGCTGGGCTGTGCGGGCACTGCTGGAGGCAACGCTGGCTGGTTGTGGTGGGAACACCTCTGGAAAACACGGAATAAAGGTGGAGGGGAACAGGGGAAAGGTGAAGCTTTGGGCAGGAAATGTTTTATCATTCTCCTGCCATACCTGCCTGAGCCCTACAAAGATCCATCGTGCTCCTTAAAAGAGAGCTGATGTCGGCAATGCAAAAACCACTCAGCCTTTTCTTAGATGGCAAAACCCTCTGGCACAGCAGAGGGTGGAATCAGAGGGGCTCAGCTCTCTGTGCAGCCGTGGTTGTCCTGCTGATGTTCTGGGGATGGGGTGCCCGTGCATGGCAGCTGAAGCAAGGGTGGTGGTAGCACTCCCTCTCTGTTGGCTTGGGCAGTTTCATCTCAGATTTAACACAGCTCAGACGAGAGCAGCAGCTGGTCCAGGCACAGCAGGGAATTTTCTTGGCCTTGGCTCAGAGTGCTGCATAAGCCTTGGATAAATCACCCAAAGAAACAATCAGAGCCTTTCTGGCAACTCAAGGACTTTATTGGGTGACAAGGTGTGTGCAGGCTGTCAGCAAGAATGAATCAATTCTCCACAAATGGGACAGTGCAGAATCCACAAGTTCCAGTGGTTTTGTCAGGGTGGAAACTCCACAGCCCAAGGCAATTTCCGTGCTGAGCTGACATAACCCAGTGCTCTTGCTCGGAAACGTTCTGACATGGAAACGCCTGGGGAGCTGTGAGAAGCCTCACCAGAACAAAGACCATGTCCATATGGCATCATATTTCCTGGGAAAGCTTATTTTTATGCTTTTTGACATGTCTACAATTCTGGTGTTCTGCCTCATTTACACTGGTACGTCCTGGGAAATCCAGTCAATAATTCCTCGTGTCTGTTTCTGCACGGAGCAGAGGGACCCTGGAGCTGGCTGAGTTATGGCTGTGGTTGTGTTCCACGCTGAGAAGGTTTTATAAAGCTGAGATTACACTGATCTCCTTCATCTTGGGCTCAGATACATCAAACAGAGGATGAAATTCATGACTAACCAGAAAGTAAAGTAAATTTCATCCATCTGGGCAAAGCATCTTGTCTCGTTCAATTTTAGCACCGAGCAGCAGTAAAATTTGGAGTTGGTGCATGGAGTGGCATGGGAAGAAGCCCCAGGCAGATCCAGGCAGAAAGGAAAGTTCCACTGAGAGGCCAAGGGGTGAATCCAACACTTTTGCTGCAGTTTTAGACAGGCATTGCTGCACAGTGACAGCAGGGGAGGGAGCCCTGCCGTGCCACTGAATCCTGCTGGGCTCCTGGAGGGGTGGAGGTTGCAGAGGGCCCAGTGTGTGGGCCAGCAGCACAACCCCGTGCCCAGCACCCCCCAAAAGGTCCCTGGCTCCAACCTGCAGCAGGTTCCACACAGGTCACAGCAGAACTCATCTGCTCACTCCTCGTCAGGACTGGGAATGCTTTGAGGGAGCTCTGCCAATTAAGGGTTCCCCAAAAGTGCTGGGCACTGCCCAGGGAATGGTCCCGGCCCTGAGGCTGCCAGAGCTCCAGGAGCGTTGGGACAGCACTGCCAGGGATGCCCAGGGTGGGGTTGGTGGGGTGTCTGTGCAGGGAGAGGGGTGGGACTGTGTGATCCTGGTGGTTCCTTCCCACTCAGCATTTGGGGAAGTTTAAATTCTTCCCGAGGGCCTGAGGTGTTTACAAAACGCCATTTGTGAGATGTCCCCACACCAAGCCCTGAGCCCCAGGCTGTCAGATCCAGCTTTGCTGGGAGCACAGAGGTGTCTCCACACAGGTTTTCCTCTGGAGCATGGGGTATCCTGCTTGCCTGAGCCAGCCTGGGAGCTGGATAAGGAGCAGGGTGGCACAGCCAGGCATGATGTGGATTCCATGATTCCGTGCAAAGCTGTTGTGCAGCTCAGCTCCCCGAGGAGCAGCCAGTTGTCCCACGGAGAGGGGCAGGCTCTGGCAGGCTGAGCAGCAGGTCCTGCATCCCTCCTCATCCCAGGAATGCAGGCCCCACAGCACAGCACCTTTCTGCTGCTGTGCTCCAGAGGCTGTCCCCGGCTGCAGCCCGGCCTGGAGGACAGTAGGGCCTGTCCTGGGGATGGCTGCCAGGCCCTGCTGTCACCTGAGCCCCACAGCAAAGGCTCCATCCTCTCTGCCCTGTGCGAGTAACGAGGGACACGGAGCCTCCCAGCCCCTGCAGAGCTGGGAACTCGGGGAGGCAGGAGCAGGGCACCCCAGAGCTTTGGCACAGTCTGTCCTCAGTGCTTGAGCCAGTCACTGCTGCAGTTTTATATTTATGAACCCGTGCCGGGGGATTGCTGGAGAGGTCTTTAATTTCCTCTGGTTTCGCTCTGAACATGCCTCTCTCGGGACAGAGGGAACATTTTCGGTGTTATTGAATGTCATTTCTGTGCAAACTGAACGGAGGAAAAATATTCTGATAATAACTGGAATATATGGAGGGTGGTAGCTCCTGGCTGCTGATTTTTTTTGTTTTTATTTTTCTCCCTCTGATGAGAGTTTCAAGGTCAGCTGGCTCCACAGACACAAATATGCCAGGAACAAAATGTGCAGATGCTCAGGAGTGTGGGACAGCCACGCTGGCACCGCAAACAGCCCTGGCTCATGGCCAGCACTGCCTGCACCCAGCATGCAGGAGGGCTCAGGAGAAGGCACCTCATTACAGCCAGATCAAGATTTATCTTTTCTCTCAGCTGCATCATTAAATGTGAGTTATTCGTATTTTTGTGAAAACCTGGATTCAGCACGACCTCAACATTTTATTTGGAGGATGAGGAAAGGTTTTATTCAGACCCAAAAGCAATATCTGAGTGCATAACAGCACTGGATGAGTGGCTGGAACAAAAACAGAAAAAAAAAAAAGGTTATTTTCCTGATTCTGCTGCTGATTTATTGTGTAAACACAGACAAATCTTTCACTGTAGCTGTTGCAGTTTCTTATACACCCTCTCTTTTCCCTCCTAGATATGTCTCCTTTTGTCAGTTACTTGTGTGAACTAAATATCAGCCAGTCAGGCAAGAGCTGGTAATATCTTCCTCCAGCAGTCTCAGGCAGACTTAAAATATTAATGCATTTTATAATGTACTTATTTTTTGTAACTGTCAGTCGTTGCTACCAAGACAGGGAATTCCTTATAAATATTGAATGCTGCTGCAAAGTCTGCAAATAAAATTCTAGAAATGGTTCTCTCGAGCTCCCAAATGACTGAAAAACTGCTGAAAATCTTGCTAATTTTAGTAAACTGTGGAAATCCAAGTTGCGTAACTGTTTCTGGGATTTTCTAATGAACAGCGACAGGTTTTGAATTCAAGCAGTGCATGCAGGTTCCTCTCAGGACACAGACACTCAGGGGACAAAGTGTCCAGTGGGTTGGTTTTGCTCTGTAGGACTCCCTTCAAGGTGTGGCTGCACCTCAGAAATTGCCTTGAAGGTCTGTTATGTGTAAAAGAATAAAACTTAATTGCAGAGGAGATCTGGTGCCCAGCCCAAGGGCTGGAATTGTGATGGAGCAGAAAATTCCCCTGTAGAGCATTTCCAGCCCATGCAGGGGAAACAGAGTGCAGCCAGGAATGCTGGGGTAGGTGTGGCAGCAGGAATTCACTTTTTGGTTCTTGTGTGGATCCTTCCTCACCTAAAGCATCCCAGAACAAGGCTGAACAGGGAGCAAGGGTGGGTGAGAGCAGCTGCCAGGGCCAAGCTGCTTTTAATCCTGAGAACGGCTTGCAAAGAGCATCAAAAGCTGTGATTTACACAAACTGGTGCTGCAGGGCCTCTTACTGCTGCTCTTGTTCCATGGATTGTGCTTTCTGCTCAGTGACCACAGCATGTGCTGGAAGGGGCTGCTTATGGTGCCCTGATCCCTGTCCGGGGGATCCTTGGTTCCCTGATCCCTGTCCGGGGGATCCTTGGTTCCCAGACCCATGTCCAGGGGTTCCTTGGTTCCCTGATGCCTTTCTGGGGGATCCTTTGTTCACAGGGGACACAATCCAGGCCCAGAAGGAGCACACAGGGCTTTGGCTGAGCTGCTTCCAGTGCCCAAAGGCAACTTTCCGTGTGTGACACTCTCATGCAGAGACATTTGTGGGATCTCTCTGAATCAACTAAATCCCCTGGAAGGTTCCTCACGGGCAAATGCAGGAATTGCTGGCTCTGCCTCCAGCCTTTCTCCTGCCACCGCTGGGAAAGCCACAAGCTGGAGGTGAGATCCGTTTTCAATTAAGGGGTTAATTAGTGGCTGATTTGGGAACCGGACCGTACCTTCCTGGTTACCCCCGTACCCACCCATCCCATGCCGCCTGCAGAGGGAGGGCTGCGTGTTTTAGGAGAGAGTGAATGCAACACGATTCCCACCTGAAAGAACCGAGGCGTTTGCTTCTGACAGAAACCTCTTTGAATTCTGACAGCCTAACAAGGAAATTGTCCTCCTAAATTTGCCGTCATCAGATGTGCTCTGGCTGGTGTATTTTGCAGTTCCTGAGCTCGCAGGCAGGGAGAAGCCAGGCTCGGGAGCAGAGGTTTATTCCCAGAGGAGATGTCACAGAGGAGATGTCACACGCGTCCCAGTTCACACCGTGCCCCTCCCAGGGATTCCTCGCCCTGCAGCCACCGCGCAAGTTCAGTCTCAGGGCGCCCTTCAGCCTCGGGTGCTGCTGCCGCACCTGCAAAACAAGGGCTTAATTAGCTTTAATTACGGCAGCAGCTCGCTCAGAACAGACTAACCCACTCTGGGCAATCCCGAAGTTCGGAGATCCCAGGGCTCGGGATGTGCCGGCTGCGGGAACGCGTGCCCAGCCCCGGCCCGGTGCAGCCGGGAGAGGAGCGATCACTGCCGGGCTCTGGGTGGGATCCTCATTATCCCTTCAAAGCACGTCCCGGCTGACTCCTCCGCAGCGCCTCGCCGAGCGGGGGAGTTCACCGGGGAAACTTCCCCTCGCCTGCTTCCCGAGTTTCATTTTGATTTTGGGGGCTGGATAAGCCCCAAACACAAAAGGAAGCCGAGACAGAGTGGGTGACTGTCACGTCAGGATTCTCAGAGCCTCAGCTCCCGTTCAGGGAAGGCTGGAGGTGGATGAGCAATCCTAGGAGTTGTTTCCAGCACTGGTTCCTACAACTCTGTTTTCTTCTAGCGGGGTTCACGGCTGACAAACGGGAAGAGACACCTCTCATTCCAGAGATCAAATTGCACAACGAATTAAAACGCTCCCTGGAGGCACCGCTGCTCCCTCTCCTCTCAAAGCCAAAGCCTGCCCTGACCGCAGAGCAGGTGCCCCTGTCACCAGGGCTCACTGTCCCCTTGGGTGACGAGTGTCAGGGCCAGTCTGAGCTCAGCAGGGACGGTGGCTCGTTTACATCCCGTGAAACCTCAGGGAAATGCAGGTCCCTGACAGCTTAGAAATGGGGCTGTCCTGCTGTGTTCCACAGGAACCTGCAAAAATCCAAACTCTTCGTTTTAGGCAAGCTTTTGATATAGGTAACGTCCTCAGAGAGCAATTAATTATAGCAAAATGAGATTAGAGCTTGTTCTTCCACATCTTGTTGTTCTGCTTGCAGTTCCAGGAGCTGAGCATTCGACGGTTGCCATAAATCCCCCCTGTAAATAGCCCGGGATGTCCTTTGAACAGTACAGATGTTAGAGCTTATGAGCACCCCCAGGAAAATTAAGATGCTGCACTGATATGAAATTTGCACCTCTGTGCTCCTGGAATTGGATCATCCATCCCATTCCAGCACAAGGTCCAATTTGGCTGCCTCCTGCTCCTACCTGTCTCTCTCCATCAGCTGGGAAGGAGGAGCGGGGCTGTTCAGACTCAGACCAGCACGCCCCGAATGCCCCTGCCTGAGGTGAATCCCATCCTGAACAGGAAATCAATCCCTCTGCATTTCCGTGTTTCCATCCCAGCCCAAAAATACCCAAACTGTGCTGCCATTTGGTGTTAAATCAGCCCTTCTGCAGCCCGCTGATCCCTGCAGGTCTGGAACATATTTCAGACCTGTGAGGCCATTGACAACTTTTTCACCACCTCAGCGGGGGCACAGTGATGTCACTGGAGTTGGCTTGCAGCTGAAAAGCTGCTCTTGGGTCTGGCTGGTGTTTAATCAGCACAAACTGGGAGATGTCTGCTGAAAATGCGTGAAACGAAGCAGAGTTTGCAGTGGAGGGATGAGGAAGAAAAGTGGGGACTCGCAGGGAGCAGGGAGAAGGTGCTTCCTGCCTGGGGATTAAAGAAACGCTCCTTTAGTGCTGATTGAAGCAGTGCCTCTCAAGAGCCCTGTTTTGTGTGGCCTCTCCTGTGCTGGGTGACGTGTTTGGTGCATCAGCCCCTGTGACAGGCTCAGAACGGCTCAGGAAGGCTCAGAAAGGCACTGCCCGTGTGTGCTGGGAGGATCGGGGTGTCAGGAATTCCGCTTTGCTCCGAGCTGACACCTGGGCAGAGGGGTGGGCACGGTGCTGTGTGGTCCCACAAGGTGGGGAAGGGTCAGAGACATCCACCTGCTCATGAACAGAAACATCTTTTCCCAGCTGGAGAATCCTTGTGGGATGCTGGGGAAGCTGGGATTTCTGTAGCCTCAGGGGCTGGGGGCGCTGTGAAAATCCTGAGCCCCTTTTATCCCCTGGGTAACCCCGCTTGTGTCGCGGTTTTGGGGCTGGTTTGGAGGGACGGCTGCGGTGCCGGCAGATGGCAGTGCCTGTCAGAATTCCACTGTCGGGAGCGCCGGGAATGTGCCCGGGCCGGGAAAGGTGTCAGCGCCAC
The DNA here is from genome assembly GCA_013400515.1 of Erpornis zantholeuca. NCBI lineage: Eukaryota > Metazoa > Chordata > Aves > Passeriformes > Timaliidae > Erpornis > Erpornis zantholeuca. The sequence continues at coordinate 640,479 of VZTN01022746.1, read as the reverse complement.
GGCACGAGGCACAGAGCCACTGCGGCCATGGGAGCCGTGCGGGGCCGGGCAGACACCCCCACGGCAGCAGGGACCCCTCCCGAGCCCCCCCTGCTCCCCGGGACCCCATCCACGCCTTCCCAGGGCAGGGGCCCGTGGGGTGTGGAAGGGAGGATCCCCCAGCCTTGGCCGTGACACGCCAGCCTTGCAGTGACTCTGCTCCTCCGGGCTGCTGCCTGGGCAGCACAAAGATTCCTTCTACGTCTCCTGGCACAAAAATTCATCCCAAATCTTATTAGCAGAGATGAGATGAAGGAGGAGGAAGCAGGGCTGGGGCCGTTCTGAAGGTGGCACTGTCCTTCGTGCTGGGGAAGCAGCATCCAGGGACCTGCTCTGAAAGCCAGCGCTGTGATTTCGGGGGGGGTGACTCTCCTGCTGCATGAATTTACTCTTTAGTGCTTTTGAAGTAAGTTTGAATGCTCATTAAAAATACCCAAACTCTGACTGCACTCCCCAAACAGCACTTTTGTAAGGTCATCACGGACATACCCCTAAAAGGTGAAATTCCTGGCACTTATGAGCAGGCAGAAGATGTGATTGAATTTCCCAGGATTTGTTCAACAGTTCATTCCCACGGCCTTTGCTTCCATTGCAGGTGGTTTCGCTGCTGATTGGAATTCAGTCCTGAGCTGTTGCAGCCTTGCTGGGCCCCCCTGAGCTGCTGCTGGGGAAACAGGAGCCAGCCTGGCTGGGCCGAGCTCACTGCCCACACTGTGCCGGAGTGGCAAATGCAAACTAACACGTGGAAAAGCAAAATTACATCTGCAAAACTGATTTTTGATGGCAGAAATCCTTGGTCTGGCACCAGATTCCCGTTGCATCAGGACAGATTTGACATCCACCTCCAGAGCAGAGGACAAGAGCACTGATAAAAGGAGTGTGTGTAGAGATGGGCTTTCCTCTCCTAGTCCCTGGGCAATATGACTATTCATAATCTTCAGACCTGTGGTTCTTTCCCTTTCTTTGGCATACTAGTCTTTATTTTTCCAGTCTAGTCTCCATAATAAGGTGTTACAGAGCCTAGATTTAAGCTGGTTAATAATCAAGTTTTCTGATTTACACGAAGTTCCATTAGTTCCTTTTTCCCGGTTCCAAAAAAAAAAAAAAAAAAAAAATGCTAAATAATAAATTACAAAATGTCTATATAGGAAAATAAAAGTATCATTCCAATGCTGATGTATTTCATTAGTGATAGTGTAACTTTTAAAAAAGAAAAAATTGAAAATCACTCAAAGCAGAACAAAAAATAGCTTGCAGATTCCAGCAATCCCTGCACATTCCTGCACAGCGCTTTGGTTGGGGTAAGTTCTCTTTTCCTGACCAGGCAAATCTTCTGTGAAAGCTTTTCTGACGGGCTGTAATGTGTGTGCTCCTGGAACAGGGAATTAGGGAGAACAGGGGACAGGGCTGCGGGAACAGGGCAACAAAGCCTGCGGGTAACCCGCAGTCACCAGGCAGATCTGTCTCAGATATGCAGCTGGCCTGACATTTGCTTTTCAGAAAAGGAAATATTTTACTAAGCTAGGGAGACAGCGTGGTATTTTCAGTGACAAAGGGGAAAAAAAAAAAAAAAAGAAAAAAGAAAAAAAAGACAAGAAGAAGAAAAAAAGAGAAAGATAAAAAAATACAGCAGAGCACTGAAGCGCTTTGAGAGCAGTCCCGGAGACTGGCTGGATCCAAGGCAAACCCCACAACTCCGTCAGCGAACACCACGGCACAGCCTGACGGGTGCCAGGCGAGGGAACCGTGCCAGGGCAGCGATGCTCTCCCCCTTTCCCCACCTTCCCCACTCCCCCTGGCCCAGCCCGGCAGAGTTTCCCGGTGCCGGTGCCGATTTTCACACGTGTGAAACGCGCGGCTCCCGCGCTCTCCGTCCCTCCTGGTTTGCAGGAACTGCTTTCCGTTTGTGTGATTTTGAACCAAAACCACAGCCCCCACCCCCTAGAGAACGCCAGCCCGCCCCAGCTCCGGGAACGGCGATCCCAGCAGGAGAAGGGAGCGCTCAGCGCTGCGGGAGCCGCTCGGGAGCCCCTCGCTGGTCGCGCCCGGTGAGCTCCGAGGTCTTTCCCGAGCTCAGAGCTCCTGCGATCCCGAGCTCCCAAGGCAGGGATTCGCCTCCCTCCCCTCCCGGCAGCGCCCAAACCCCTCCCTCGCCCCCCGCCCCTGCGCTCATTGAGAACAGATAAGCGCCGTCACACGCAGCCTCCGCGTCCTCCCGCTGCCCCAGCCCTTCAAAAGCTCGGGACCACCACGGATCCCTGGAACGGGAGAGGAACAGGGAAAGGCAGGCGGAGGAGAGGCAAAAGTGGCAGCGCAGCGGCGGAGGGTGAGAGCTTGGAGCGGAGCAAGGAAATCAGGGATACCCAGGGACAGGGGCGTGGGCATCCTCGGTGCCACGTCAATGTTTGCTGCGAACGGGCAGCGGCAGGGAGGCAGGAGGCAGCCCGGGGCTCCGAGGACGACCCCGGCTCCTTGGTGATGGCATGGACCGGCCGCTGCTCCCGCAGCAGCTCCCGGCCCCGCTCCTGCCCCCGGCCAGCTGCCCCCCGGAGCCCAGGCGCCACGCTGATGCGGAGCCGCTCGTAGCAAGTAAGTTACCGATTCCTTTGTTATTCCAGGTCACTCCCGGTCTTCTCTGGCTGCGAAGGATCGGGAGCCCAGCAGGCAGCAGGACAAACGCGGAGCTGTTGGGCCAGCGGGATGCCAGGCTCCCAAACCTGCCGCGGTGCGAGCTGTGGACATGCTGCTGCCTAACTCAGAGCTGCCAGGGAACTCTTTGGGAAGGCAGGGATTGGATGCTGATCTCGGGCAGGAGCACTGTCAGATCTAAAGGTGTGATGCAGGAAAAGAGACTAAAAAACAGGAACTGCTCAGATACAGGATTAGTGGAGATCAGTGGAATGCAAAGGGCACCAGGAGACTGATCAGTGAGCAGCCCCGAATTGTGTGGAGTGACTCCTCAGTCCTTATCTGGAGTCCAAGATTAAATTCCTCCATAATTAGGATATTTGCCAGTCAGCTTGGAGTTACAGAGCCCTGGCAGGGCAGTCTCCAGGTGAGGAAGTGGCATGTCCAGCCCGCGGAGGGGACAGGGAATGCAGTGCCCTGGGAATCCCTCGGGGGTTATGGCTCTGGGAGGCAGAAGCATGAGTGATTTTTTTACCAGTGTCCTGTCGCATGCCTCAGAAAGGTGCCTGGGGTCCTCTCCGTGCCAGCACACGGTGCTTGGGAGCACCAGGTTAACTTTTACACGGGGTCTGTCCCTTGGGTTTGAACAGGGAGTTTCAGGAACCAGCTGAGAACTGGCAGGAACTGTCCCTGTCCCAAAAAACTTACCTCTGCCTTTTGGAGACTCTGCCATCAAGCAACTCCTTCCTCCTGCACCCTTCTACTTTAAAGTAGACCTTGGAATTGTAGAAGAGGGGCTCAGGGAATCCAAACTGGCTTTTCTCACTGATTCTCTGACCAGCCCAAGCAGCCAGGATCTCCCTGAGAAAGTGGGCAGCATGTGGGGCAGTGTTTGTGCTGGGGGGGTTATTTCCCTTCTGGGGGTTCAGTTCTTTGTCTCACCATTCCTACCCAGCTGGAGATAAAGGATCAGGATAATTTCTAATTCCCATGGCAGAATACTCTCCATCTCTGGAAAGTTCCAGCTCAATTATTAGCAAAAAAAGGGCAAACAGAGTTTTGGAATAATATTCCAAGGCAAATCTCCAGACTGCACTATTTAAGTCACCCACTTTCTATTGGGTTTGAGGTCAGGAGAGGCACATGGACACTTGGGGTGAGCACTGGCCCTTGCCCAGTAGCTTGGTATGAGGTCAGTTTGTCCCTCTGTGACTCTTGTCCCCTTTCTGCAGTGGGTTCAAGCACTGCTGAAGGCCTTGGGGCAAAAAGAGGCTGTGTTTGGTCAGTCCATCTGTGAACTCTTTGGGTGCAAGGTACTGCAGGACTGTGAAGTGCTTCAACAGTTTTACTGAATTTGTTAAAGCAGATTACAGAGTGATTCTCTGTTGCTGCAATGGTGAATTCCTAAACAATGGAGAATGGGAACCCTGGTGCTCCCAGGGCAGGATTTTCTCCTAGAACTGAGATTCTGCTTTCACATCATTCAGTGTTTGCTGTTTAGTGTGAACAGCCAGGAGCAGGAGGAGCAAGAGAAACAGGAGTGTCTGATCAGGACAGAAGTGTCCCTGTCTTGGTTCAGTGGTGGTGGTTGAAAGACAATGGTCAGATTTCCAGAGACACCATAAGATGTCCCTAAAAATAGAGCTGGGGTGAGAGGCCAGGGACAGAGAGGCTGCAGAGTGCCTCAGGCACAGTCACTTCCTTGCAGGTGGAAGGATTGAACTGATTTATTTCCAGGCTTTATTTGTTGTTGGTAGAGAAAATATCATTTGACTGCTCCAAATCAAGGACAACAGCTAAGAGCACAATATTGTGGTTGCATCCCTTACACAGGGACTTGTCCTGCTCAAGGTTTTGAATACAATGAAGTACAAGAGAATTGCTTGGGAGCTATGTGGATTAAATCCTCCATGGATTGGAGGATTGGTGGAACTGTGCCATAGGAGATACTCCCAATCTTATGGAAATGCCAAACTCTCCAGTCCTTGTGCTCTAACAAGTTGTAAAAGCCTGAATGATGCCTCAAAAGGCATTTTCTAATTTTCATCCTCTTCTTTCCCTGCAAAAAAACCCCACCCAGTCTCTCTCCTCATCACCGTTTAGTTTCTCCACTCTTTTCTGTACAGGTCTGGAGTCATTATATTTAAAGCAGCTGTGAACTTGTGTTATGTGTGGGGATTTTTATATTTCAATCCACAGTTGAGGGAAAAGTCGTATTTGAGACCTGCAGCTATGGAGAGAACAGAAACTGCCTTCACTGGCTTTGGAAATAACCTCACTGGGCTGTCCATGCCAGGGGCCAGGCTGTGGAGGCTCTGCAGAGAGATCTTCAGACACTCCTGAAGCAGACAGGGACTGCATTCCCTGCTGCTGGACCGGGGGGAGGAGGGAAGGTTCTGCAGTGATTCCAGGTGCTCATTCAGGATTTTGGAACTGCTAAATTAAATTCCTGCCCTGTCACAGATTCCCAGTTGAGTGTAGGAGAACTAAGTGTGTTTGTGAGTGACTCCCCCACCCTGAAGTGGGGGAAATAGAGCCCTTCCTTGGTCCAGGCATCCTGGAAAATACATAAATAAAATTTTCCAGCACGTGGTAGTGGTGTTGAGTGCTGTGAAACACTTGGATGCTCTGGGAGTGGGAGGGTCATGTTCCTCCCTCACAACTGATGATGGAAGGGCCCCAGGATTTTGGAGGAGAAGGATGGATTGGGAGGGAATTCGCAGGTAAAAGGAAAGTGCAAATGTCCATAAACCCTTCCTTGGGGTCTGGTTGGCTCCCCAGCCAGAGATTTTCTTTGGAAAGATCGAGCACCTTCTGTTGGGTATTTCTGAGCCACGGGCACTCTGGGCACACAGGAGCTGTCACAGCCCAGCTCTGGGACAAGCACAAAGCCACCTTGCCCCTTCAGGTGGACCAGCAGCCACCCATCTCTGTGACCATGTGGCAGGGTGAGGTCTCCTCCAGCCCCAGAGGAATCTGCTGTCACATCCTGAATGCCAGGAAGGTGGTGCTGAGGCTTATCAAAAACTCACAGCGGAGATGAGAGGCACCTTCCCACCTCAGTGCTGAGTGAGGTGACACTTGGAGAGGCAATTACTGGGATCAGGGAGCTTTTGAAGTGCCCCAGGTCTCCCTTCTTGTGCAGTGTCTTTGAATCTTTTTCCCTGCCTTTCAAGAGCACAGCTCTCCTGCTGCCTTCCCTCCACCTGTGGACCTCCAAGCACTTTCCAAATAGGCAGCCACCAAAACCCCAAACCTCTATTTATATGAAGTCAGAAAGATGGAATATTCTGTGGTTCACCCCAAATCCACCTGCCTTTCCTCACCTTGCGTGCACAGCTCTGTGTGGAGGGGCAGCCTGCTGGGGTTGGCTCTTCACACACAGGCATTGAATACAAGGGTAGAGGAAAGGTGCCTTTCTCAGGGAAATCAAAGCCCCACCTAAGTCAGAGCCTATCTAAAGTCATTTTTCTTTCGATTGTCAAAGGCCACCTTCTCCTAAGATTTCTCCTTCCTCCATCTTTCCATGAGCACTCAGTGTTCAGCAGCCAATGCTTTTGTTCTCTTCGGGTGCTGCTGTGTTCCTTTATTCCTGCACCAACTTCCCCACATTGCTCCTGTCTGGCAATTAAGGATTTCATTCCCCTGCAGCACTGAAACCTAAAGCAGAATTATGTAGCCCAGAGGAACCTGGGCACAGTAACCTGGTTTGTGTGGTGTGGGCCAACGGGCAGCAAAAGAACCAGGTCAGGTTCTCTGTTCAGTATTATTGGTTGCTTGTTGAGTAGTACAGGGCTCATTGTCTGGAAAAAAACTATGACAGGGTTAAATAAAAAAATACTCTTTTGGGAAGGTGTGGGAGGTTTGCTAAAGAACAGTTGCTCAATTATTCTCCTAATGTGAGAAAACACAGGCATCAGGTTTAAAAGAAACGAAAAGAAGTCTGCTTTTACACAAACTTGATGATAAATTCACATCTTCAGACTCCACCTGCCTGCCAGTTTAGTCCTTCCCAGCATCAAATCCCATCCCCATGGAAATCTGTGTGTTTCCTGCAGCCAGATCAGCAATTGTTTACATGGAAAAAGCCCCATGGTCAGCAGGGAAAGAAGTTTCTTCAAGTGTTTTGTAGTTTTACCTTCTGTGATGTCTCTGGCAAATTGCTGGAGCTGCCAGCAGCACATCAGGTCCATCAGGAGGGGCTGGGAGCTGCTCTGCCCAACGCTGCCTCCTGGAGATTCTCACCTAACCCCAGCCTGACTCTTGTGAAGAAAATCCCAGCCCCTAAATGTCACCGCCTGCCCCGAGTGTGTCATCTGGGCAGAGCTGCACATCAGCAGGGCTGATAAAAGCCTCTCTGCAAGGCTGATAATGCACTGACTCACAGCTCCTCATGCAGTAGCCTGTCCTGAAGGAAGGCAGCTTTGTACAGAAGTGACATTTTTATTATCCTGGTCTCATTTGACCAAAGATGGTAAATGCCAAAGAAACAGAACAGTGCCTGTGACTATAAGAGGCAATTTCACCTCCTGGCTCTCTGTGCTGGAGGGAGCAGGGATTTACAGACCGGAGCTGAAATCTCTGGGAGGTGCATGAATGTATTTACCATGGTGTGGCAGAGATGTTTATTACACAGCGAGGAGTTACCCAGCTCCTTCCACAGCTGCCCTGCTCCTTTCAGAGCATCTTCTCATTTGGGTTAAAGTTTCCCAGGGCTGTTAAAATCATAGAGGAATGACAGCAAATTTCCTGGAAGATTCTCGTGCCTGGGATCTCACAGACCATTCACATCCATATCAAAAATTTTACTGCTGGGGAATTAAGGCAGAAGGAAAAGCAGTGATTTGCTCAGAATTAGAAAACCCTGGAATCATTTGGAGCAGAAAGCTGGATAGTGTGCAGCCATCCAGAGCTGTGCTCAAACTGCTAACCAGGAGCATTCTGTTTAAAGACTCTGGAGCAAAAAATCATGTGTCCAATTATTTTCAATAACCACAGACTGAGGTTATGCTCACACTACAACGGGAGAGTTACAGATGAAATACCAGTAGGAATTGTATTGCCACTGAAGCTGTCAGTGAAGTTCTTTTCCAGCAGGGATTTTTCTGCTTCACTGGATCACTTGGAAGGTGTTCCTGAAGGTTTGCAGAGATATTTCAGCTGAGTTGTTGTTGGAGATAGGTAGCACCACCGGAGGTGTTTCCAGTCCTGTGAGTGTTGTAGTTAAAGATGTTCCCCTGTACATTCATTAATGGGCAGTTCATCAAACCTGTTCCACCAGAGTCATATTTCCAGTGATTTAGGATTTTTGGTTGCTTTTACTCTAATCTGTTCTTTGTAATAAGTTTTAAGATCCTTTTGGTCTCTTTGATGTGAATCTAGAACATGAAAACTTCCTCTCTAGACTGATGTCTGGAAATGGATTGTTCTCTCTCCCACAGTGCCAGTGAAAGCTTCAAATTTACATTTATAACAAAATTATCTTTAAAACAAGTCTTTTAAAATTGAAAACATGCAAAACTTGCCTGGTTTTACATTTAAATTGATGACAAGCTTTTTAGTCCAAGTGGAGTAATTTTAGACTAATCAATGAATGCAAACATACATCAAGAATATTGTTTGTAAGAAGGAAGCAAGGAGGTTCCTTACTACCTGATTCCCAGTGGATGGGAGGCTTCTTTCTCTGTTAAAGAGCAGAAAATGTGTGTGATTGTTCTGCCATGTCCTCTCACATGATGGGAAGTGAGAGTCAAGCTGTGCCCTTGTCATTTTTCAGCATCTTGCAGCACTTTGCACACATGTAAAGAGGTGAAATTCAGAGTGCAGAGAGAGCCAGCCCAGTGGGTTTCAGGTGCAGCAGGCAGTGAAAAGCAGCCGAGGATGTGAGCAAATACACCCCAAGCCAGCTCTCAGGAGGGACAGGAACAGAGCAGGGGTGACTGTTCTGTCAAAACCCTGGATGCTTCCACTGGAGGAAGGGAGCACACGGCACTGGGATCATCTATCCCAAATCCAGAGCGAGTGGCAGACCTGACCCCTGCGATTTCCCCTGTGGGTGCCATGAATCCTCCTTGTCTGCCCCTGGCCGTGGCTGCAGGGGCTCAGGCCTGGCCCTGGCCCTGCCAGGCAGGCGCTGTGGCAGCAGGAAGCTGTGCTGGGCACAGATGGTTGGGCTCCCTGCGGAGCAGAGCCAGCGGGGCTGGTTCCAGCAACAGGCTCCGGCTGCTTCGTTGGAGCAGTGATTGATGGTGACTTAGACAAGGGCCACGAGGAATTCTCTGCCATTAACCAGACTTGGCTGCAGCCGAATGGAAGTGAAAATTTGTTGCTTCATTTATTCATCCTGCCTCTGCTTCCTTCCCGCCCACCCTTTGTGCTTTTTAATACCGAAAAGATGAAGCTACTTTGCTCAGTCTTAAAAATTGTCTCTCCCAAGATACTCTTAATTGTATCTCTACACCTTTTCTCATTCACAGGAGCATAAGAAGATTAAAGATAGAGGGAGCAGTAATAGATTTAGTTAGGTTTTAATAGGATTTGCAGAGGACAATGCAGGGAATGAACGCTATACAAAATATTGCTGCTCTATCTTTGATATCCCTAAGGCTTCTTAGGCAGTCTTTGACAGAGATTTTGTCTGTGCCCTGCATCCAGAGTCAAGACTCTCATTTTTTAAAGGAGTATCTAATCATCTCAGTAAACAGGATGTTACATCATAACTGGCAGAAAGCATTGCAGCCTTCATCTCGTGTTATTTATTTGTGTCCTGGTAAGCATAACTCTGAATGTCGACAGTGGGATGGTTAACAGCTCTCTGATGCACTCCTAGAAGTGCCTCATGGTTTTGTCTAATGTCAGGTGGAGCAAAGGGGAGAGCTCTGATAGATCTCATTAACAGCAGGCCTGGGTTCATCACACCTCCACACGTGGGATTCAAGATGCTCAATTAAATGTTTATTTCACGTTTGAAGCCCAGGCTCACGAATAAACTTCCAGAAGGTGACTCAGCACTCCTGAAATCTGATTTATCCCTGGAGATGCCTTTCTCTGCTGACTGCAAGGGAAGCCTTCATGCATAATTTAGACTCGTGAGATTTAGGCAGACAGTGGTGCTCAGCGCTTTCTCTTAATTTCTAAGATTTCTCTTGATACGCACCCAAACCTGAGGCATCAAAAAGCTCCAGTCCCCCCTGAAAAGATGTTCATGTATCTTTGCTTTGTTCCAAGTTGTGATCTCAAGCAAATTTGGTGTGTAAAAAATCTAAGGTCAAAAAGAGAGCCCCAAAATGTTCTGAGGTTTAACTATTCCATGCTCCCACAGCATGCCCATCACCCCAGCAGTGGCTGATGTTTGAAGGGCCTGTGTGTTATAAATCAGTCTTTAATTCCAGGTCACTGCAGGGCTGTGTTCAGCAAGTGGCTGTTGTGGGAGAAGTGTGAACCCTCCAAAAACAATGCCCTGATGGTCCAGACAGTGAAAGAAAACTGCTTTTGTCTCTTTCCCTTTTGTCTGAAACTGTCTCTCCTTGTCATGCAGCCCAGCCATGGCTGGAGATTCCCGGATCTTCATGAACCAGGACATGGACATCGGGGTCACATCCCGGGAGCCCAAGAAGATCCCCAAGCAGGCTCGGGATGACATCCCCATCGCCACGGACAGGACCCGGCTCATTTCCGCCGAGGGCAAGAAGCCACGGCAGAGGTACATGGAGAAGAGCGGGAAGTGCAACGTGCACCACGGGAACGTCCAGGAGACCTATCGGTACCTCAGCGACCTCTTCACCACCCTGGTGGACCTCAAGTGGCGCTTCAACCTGCTGGTCTTCACCATGGTCTACACCATCACCTGGCTGTTCTTCGGGTTCATCTGGTGGCTCATCGCCTACATCCGGGGAGACCTGGACCACCTGGAAGACGAGAACTGGATCCCCTGCGTTGAAAACCTCAGCGGATTTGTGTCGGCGTTCCTGTTCTCCATCGAGACCGAGACCACCATCGGGTACGGCCACAGGGTCATCACAGAGAAGTGCCCCGAGGGCATCGTGCTGCTCCTGGTCCAGGCCATCCTGGGCTCCATCGTCAACGCCTTCATGGTGGGATGCATGTTCGTCAAGATCAGCCAACCAAAGAAGAGGGCGGAGACCCTCATGTTCTCCAACAACGCCGTCATTTCCATGAGGGATGAGAAGCTCTGCCTCATGTTCCGGGTCGGGGACCTCCGCAATTCCCACATTGTCGAGGCTTCCATTCGAGCCAAACTGATTAAGTCCAAACAGACCAAAGAAGGAGAGTTTATTCCCCTAAACCAAACGGACATCAACGTGGGGTTCGACACCGGAGACGACAGGTTGTTCCTGGTGTCCCCTCTCATCATCTCACACGAGATCAATGAGAAAAGCCCCTTCTGGGAGATGTCCCGCACCCAGCTGGAGAAGGAGGAGTTTGAGATTGTGGTCATCCTGGAAGGAATGGTGGAAGCCACAGGTAAGGATCTGCCAACAATCGGGCGCAGTTTTGAGGAGGAAAGGGGCACAGCGAAGGGCAGTCTGGCATTAGGATATCACTGCCCATGTCACCTGGACTGGGAACACACTGGGGTTTGCCCTTGGGTGGTGCCTGGCTCACGAGGGGTCCCTGAGATAACCAGAAGTGAAAGGTGGGGCCTTAAGCTCATGTTGTAGGGTTTCATCCTCTTTTTTGTAGTGTTTCACCCTGTTTTATAAGTCTGGGATTGAGGTGAAGGGGTTAGTCCTGGAGCTGTCCATAATCACTTAGAACTGATCCAGGGGATTAAAAATCAATGGACTAAAGGAATTCATGAAGTCTCTGGTGGTCCAGTTTCCCAGATCAAAATAAATGGTGCAAATCTTTTCCCATTTCTCCTCTGTATTAAAGATTGGCTGTAACTGTGCTATTTTAGGTATTGCTGTAATGTTGATTTCAATGGGGGCTATGAAGTGCCCAAGTCTCACTGTATCCCATAAAGCAGCACGTGCTGAGGCTGAATGACTTGCACGTGGTGCAGGACACACATTCCCAGAAGGAGCTCAAAGAGGAAAAATACAGAAACTGCTTTTGTGACTCTTGCAGCCCTGCAGCTGCTTAACAGCTCAGACAAAGCTGGGTAATGGGAGATTAGGAGATCTCCTCAGCCCATTCCCAGTTTCCTCCTAGGGGTGTGTCTGTGGCAGGCGATGAAAGAACTCTGTGTCCTGCAGAGTGAAGCTGGAAAAGTGGTGAGCCTCAGCTTTCCAAGGAGTGGGAAAGGCAGCTGAGGGGAGGGATGGGCAGAGGCCTCCCAGCTCCTTCCCACATGTCCCTGTCTCCCTGTCTCCCTGCCTGGGGAGGAGGCTGCCCCTGGCAGCACCGTGGGTTATTTCCACTTGCATGAATTCCTTCGTTGCACGTTTGGGGAGGAGCTGGCAGCCCTCCCTGCTGCACTCGTGGCACAGCAAGTGTGTCCAAGCCCCTGAGATGCTCAGGTCCTTCCAGGCAGGGTTTTCCAGCCTGGGATGGGCAGAATGCCTTGATGGAATCAGGGTCTGCAGAGGAAAAGGGCTGCAGGCAGCTCTGAGAAGAGAACTGCTGGCTAAAGATGGACAAACAAAGTCAGAGATGCAAAAAAAGCTTTTATGAGCAATTTTCCCCTTTGGTGTTTCAGGATTTTAGTTATGAGCCCAGGGTTTTCCTGGGGGTGGTGTTTGGATTATTTTCCATTCTCTCTGAAATCATTAGCAGGGATTTTCAGCTCGTTACAAGTGCTCAGTGGTGTCAGCACCTTGTCTCACAGATTCTGCCCCTTGCTGCTCCTCAGGTTATCCCCTCCTGCAGATTTGCTCATTAGTCTCCCAACAGCCAGAGGAGGAAAAATCTCTCAAATTCCTGCATCCCAAGCTCCTAAGACAGCTATCTAGAGAGGTAATTTAGTGTCTCAGAGTTTCCCTTTAGGTGATCAGCAGCAGTTGGCTTTCCCAAGCAGACCTGATGGGAGGTGATGGATAAGTTACATTCCACCGAGGCTGGAATATGTGCTGTGGAATTCACCTGGCATTTCCAGGGAAACACTCTTCCCCAGCAGAGCATTGTAGAGACGTGGCAAAGGAGGGGGTGGGTGGAAAAGACTATCAAAGGCAAGGATTTGTAACAGTGACTTATTCTGCAGCCCAAACATTTCTTAGAGGCTGGAGCCTCCTAATCCGAGCATGGAATGCAGCTTCTTGTTTGTCCAAAGCCTCTTTCCCCATCACACAGTGTCACTGTAAATGCTTTGAAGCCCTGCTGCTCTGCCCTCCTCGCAGGGAGGCTCAGCCTCTGCTGGGGATGTGTGAGAGGAAGTCATTATCAATAACAACCTCGGAATTAAAAGCATGGCATGGGAATAATATTGCCTTACAAATGGGCTCCTCTCCCAGAGGGATTGCACAGGCCAGGGTGTAATGATGTTAAGGAGCACACGTCTGTGGAAATGGATTATCCCCGGCTCAGAAGGCAGCCTGGGAAGTCCCACACTGGAGCTGGGGGAGGCACTTTGCACTGAACTCGGAGCTGAGTGGACCTTGGATGATTCCAGGATCCGATTTGGAGGCTGGGATGGGTCCTGAGGGACATATGGCAGCCAGGGGGAAGGGATATTTTGCCTCAAGAAGAGTGGCCTGCAGAGACTTCGTCCTCACACTTGGGAACATTGATAAAGCAGTTTGTTATTAATGCCTCCTTCCACACTTAAAATCTGCTCCAAATAAATTCTTTAGGTCCTTCCCAGCCCATGGAACTGCTCAAGGCCCATCTGCTCTTGGGAGTGGTGTGATATTTATTCCCAGCAGGACTTCTGTTCAATCCTGACACTGTCACAGCCCGGTCGGGGTCACGGCAGTGTAAAATACAACAGACCATTTGTTCCCTTAGCAACCCCTACGGAAAATCAGGAATCCACCCCTCAGAGTTCAGAGGTACCACTGGTCAGAACATGCAGCTCTGTTTCCCATCAGGTGTTTGGAAAGCAGGTCAGAATGGTGATTGGCAACATATCAACGACTACAAAAATTTAAGCATGACTAAAAGTGGGGATATTTTCCATGGATAATTTGGGACAGCAATTTTAGAGCTATTTTCAGTAGATTTAACCAGGCACACACGTATTACAAACGTAATGTATTGTCTCCTCTCAAACAAGCAGCTCTGTTTACTGACATTTAAGTTTAATTCTGACCCAGTGCAAGGCAAAGATGGTAAATAGCTTCAAATGAAAAGTGTAGAGTAAATTCTGAGGAGTTCACATCCTTCAAGTCATTGGGATTTTTACAAAATGAAACATTGTGACTTAAAACAATGATTTTGTGTTCAGGTTGCCTTGACTTTTCAAAGGCCTGAGTTACAGCACACTGAAGAACTCGGCGGCCAGCCTAAAGTGCAGTGGGTTTATTTTGCTGAAAAAGACAATAACCACGGTGTCATTCCAGTGAGAGCTCTGGGGACACCCAGGGCTGCCCCCGGCCTGACCCTCAGAGCCAGCTGGGGCACAAAGCCAGATGTGCCTTTGGCCAAAGGTATTTGGGATGGACGAGGCACTGCGGCTCCACCAGCGGGTGGGAAAGGCCAAAGGGAGAGTGAGTTTCTGGGCAGATCTGTTGTGGTCATTGCTGGGTGAAACAAGCACTGTGAAGACAAAATCGATATTGCTGACAAGTGCTCTGACTCCTGGGGCAGCTTCGTGGGCATCGCTCCCAGAGCTCCCGAGGAACTGGGCACAGGGATTACTGCAGGGAATTCATTATCTCTGCCTTATCACAAAGGGACTCTTGTCAAGATCAGCTGCCCCAAATCTGACCTGCAAGAAGAGGGAACAAAGCAAAGGTGGAAAATCTGTTTGCCCAGCAAATACATTTTTGCTTTCCTTGCCTCTCTGCTTCCCAAAATCTCAGGGCTGCCCTGGTGACAGGACAGCTCCTGGCTGCTGCTGGCCCAAGCTCCTGCCCCTTTCCTCCTGACCCCCAGCTGAATGCAGTGCTCAGGAGCTGTGGGACAGGGCAGAGAGGGGAGGTCCAGCCCCCCCTGGGTGGTGCAGTCAGCGGGGCTGTGATGAAGGATTTGGCTGATCCAATTACGGAACATTAGCAAGTCCAATTTTTTTAAATACTGTTTTTCTCTGTAAGCCGTGCGCTGACACACTCTGCATATCGTACCAGACTTCCTGGCAGGTGATTTGAAGGGACTCTCTTCTCTTCCAGCTTTACCCTTCCTCTGCTTTTTGCTGACAGTTATCCAAATCCTGCTTTTTCCGGAGCTTCCTGCTGCCCTCATTCCCTGGGCACAGTGTCCAGCACTGCTGCTCTCTGGGCACGGAGGTGGCAGAGCTTGTCACTCCACTCCTGATCCTCCCTGGTTTTCATTGCCTCTTTTTCCCAGCACAATTAAATAAGGCACAAGAGACACTCCAGATGCCTGATTAGTCCAGCCACTAAATGAAGTTTTAATGAACTCTGATGTAAGTACAGGTATATATTCTTCTGGCTTAGAGTCAGTGTGATAAAAAGGGATTTAATGATTAGAAGTAATTAACCCATCCTGTCCCTGTGGGAGAGTAGGCAAACAGCAGAGTTTTCACACCTCAGTTCATCCACCTTTCCAGAGAACAGAGTGCAGTTGCCTGGCTGTAAATGTAGGGCCAAATGGAGTAGTCACAACAAAAGATATGCTGAAATTAATCATGATTTTCATAGGAGAACAAAGGAAGGGTGAAATTACTAAATGGAGTTTCTGGGCATTCATCATCTGGTTTGGGTTGTCTTGTGTTGTTTTGAATTTTGCATATAAATCAGATTTCTGCAAGATTGCAGAAATGTTACTGAAACTGCCTGAAACATTATAGGGAAGAGCTGTCTCAGGGCATTGTGTTCATGGGCTGGATTGTCCTGCGGAGGCAGAGGCTGGCAGTGGTGCCTGAGGTGCCTCTGCAGTCACTGGAAACCCCTTCGGGAGGGACCCAAGTTCCCTGGCGTGAGCTTGGCTCGGGCTGGGCCTGGTAGAGACATGGCAATTGAATCCAAGGTCTTTACATCATAAAGTCCTTTTATTATATTTTTTCCCAGTGCCTAGGAGTTTTTCCATGCCTGGAGAGCATTCAGATAAATTAAAATCCTATTACTCTCCTCTGGCATAAATATCAAAGTGAATCAAGCACAGCCATGTCCTCTAAAGGAGACAAGCACAAATAATTGGAGGATCATGCTCCTACCTTCTAATATTCCTTTTCAAGTTGGAGGAATATTGACTTTTTGGAGGTTACAGTGTTCTTCAGTCTAATTAACACAGAGGGACTACTAACTTTTATAACTTACCATATGCTAATACAAATTGAATGACACATATTGCTTAATTACAGCAATAGAACTTAAATTTGTTGTACCTTCTCCTTGCCACCCCTAAACTTCCATCACTGCCACTGCACCTCCGAGGCCACCAGCTCCTGGGGTGTGGGTGTTCCACAGCTTCAGAGCACCCAGGAGAAGGGGGAAAGTCACCCTGGACACAAGAGAATGTGCAAACAAGGGCAGAGGAGGGAGATCACTCCCAGCGGTGTCCGAGCTGGAGGGAGCCAAGCAGATCTGGCCCAGCCCAGCCCAGCCCCATGACATTTCCCAGCAGATAATCACTGAGCTCCCTGGCATTTCAATGAGCACAGTTAATTTTAGCCTGATGAAAAATGTGGTTTTGACAGCCCCAGGGGCTGGGATATCTCTGCCCACTGAGGAGGCTCAGGCCATGGAGCAGCGCTGGAAGGTTCTCCTCTGCTTGGGATGGGATCCCATGGAAGCCTGGGGAGATTTTGGGGCTGGCAGACCACCCTCTGTGTCCCCTGTGCTCTCCCATGACCTTTCCGGTGAGGTCACCTGGCTGGGATGGGATGTTTGCCAAAAACCAGTATCTTCCAACAGCTGGGGAGAGCCCTGGGTGGCACAAGGAGCTGCAGATGCAGGTTTGGGGTGACGAGGGCTGCCTTTACTGGGAGCCAGGAGCGGTGTCCCCTTTCCCGGCGTGGCAGCCCCGAGCTCGGCTGCAGGTGCAGGATCTGCGGCACAGGCTCGGAGCAGCCCCGGCCCCGTGCTGAGCCGGCTCCTCCTGCCCCTCGGCAGCACCTTCAGACTCTGATAACGTGCTCCCAGCTCTTTGATAACGCGGGAGCCGCCTGATCCCGTGACTGTGATGACAGCAAGGAGCCTTATTGGAGAGTTCCCCGGCACTTGTTTTACACCCCAGCGTTTGCTCTGAGCCCAGGCACGACGAGACACCTGCTTTAATGCACATCGCCTCTGGAGCTTTTCATCTGCTGGGGAGCTGAGCAGAGCTGCTTAGGGAGGATCCCTCGCTGCCTTCAGCTCAGTTATTGATCTGTGGCTCCAACCCACAGACAAAACATCCACTTCTTAGGGCTCTGCTATAAAGAAGTTATCATTTAAACTCTGTGAAATGTTTATTGCACAACTTGAAACCAGGACACAGTGCCCTGGTGTCCACCTTCTATAAACCCTGGAACTGGTTCCAGCTTTACTGAAAACTTGATGCATCTGCTTCTAACTTCAGGCAGGTTTTATCTCTGGTTTCTATTAAAACTGAGAGGTTTTTGCAAAACAAAGCTGAGTTGCTACATTGGGAGATGAGAAAGCTGCAGCTAAAAGTTGACACCTGAAGATTTCTCATATCGTTCCATGTTTTCCACAACGGAAAACAGATTGCACACATTTATATTAAATATACTTTTTCATGTTTAAACCAGATTCTTAGGAGTAAAATGAAACTTCTAATGGTCTTACAACCTGAAAAATATGACAGACTTGAAAAATATATATCTGTGACTTCATGTACATCTACTTGAACTGAAAAAAGGAAAATGAGGATATAGGGCCATGAAGATGATGGGATGGAGCAGCTCTCCTATGGGACAAGGCTCAGACAACTGGGATTGCTCAGAAGAAAAGGCTCCAGGGAGAGCTCAGAGCCCCTCCCAGGGCCTAAAGAGCTCCAGGAGAGCTGGAGAGGAACTGGGGACAAGGCATGGAGGGACAGGACACAGGGAATGGCTTCCCAGTGCCAGAGGGCAGGGCTGGATGGGAGATGGGGAAGGAATTGTTCCCTGGGAGGGACGGCAGGCCCTGGCCCAGGGTGCCCAGAGCAACTGTGGCTGCCCCTGGATCCCTGGCAGTGCCCAAGGCCAGGCTGGTCATTGGGGCTGGGAGCAGCCTGGGACAGTGGGAGGTGTCAGTGTTTTATATCCCTTCTAACCCAAACCATTCTGGGATTTTGTATTCTTTTGGCATGAAGTTTCTTTAAGTGACACCCCCAAATACCACTTTGCTGTGTCTGCACCACTTAAACCCTAAATGTGGAGTTATATCTTCTTTAAGGAAAGGATTAACAGCTTTTATCAGGGCCATACATACTATGGTTAATTCTGCAAGAAATTTGGAGAGTCTGGAATCTCTCCTGAGTTCTTGTGCTCCCCGAAGTGTCAGGGCTTCGGGGCTGCACGAGTGATGCAGAAGAGCAGTGATGTCCCAGCTGGTGTGGCACCCAAATCTGGGTCTGTTTGCTGCGCTGGGTGATCCTTGTGGCTTCCTTCCAATTCAGGATATTCTGAATTCTACTTGATAGATGGGAGCACATGGCAAATTATTCCCTCTACCCAAGACATCCCACAGACTCAGATAAACAAGACTTCTGCAGGTGAATGGGTGATTTTTTCAGGAATACACAGAGGTCTGAGTCCAGGGTGCCCAGAAGGCACTGCAAGGTGCAGCTGCATGGAGGGCACATGTTGTGTTCCAGTGGCAAGTGGCTGCATCCATGTGCTCTTAATAAAAATAAGGTTTATTGTTTCCACACCTCTTCTGCCATCTTTTCGCAGTCACAGAGGCAATAATTAGCTAGGGATATTACAGATGCATTAATTAACCAGGCTGGAGAGCACAGGGCAGCTTGCAAAGCAGGCACTTAATGGAATTTGAAGCAGAGACAATGGTGTTGTTTACTGGGTGATGTGGGAGTTGCCAAGCAGTGTGTCCCCACGCAATTAAACAGCACTGCACATGTGCTAAAAAGGAATATTTGAATGGGATTATGGAGCAATTACAAGTTGTCTTATTGTGCTGGCTCAGTGTCCCCCTGGGGTTACAGAAAGCAGCTCCTGCAGGAAGCTGGCAGCAGCAGTGTTTGGTTGCTGAAAGCTTTCCATTGTTCCTGCTCTAATTGAATCCTTGGAGCAGGACTGGAATGGTGTCCCAGGAGCTCAGGTTCACTCAGGTGTTCCCCCAGGGAAGGAGATATTTCAGGCCTGGATTATAAAGCAAGAGTTCCCTTAGGGAGCCCCAGGCCCCCACATTTCACAGGGATGCCCCATCTTTGCCCCGGGGACTCCTTCATGGTACCTTGGTGCAGCACTTGGAAAAGCAGGATAAGAATCAGGTGGTCCATTCACAGGCCTGATCCTGGAGCCTGTGGGGTCTCCTCTCCTGCTCTCCTTGCTGGCTCTTGGAGGCCCTTGGGACTTCTGGTACCAAGGCAGCTCTGTCCAAAGGGAAAAGGGCTTGTTGATTTTAGCCAGCTGCTGGTTTCCAGCCTTCTGGCTTGAAACAGAATTAGCCCTGCAGCCCTGACCCCCCACACTCCAGGAGCAGAAGCCCTTGCCCAGGGAGGTCAGTGTGTGAACAGTGATAGTGACACAGCTCCCCTGGGAAAGCCTGTACCAGGGCTGGGAAATCAGCAGGACTCCAGGCTTCCAGGGAGAGTGGGGCTGGCCCAGGGCAGGAGGGCTGGTCCCCTTCACCCCAGTGCTGCACACTGCAGAGCCACCAGGGTCACCAGTGGCTCTAAAGCAAAAGTTGAGAGTTTCCTGAAAAGACACTGAACTTAAACAGAGCTTCTCCGTAAGGCAGCAACACTTGGGGTGATTTTTAATTCCCTGGCTGTTTTTCATGGCAGCCTCTGCACTTCCCGGTTCCTCCCAGCCCAGGAAGCAGGCACGCTGGAACACTGTGACTAACTGTACTTGTTGTTCCTGCCCAGAAGCAAACACTCCTGCAGATCTTCTTGAGGGGAAAAATTGGGTTTTCAGTCTGTGCTACAGAACTGCAGATGTCTCAGCACTGCATGTGTCACCATCTCTTCCCCTTTCAAGGAACAAAATACTCCTGGCCTGGTAGCTTCAAACCAAGGAAAGCAGTAAGAGACTTTCTGCTTTGCAGAGCACTTGCATGTGTGGGTGTCTTTTAATGGTCTGTAGCAATTCTGAGAACAAAATATTCCTCTTTTCACAAAGGTGGGGCTTTTATAAAAGGAAAGGGGTTTTCTGATTGCTCTGAGAGTTCAGCTACCTATGAGCTCAGAGGGAGAATATGGGATATGCTCTTCCCTGAAGCATCTGACACTGAGACTTTTCCCCCTATGCATTGCTTCAGATTTCTCTGCGTGTGCTCATGGCTGCAGGGATTAGACTTGAAAGTATTGGCCAGAAACTGGATCAAGTGCATGTTCTGAAGGTATTCCAGTCAGGCCAATCTCTCACCCTCCATGAGAGAGCAGTGCAAGGACTCTGTGAGGTTAGGTTTTCACTGGAAATTAATTCCAAAAGAGGAAGAGGAGTCAGCCTTGACATTGCAAGGTTATTCCAAGAGGATCTGCTCACAGGTGTGCTTATCCCTGCTCTGCAAAGCTTCTCTTTAAACTTTTCCAAAGTAAATAAACTCTGATCCATGGGGCTGAGAAGGAGCTCGACATGGATCAGTTCCCTGCTAGCCACTGTTCATCCAATCCACAACCCAAATCGACCCCTCCGAGGGGATTCCAAAGCCAGCTTGGTTGGGAACCTCTCACCTTTTGGGCTGCACATCCAGGTGTGTGCTGTGTGCACAGGGAATTGTGTGATCCAGAGGGAATTGTGGCACTGCTGCAGAGGAGGAGGGATGGGGCCAGCCCCGGAGGAAGGCAGGGCAGTGGCTCCCTGTGCTCAGGGCTGTGTGGGTCAGGGCTGGGGAAGCACTTGCAGCACTGGGAGTTGTTCCAGCAGGATGCACCGGGAGCTGTTGGTGTCAGCCACACAAACAACACCTCAGCAGAGCAGGGGGAGGCAGAGAGAAGCTGCATAGAGGTACCAGCCTGCAAACCCCTAAGCACAAGGTTCAGGAGGTGGAAGATGCCGAGATGAAAGCATCCCTTTCCCTTTGGGTGCTCAGCTCGTTCATGATAGAGGCTTTTGTGAGGCTTATTAAGCGAAGACTTTTTTGTGTCCCAGAGCAATCAGGTATGGAAACGACACGAAAGTGCTTTTAAGTGCCAGGCGTGGTTGGGTGAGCACGTAAGGAAGCCTTGCCTCTAACATCCCTCTCTTTCCACCCAGGGATGACTTGCCAGGCTCGCAGCTCCTACATGGACACCGAGGTGCTGTGGGGACACCGCTTCACCCCCGTGCTCACCCTGGAGAAGGATTTTTACGAGGTGGACTATAACAGCTTCCACAGCACCTACGAGACCCACACGCCCGTGTGCTGTGCCAAGGAGCTGGCCCAGTCCCGCCGGGAAGGGCAGCTCCTGGGGCCCCTGCCCAGCCTGGGCCGGGACGCGGGGACAGCCAGGGAGGACGAGGAGGAGCAGGAGCAGGAGGAAGGCAGGGAGCCGGCGGGACTGAGCGGAGCCAACGGGACAGCGGGAGAGGGGAAGGAGGAGGTGCCGGTATAAGCCCGGAGCCGCCGGAGCACAGCCACAGCCACAGCCACCCTCCTGGGACACGGGACTGGCCAGCCGGCAACTCACTGGCAGCCAGAGCTGGCTCCGTGTCCTGCTCTGCTGCCTGCTGCTCGTCCTGGGACTCACTGCCCCGCACCGTGCCTCGCCTTCCCTCCTCTTCCCTGAGGCTCGGAGCTTTGCCCTCCTCTGCCAAGCACCTCGATCTCCGAGGACAAGGCTCACTCTTCTCATCACTGTTAAACCCGAGATCCCCACGCTGGCTGTTCCTGAAGGTGTTCATTGGACGTGCAGAGCTCTGCCCCTCCTGAGAGGCTGTTTAACCAGTCGGGAATGTCCCATCTCAGTATGAAGAATGTGATTTCATACCTTCACTTAATTTGTGAGTCGATGTATTGTAGACATTGTTACAGCTAAATTAAAGGAAAAGGAAAAACCTCTCTGCTATGTAGTGAAGTGTTTTGCCTTCACGAATTTTACAAACAGATTTTAGTGTTTTCTTCCAGGATTACAGCCATTGGGAGTTATTTCCTGCAAAATGTCTGATATGAGCAGGGCGCCTTTCCCTGCAGACCTTTAACATGTTTATCCAATGTTTTGTCTTCTCCAACTGAAGTGTTTTGTGTACTCTTTTTATGGAATCTCTGACACGTTTCATAGGGCAGAGAAAGTTTATATGTCGCCCCAGTGAAGGCTTTTTCTGGCCTCAGTGTCCCAGCTGCAGTTCCAATTGATGATTTAAAACAAAGGAAGTAGTCCCCTGGGGCCTGGAATGTTCTGGAATTTCAGAGGCTCTGGAGTAGGGAGGCTGGGGAAGTGGCAGTTTGCAAAATGCACTGCTCTTCTGCAAAGCACGTATTTAAAATAAAGGTTGAGGTGCTGATGTTCCTGCAGCTAATGGGAACACACACTGACATAACTGAAGCCAGCAATTTTGATCTTTAGAAAGAGGCAGAGAACTAGATTTCCCAAAGAGGATTTTCTCATCCAGAAAAGGAATGAAGAAAAGCAGTCTGTGAGATGAAAGATTTCCACAAATTTCAACAACACAGGGGAAAAAATGGCCTCGTTGGGGAAAATCTCTTTCTCCTCAGACTTCGGTGGGAAAAAGAGGATACCTGCAGAATTACTTCTTTAATGAAATAAAATTAAAAATACATAATATGCAAGAGTTATTTTCCACAGAGAAAGGACTATCTTTATCTGGGGAATAAATGTGCATTGTCTGGACTGAGCTGAAATACAGTTTTGCCTCTTGATTTTAACACAAAGACAAGATAAACTGGAAATAGAAAGCAGTGGTCTTATTGACATGGAAACAAGGAGGAGAATACAATCTGGAGGGGTCAGAGATAGCACTTACTTAGAGATGCAATCTTATAATGTAGGTAAATTTGGGGGAGGGGGTTTCTGAATGACCATGGCATGGCTCTGTTGTACTTAAACCATGTTAGGAGCCAGCAGCCAGCTTGGCCTCCAGGGTAGAGAAATTACCTCTCAGTTATGCAGGACATTGCCAAGGGAAATGCTCAGCAGGTCTAGAAAGCATCTTGCAGCCTTGGAGTGGGCAGAACTTTTCCAGAGGTCTCATTTTTGTTTTTCTGCTCAGGTTCTTCTTCCATCCTGAGCCTCAGATGAACAGAGAGAAGAAAACAGAGAGAAAAATGAGATCCTTAGAATGGCTTGTTCTTTTTCTGAGACCGTCTCTCCCCACCCAACCTCTGCAAGATAATTACGTGTCAAAAATCAAAACTGGGTTTCAGATTTTTTTCCTCTGCAGCTGAAGCGATCTCCTAATGCAGGAGATGGGAATGGAAAGTAAAACTGCACTGGGTCTGTGCAGTCCGAGCCCTTGGAGGGATGTTATGTAAGCTCTGCCCAACGAGCTGCCTTGTCCAGCTCAGCTGATCACGAGAGAGGTTTGAGGGGTCCCTGCTGTGAGGCCAGAGACACAGAGCCTGCAGAATGGCACTGGGCTCCCTCTGCACCTTTCTCCTTCCTGCCTCTTGCCCTGCAGAGAGAAGGAGCTCCCCACAAATATCCCAAAAGCTCTTTTGTCTGCTCATTGCCCTCAAGATTTCATCCCACAAAACTGCTCCTTCCTAAGACTGCCGAGCCTGGCAATTCACATGTCCTCATGTAAGGAATGTGTGTTCCTGCTGCCTGGTAACTGCTGAAGGGTGGGCTCTGCACATCCATCCCAGGGCATGCGGGGTAGGACAAGGAATGGAATCTGCAGGGATGCCCCAGTGACTGCCTGAATTGAGGGTAGCAACAGTGTCTGCATGAGCTGAGCCCAGGAACTTGCCAGGTTCTGGAGGATGGGAGTAACACCCTCCTGCATTCCTCACTGAGATGAGCAGATCCAGGGCAGGGATCCCCAGGGCTGGGGGCACCCTGTGTTTCCTGTATTTCCAAACTATATTTTCAAGTTGTGCAACCTGACCACCACTTCTGGGAGTTTGGAGACCCTTTCCAAAGTCTGGCAGGCAGGCCCCAGGACTGTCCTTTTCCCAAAAAAGATTTAATTTAGTGAGTGTATTGAACTTTTCTGAAAGCGAGGGAGAGCACCTCTTCCAGAGGTCATCTCTGACAATTGGATCCATTTCCCTGCTGTTCACCAGTGTGTGCAGGAAAATAACCATGGGAATAAAAGCATAACAGACCCACTCTTTGCTGTAATGAACATTTAAATACAAAGCTGAGTCTCCTATGGGAGTTGAAATAGCTCACACAGATACATCCACCCACGTAAATATCCCATATAAAATCTACATTCATCAGTGTACTTTAAAAAATGTTAACTAATACTCCACAAGAAACATTTGTAACCTGTAAGCTATTCACTCACGAATAACCATTCACAGTTCTAGAATGGACCCAGCAAACAAGCTAAAAATACATATTCGAAACATGGAAAACATCTGCTTTATAAATGTATCACTGATAAGCCAAATTCACAGCAGGATCCATCCACAACTCCTGTAGGAGCCACTTGAGCATAACAGGGGCTCTCAGAAGCTGCCAGTGTTGTGTGTGCAAACATTTCCACCTGAATCCTGCATTTTAACACAGCACCTGAGGGCTGGGTTGTTACACACGAGCCCAGCTGCCTCCCCACACACACAAATGTGCACATCATGTCCCCAGCAGGCAAAGCTGCACCTTCCGAGGGTTTCCCAAGGCCGCAGGGCACAGCACCAACACCTCGAGCAGTGCAGAGCAGGGAAGGGCTCCAGGGTGTGCTCCTGCCCTGCAACCATCCATGAGAGCCTTCCTGTGCCTCATTTTCCTCCCTGCGCAGGAGGGCTGGGGAGCACCTCTCTAGAGGAGAGCTGGGGGGCAGTGGAGCAGGCAGGGCAGCACGGCAGAGGCTTTGTGCTCAGCTGGGCTTTGTGGGGAGCCCTGCACACCCCCTGGTTTTACTTCCTCAGTTTCTTTCCCAGTCCCAGCCTTTGAGCTGTTCTGTCCCTGGGCACTGCCATTGGTGCTCGGGGAGGGCCAGGCTGACCTGTGTGCCTGGGGTGCTTCTTTCTCCTCTGTGAATTCCCACATTTATGCTTATTAAGACTTTTCATTTTAACTGGAGTTAATTCTTAGACTGATCTGAAGACATCATAGAAAAACTCAGCCCTTGCCTTGGCAGATGGTTCTAGGCAGGGGTTAATCAATATCCCCCTTAGAAATGTACCTTTATTTTTCATTTTAATTATCCTGCCTTTAATTTTCACTCACTGCAAGACTCATCACTCATTTTAGGCTTAAATTTGCCGCCTCATTGTTTTCTCTCTCTTGTTACTGTGAATATATTTCCATCAGAAAGGGTGGATCATGGAGCTGGGAGAAGAGGGAGTGTTATTTATGCTCAAGCAATTAATGCCCAGTGATGAGCCCTGTTTGCTGCCAGCCATATCTTCTGCAGTATATGAGGGGCAGGGTGCCAGGACGTGTTAAGCAGAAGTTCAGGGGATGATGGAGAAAATGCTTAAATAAGGTACAGGGAAACCAGGCAGGCTTTCAGAAAAGTGGTTCCATTCCAAGGCCAGTGAAGAGGTGATGAGCTACTGAGAGTCTGCTTGGAGTCACACCAGTCAGGGCTTCATTTCCAGGGGTGCCTGCTCTCTGTGGTGGCTGTGAGGAGCAGAAGAATCCAGATGCTGACATTTTATTCCATGAGGAAGTCAGGGCCGAATTCTGATTTCATTCTGGGTGATCATTCTCCTTCAGGGAAATGGGGAAAGGTTCCAGGGGAGCCCAGTGGGTCCCTCAGCTTTGCGAACAACTGTCAGACCAGCACGTGGTTCTTAAGTCCTGCTTTAGAGAATGGAGGGAAAAGTTGCACTTTCAGACACTGCTGTGCATAAGAAAACTCACACAGGGTGTCCATGCTGAACAACTGGTGCTGGGGAATAACTCCTGCTGAAAAGTAAAGCCTGATTCTGCAGCTTTGCTGAAGGAAGTTTGCGATTCTCCTTGCAGGACCAAGCTGTCCTGCTTAGCTGGAACCAGGCAGCACAAACATGCCACTGCTTTCCTGAGAAGGTGAAATCCAAAGTTCCAATAAAATCTGCACTTCACTTGTGGGGGTGAATGCAGTGTCAGAGCTGCTTCAGTTCAGCAAGCACTGAAGGTGTGGGCAAATACAGACTCTGGTTCAGTGGGGTGATCTGAAAGAATGAATGAAAAACCAAAAGCCTGGTTTCATTAACTCCAGTAAAACCAGGAGTAACTCCTCGGAATCAGAGCTGTATTTTGGTTGGATCAGTGACACCAGAACCAGGCCATGAGGTGGATGTAAAGCTCTGCTTTAACTCACAAGGATTTGCATCATGGTCCATCTCTGAGTAGGCCAGAGGAGGAAATCAAGGACCTTTCTGTACCTGGGAGTAGAAATGAGCTGATCAATGCAGCCGTGGGATTTGCTGCTCTCTGGTCTCTCAAATCCCAGAGGCTCAGGGTGACCTCCCTAACCAAGGAGGGGCAGGTGCAGCACTGCACGGCAAAGAGCAGAGCCTTCCTTTAACAAATATGTGAACCACAGCGGGCGAGGAGGAGGGAGGCCCTGAGCCATCACACAGAGCTCGTTTGCCCCAGGGGTGACAAGAGTGTGCCCTCAGTGTTCCAAGCAGCAAAGGGGGACAGCGAGGGGGTTCCAGATCAGGGAGCTCCATCCTCACCCAGTTTGTGTCGGATTTAAATGAGTCTCGTTTCCTACCAAATAGGGCAAGTTATTTAAGGAAGGGTGATTCAAAATTGAAACAACCCCATCCTTTCAAGCCTCATCTTGTAATTGAAATATTCATAAAGCTCTTCATTCAGCATAAGACCATTGCAGGAATATTTTAAGGATTTCATGCCTTTTGCAGTTACAATGTGCAAATTCAGCAAGACTAGCCTGCATTTTAGGAGTGCAAATGCATCATATTTTTGACCCATCTTTCTTTCATTATATTTTCCTTTATGGGATTTTCATCAGATTGATAGAAATTGTGTTTTTATTATGTGTACAAACAGCAGCTATGGGTTAGGCTGAGAACCACTGAATTCACTGTCCTTGCTGATAAATGTTTTGGGGACGGATGTCAGAAAATACTAATCTTAAAATCTGTTCTTTCTTAATTTTACTCAGGTCCTCATATCCTGTGTGGATTTAGAGATGAAAACTAAATGCAGATAAAGCCCAAGGTTAATAAAAAACTTATTTCCATCCCAAAAAGGAGCAAATGCTTCCACAATTCCACTTTTGTTACCCCAGAAGTGCCTCGTGCCCTGGTGTGCAGCCCATGGAGCAGGGACACAGCAGTTGCCCCCACCCAAAAGTGCAAGAAATGCACTGTAGGAAATCGGAGTAACAGAACTAAAAGCACTTGAGCAGAATCAGGCTCACAACTCCAACCCTCCACGTTCCTGCAGATTTATCACTGAATGAGGAGGGAAACTCACAGTAACAGGAAAATTAATGATGGTGAAAGCTCCTGGGTGCTCAGCCCCAGTGTGTTCGGCTTGTTCTGTCGCGTGTCCGTCATTTTCGTGCCAAACAAATGAGCAGCACAACCACACTGAGTCCATGCCCCATCTGCCTCCCATTCTGAGCAGGGCTCAGCTGCTTCCCTGCTCCCAGAATAGAAGGAGGGGAGGCAGTGCCAGGTGCCAGCAGAGACAGGCTTGGCCTGCTGGACCCTTCCAGGGAGCCCAGGAGGGGTTTGTCCTTCCCTGGCAAAGCCTCTCTGTGCTGCCAAGGCAGATAAAGGGACAGGAACAGCACTTGGGAAAGGAGAGGGAGCAGGGCCAGGACCTCGATCTTGTGGGGCAGCTGGGACAGGGATAGCAGAGAGGAGGTGTTTTTCCACCCTGAATTTCCGGATGTCAGGTTCTATTGGATCAGGGCTGTTTGCTGCCCTGTGCTTCACCCGCCTCGTTCCTCTCCCCATCTGCTGCCAGGAGAGCTCAGCTCCTGGGGTTGTGTCTGCAGAGCCTGAGCTGGGCAGCTCCTCCTGCATTCCACATCCAAAATTCTGCACCTGTGCAGCTCCCCTGCATTACCCTCAGCCATCAGCACCTGTGCAGCTCCCCTGCATTACCCTCAGCCATCAGTACCAGTGCAGCTCCCTTGCATTACCCTCAGCTATCAGCACCTGTGCAGCTCCCCTGCATTACCCTCAGCCATCAGTACCAGTGCAGCTCCCCTGCATTACCCTCAGCCATCAGCCCCATGAGCCCCCCCAGGAGCTGCTCCTGGCCAGTGTCCCTGAGCAGCCAGCCCAGCACACAGAGCTGCCCTGGCCCCACGCAGGGTGGGGAAGGCACCGTAACCAGGGCTGACTCTGAGCTCTGGATTTGCCCCTGGCTCCCACTGACTCCACACAATTTTCAGTGCCCCCATGTGTGCCTTTGTGGGATCTGTTTAGGCTCCAGCTCAGGAAGGCCCACGAGTCTGTCCTGAATTTTAAACGAGTTGGTTTTTAGAGCTGGGGCTTTATGGCTGCAATTTAATTGAGGCTGGAGCTGTTTCTTAATCCAGGATTGTACCAGAGTGGAGTGGGGCACTGGCACAGGACATTGTGCAGCCCTTGAGTGC
This sequence comes from Erpornis zantholeuca, assembly GCA_013400515.1. Lineage (NCBI taxonomy): Eukaryota > Metazoa > Chordata > Aves > Passeriformes > Timaliidae > Erpornis > Erpornis zantholeuca. The sequence goes on along the minus strand of VZTN01022746.1, from coordinate 612,002 downwards.
AGGGTGAGACATCTCCCTGTGACTGTGCTTCATCAGCATGGGCATGGATGTTGGGCATAAGAACCAGGAAAAACTGTGTCCTGATAGGGGGGACCGAACTGGGAACTCAAACAGGGGGGAGGAAAGCCCTGGCAATATCAGACCATGCAACCATGCAAACTTGAGACATTTCCCACCTGCAAAGCCTGCAGGCCTTCAGGATTTTCTGTTCAGCAGGTGGGGGTCTACAAACTAAATCCCTGGTGGGATTTGGGACATACCTGCACGAGGCAGCCTGGCAGGGGTGGCAATGGCTCCAGGCTGAGCTGCCCTGCACAGCCCAGTCCGTACAGGGGACGTGATCAGCCCCTGCCGTGTTTTGGGGGTGGACAGGGGGGTCTGCAGTGTTCTGAGCAAGAGCAGGTTCTGTACCTGGAACAGTAATTGCTCCATTTACATAAAACATATCCATTAATTGCCTGAGTTTCTGTACTCCCTGACGAGCTCCCTGCCTCCCCAGACCTCGCCTGCCTCAGGCTTTATTTATAGGCTCCCCTGACCTTTTCATTACTCAGAGTCTCTCATGGATCCTGTCCTCTGTATGTTACCACATCACTTTTTCTTGTCCCGTCTGACATTTAATTTTTATTAACTGTGGTGTGAGGTAAAGCTGGTTTTCTTTGTTTTCCACACTGTGTTCTTCTGCTCTCCAGGCCATAGAAAGTCATTCCAGAATCACTTGGGAGAATTTTTTTCCCTTGACATTCTGCAATTTTCCAGCAGGACATGGAAGATTAAACCTGAGTTTAAGGTTAATAATGTCTCCCTGAGCCCATGGGGACTGTAAGGTAGGTACATGAACACAAGCCTCATGCCTGCAGGGGTCTAAGTGTGGGTCAGTGTCTTCTACACAGCAGAAGGTGACCACTGGTCACTGGAAAGGCCCTCTGCACCTCCTGGTTCTTGAGTGGCTGGCTCTCATTCCTGTTTGTGCATATGGTGGGAATTTGTGTATGATGGAGACACATAGTAGTTTTCCAGCTGTGCTTAACATGTTGGCCACACCCTTTGCTGAGGAATCTCTTGTTGTTACTCATTTAACTGAATAATCACATTAACTCAAACAGTTTAAGCAGAAAACATCCAAACCAGGAATAGTTGTGAGAGACAGATGAAAAAAATAATTTCATTAGCTGCTCCTCATTTGGGGGGTTCCTGCCAATTAACAGCAGCCATTGTTCACTCTTGGATGATGTGTTGTCACCTGAACTTTACTGGCTAATTAAAAAATCCTTCCCTCAAAAAGATGAAATCCTCCCCATGTTTTTGGTGAGTCACTGTGCGTGTTTCAGTGAGAAGTGCCTCACACTGAATTTACAGCCTGCATGAATCTGTATACAAACATGTTTATACAAACATTTCTTGGAATGGATGCATGGCTCAATTCAGACACTAATGGACAGTAGAGAAGCACGAGCTAAAGCCAAACATCACTAAATTAAATCCTTTAATTCTGTTCAATAGAGCAGCTAAATTCCCAAATGCCAGGAGGGAGAATCTCAAATGCTGGGATGAGTGGCTCTGAAGCAGAGCTCTCCAGGGGGGTGCACAGGGGGCTCCCAGCCCAGGGACCCTCAGGGGAGCAGAGGGAGCTGCTCAGAGCCAGGAGCAGTGGTGGCCAAGCCCCACTGCCATGGAGAAGCCCTAAGGCAACCCAGCACACACTGCTGGGGGAGGGACAGGCTGTGGGCACTCGTAGCTGGGCTCTGGGAAAGCCTCTGCCACCACTGCCCAGAGGATTCTCCCGGGAAAGCCTCTGCTCATGGCTTGGCCAGGTATGCTCAGGGAAAAGCCTGACTGACGGCAGGCCCCGAGGATGGCGGCCAATGGGTTCAATCCAGCTGCTCAGGGTTGGTGTTCCCCAGGCTCAGTCCTGGCACCAGGCCTGACCAATGTCTTTACCGAGGCTCTGGTGAGGGGGTCAGGGCACAGGTGCCACCGAGCTGGGTGGGTGTGGGTGTGCTGCAGGGAGGGATCGGCACAGGCTGGACCCATGGGATCCATGGGCTGAGGCCAGCAGGGCCACCAAGGCCAGCTGCTGGGTCCTGCACTGGGGTCACAACAACCCCACGGAGCTCCAGGCTGGGCAGAGGGGCTGGAAAGCTGGGAAAGGCCCTGGGGATGCTGTGCCAGCGGCTGGACACGAGCCCAGATGCGCCACAGGCCAAGGGCACCTGGGCTGTCCCAGCCCCGGGGCGGGGATTGCCGCCCTGTGCCGGCCCTGCCGCCGCACCTCCAGCGCCCGGGCCTGGGCCCCTCGGGACAAAGAGGACACTGAGGGGCTGGAGCAGGTCCAGGGAAGGGAACGGAGCTGGGAAGGGGCTGGAACCCCAGGAGCTGCTGAGGGAGCTGGGAAAGGGCTCCAGGCTGGAGAAGAGGAGGCTCAGGGGGGACCTTGTGGCTCTGCACAAGTCCCTGACAGGAGGGGGCAGCCGGGGGGGGTCAGGCTCTGCTCGCAGGGAACAGGGACAGGAGGAGAGGGAACAGCCTCAGGCGAAGTCTAGTTGCATATTGGGGACAATTTCTTCACTGAAAGGATTGCCCAGCCCTTCCAGAGCTGCCCAGGAAAGGGGTGGAGTTCCCATCCCTGGAGACTTAAAAAAGCTGTGTGGATGTGGCACCTGGGGTCGTCATTTAGTGGTGCCCTTGGCAGTGCTGGGCTGTTGTTGCCAGGTGGCTGCTGTTGGACTTGATTGTCTTAAGAGTGTTTTTCCAGTTCTGTGGCTCTAAATACGAAGTTTTCTGTGTGAATATTGATATAGTCTATATTCCAAAATGATGGAATATTTCACATTGCTTTTAGATTAAAAGTTGAAACCAGATCTCCAAATTTCTCATGGGAGTCTGGAATTATTTACTGAGCAATAGTATTGTGCTACTGTGTGTACAGGGGAATATCAGATGTCTGGAAGAATTAATGAATATTCAAGAAGTTCTGCTTTGCAATGAGCTTCAGCTGAGAGCTATGTTCATTCATATACATTTAAGTAAAGCTTAGATTTGCTCGTTTTTCATAAATCTTCTTTCAAAGGGAGGAAAACAATCAGGCTGCGCTTTTATAGAGTAAATTTAAAATTAAAATTAGACATTTAGGTGTCATTTCAGTTGTAAAGTAGCCCTTAGTCTGATGGCTGGAACAGGGGTTCCAATTATGTTTAATTTGTATGCACAGGGCTTGGTTAGACAAAGTATTAAGGGTTCTTACTTGTTCATAATATTTCTATCGTGTGCAGGGCTTTTCAACACCCTCACTAAATTAGTTCTTGGAAGCCCTTGTTCACTGTATTATCGTAATCTATCCCACACACAGTAAAACAAACTGTTTGGCCTTTCCAATGAGAGGACCCCAGTCTTAATAAATATTGAATTATAAAACCCCTGCGTAGGGAATACAAGCTAATTCTTTTCTCTTTGCACCAGCTGTGAGCTGTTCCATGTGATGTATGGCACAAACTCTCCAGGAAAGAGGAGCAAATTGAAAACACCACCCCTGTGGGTTCCCTTATTAGACTGGAAGTGACTGTGAAATTTGCAGGACACAGCTCATTAAAACAAGGCTGGCAATCTGTGACCCCTTGAGTGGGACGAGGAGATCCATGCTGGAAAACAGGCTGTTGCTTTGGTTGGGGGGAGCTCAGCTAAGGAGGAGGAAAATGTGTGTTGCTCCTTGTTAACCCCCTCCTCACCAGAGCTCCTTGCAGGATGCATCTTCAGGAGCCTGGGGCTGCAGTGGCTCAGGGCCAGTTAGAAATGAAGTGATGGATGCCTGGAGAGCTGCTGGTGTTCCCCATCCCAGCTCCACGCTCCCAGGGGTGCTGCTGGGGCACCCGAACGGTGCAATGGAAATATCAGTGCCCGGGAGTTTCATCAGGCACGTGGGAACTCAGCACAGCACAGGCCCAAGAGCTGCATTTTCATTACTGAGATATCTAACTGGTGTTAGTTTGGTGTTAATTGCAGTGGCTCCTCTCACGCAGGCGAGTGTATCAAGAGGAGCAAATTTTCACAGAATCCCAGGCCAGGCCAGGCTGGAAGGGACCCCAGAGGGTCACTGGTGGCACCTCCCTGCTCAGGCAGGGCCATCCCAGAGCACAGGGCACAGGATTGTGTCCAGAGAGGTCTGGAGTATCCCCACTGAGGGAGACTCCAGCCCCTCCCTGGGCAGCCTGCTCAGGGCTGGGCACTGCCCAGGGCAGAAGTTGTGCCTCCTGTGCAGGGAATTGCTGGGCTCAGTCCCTGCCCATGGCTCTGGGGCCATTGCTGGGCCCTGGAGCAAAGCCTGGGCCCTGCTCGGAGCCCTCCCTGCACACAGGGACAGCCAGGCCTGAGGGCCCCTCTCAGCCGGGGTTCCTCTCGAGGCTGAGCAGCCTCAGCTCCCTCAGCCTTTCCTGGGCACTGAGATGCTCCAGGCCCTCCTGATCCTCATAGCTTGCGCTGGCCCCACTCCAGGAGGAGCCTGGAGCTGGACACAGCATTCCAGAGGTGCCTCCCATGGCTGGGCAGAAGGGCAGAGGGGCAGAGGATCACTCTCTGAAAGCTGGCAATGCTCTTCCCAGTGCTTCCCTGGATGTATCTTTGGCCTCCTTGGCCCCCAGGACAAAGTGCTGGCTGTGGACAACTCCATTCCATCCTGAGCTGTCCCATGAAATGAGCCCTTGGAGTACCTGGTGCTGAATTCCATCCTTTTGGCAGCTCAGAGCACCGTGCTCTGCGTGTGGAAAGCCTCAGCTGCAGAGGAGCTGTCCTGGCTCCGTAAATCAGCTCCCAGCACTGTCAGAAGCCAGACCAGACCCAGACTGCACTGCCAATCTCACTTGCCCTCAGGCAAAAGTCCTCAAAATTCCTCTGTGAGAGTGTGCACTACCCAGGGTGCTCCCGGACCCAGCCTAGTGCAGTTTCGTGCTGAATATTCAGCTGCTGGCCATTTGCACTGAAGAAAAGAACAGGATAATTTACCCCAAACTTACTCCAGGTTCTAATAAATCCCATTTTCATGCCACCAGAACCCAGGGAAAAAACAAGGCAAGAATGTTAACATTTTCTGCTTGAAAAAGCAGCTCTCTTAGTAGTTAAGTTCAATCCCTTAAGTGATCATCTAATTCTAGTCTGACATTTTCTGTAAGTGAATAAACCTGTATCTTAATTCTCCCCCTGTCAAAGATTAAATAATGCTACATCAGCTTTTAACGTGATTGATCCAAATAAAGACCACGAAAAATGTAGCCTGGTTGGAAACATTCAGTGAAACAATACATTTGGGGAGGGCTCCCCCATCCCTACTGATGTGAAAGAGCTGGATTGTGGGAAGAGAAAAGCTGGGATGACAACTTAGACTGACATTGCCCTGCATGAGGGAGAGGAGAGGCTGAGTACAAAATGGGCTCAATAATTGTGAGTGAGATCCAGCACGGATGGCTTGGGAGAAGCAGGTTCCCTGGAGGCAGATCCAGCTGGATTTCCAAAATGACCACTCAGTCACAGATGAAGGTTTGGCCCTGCTCACCATGACAGAGGAAAGAACCAAACCCCCTTATTTGTGACATGTGGGGGATTGGTAACTTTCCCTTGGACTTGGAACTTTCCCTTAGGGAGAATCAGAAGTGAGGGTGCAAGAAATGAAAGTCTTACAAATTTCTCATGCCTTTTGTGCCAATATTGCTGTTCTTTTTAGGGAGACTGAGGGATGGAGGGACACCTGGCTGGAAGTGACAACAAGGAGAGGGCTTTATGGTGTTCAACGTTGTGTTATTGTGGTAGTTGTCCATCACAGTTTCCTGTGAGTATCCTGTAGTCTCTGAACCATTTCATTTGTTTTTCAGTTGAACATAAGTTCTAAATTCTTCCTGCTGTAATTCTGACATGGAAAAGCTGCCTTTTCCTCATCCAAATCAATTCAGTGATTCACTCCTTACACAGTCTGCTGATAGTTACGAGGATGGAATTACAGGCTTTGTAAATGATTGTAAAACACAGGCCTGGCTCCAAAGTGGTTTATTTTCATACCAGTGATTTTAGAAAGTGAATTTAAAAGTGGTGTAGTTTTCCTTGTGCACTGGGAGGCTGGAAAGAGGCTTTTTGGAATATTTGATCTGCACAAAGCACAGATGAGAAGATTGCTGGATAGGTGGGCAGAAGGAAAGAGAGAAAGAAAACAGAGAAAGAAAACAAAGGAAGGAAGAAAGCCAGGACAGCAGAGGTTTATTTTTAGGAAGTGTTTATTCTCAGAGTGGGAGCTCACAGCCAGGCTGCATTCAGCAGAGGATCTGCACACAATGTTCTGACCTGCAGGTGCCCAGATACCCTTCCAGAGCCCCACACAACCCCAGCAGCTTTGGGTCATCCCAAGAGAAGTGGCTGATTGCTTTTGCACCTATGCTATTAATAACTGAGGTGGGAGGGCAAAACTGATAGATTTTAAATACTGGGGTCATTCCTTAAAGTGAAATTGTCCTTGGTTTATGCATTTTTTCCCATCCCAATTAAATCTGTGGTCCTCCCTCTTGGAATAGTGCACATTCTAAAGATTAAGTAGAAACTTACTGGAAAAACTCCGAACTGATAACAAGGGATTCATATTTCTTACCTAATTGTCACTGAGATGGATGTTTTGGGAATATTTCCAAGACTACACTTGGTTTAGTAGCCACACTTTGAGCACATCTTGCTGAAGCCGTGAGAAGTGGTGAAGGACTGGGATGTGTTTCCTGCATGGCAACCCTAAAGACTCTGGGATGAGCTGACCCAGCCTGGGCCCCATGATCCCAGTGATTACACAGGCAATCTTCAGCACATCTGGAAAGTTTGTTCAATAATTAAATTACTCGTTTGGGACTGTGTGTCAAACTTCCTCAGTTTTTGGGCATTTGCCGGTGAGAATGTTGGACCCCTGGCTGGAAGGTTGTGTTCCCACATGGAAAATTGCAGGAAAGTCACAGCCTGGATGCAGTAACTCAGCCCCTGGCTGAGAGGATGCTCTTCTTGACGGCTCCCACTCCAAACTGGTTACAAGGAGAGAAGGAATAATCAGGACAGCAGCTGAAGGAGTGAAGATCTCCTCCCTCGCCCTTTTCCCTGCTGTCCCCCCAGAGCCACAAGTGCTGACAGCATCTCTGGTTCCGATTTGTTTTCCCGTTCCGCAGGGCTGTCCAGGGGAGGGATCCTTTCACCCGGTCCGCCAGGTCCTTGAGGGGTGTGAAGAGTAAACGAGGTGTGAACAACACATCAAGTGGGCAGCACAGGGAAGCGGAGCCGCGAAAGCATTTGCTCCGTAAAAATAGAACGGGGCTGTTGGCAGCAAGAAGTGTCTGGAACAGATAAACCCGGCCGGGAGTGAGTGATGGGAGCTGGGCTTGTTTTATTAGCGCGGCACTCTGAGCTTCCTGACCTTATGAGAGAGGAGGGAGTCGGGCAGGACAGGCGAGCTGGTAATTTGTTCTTTAACGCTGCAAGGGTTGCACCTCTCCCGATTCCGTACACAACAGCCGGGAGCAGTTTACAATCCCGGGTCCTCACCTCGCCTCTCAGCTGGAATGGGGAATACAGGGTCGATTAACACCTAGCAGTGATCCCATGGAAAAGTGTGAGCTGCACTGCCGTTTGTTTTAATGGGCTTCACTGTGGAGGAGCTGCAGCTCTGGAGTCCCTCTGGAGCCCCCAGCATCCATGCAGCGGATCCTCTTTGATCACCCCTGGGCACTGGGAAGCTTGTCTGTGTGCTTGGATTTAGCGTGGAGGTGAAATATTTGTAAATCAAGGGGAGTTTTTCTGACTGAACAATAAATTGCAGCGTGGGTTTGCTATGAACATCCCTCAGGTACAACTGTCACAGCACAGCACTGCCTTCAATGCAGGGATCTCATCCATCCCCATCTCACAGAGATCAGCATATTACGAGCAGAAAGTGATTTACCAGACAAGTCCCAGTTCCTGCCTGTATTATCCCATGATTTATGGCCCATCTGATGTGGCTGTAGCTGGAGTGCAAGACAGAAGCTGTTTTGCAACACAAACGGAGGGTATTAGACTAACAGATCTGATATTGAAAGATGGGTATCTCCTTGCATCACAGCTCTCTGGCTTGCTGTTTATTTGCTGTCTCGCTCAACTCCAGCTCCAGCCTTGCTGCTCTGCTGCCAGAAAGGCCAAAGCATACAATGGAATTACAGGTATTAACAGCTTGGGTTGTGTCACTTAGGAGCACACAGCAACCACTGGAAGAGCCATCAAGGATGGGGAGAGACAGCAAAAGGGCGTTCAGCACTCAAACCCGCGAGGTTCTCCCACTGGCTCCAGGATTTCAGGTTTGGCGTGATGGGAGCAACCACTCTGAGTGAGATTTCAGCCACTCCATGGCTTTTAAAGGCACTAATAGAGCATCTAAATTTAGAGCACTGCACTTTTGTTTCATTAAGAATTCCACTTTAGCTCCAGACAGACTGTGTGGAATCTGCCCCCGGAGCAGCCCCACGCACCACTGCTGCTGCTGCACGGTTAACAGCAGCTCTCACTCCTCACAGGCCTCCCCTCACCCTCAGCTGCTCACAACCTGGGGACTTCTTCACATTCCTTCTCATTCTGGGACCTCGAACCTCAGCTGACCCCTGTTCTTTAGGTGTCATGGGGCAAATGCTGCTCAGCTGAAACCACTGGAACAAGAGCTGGTTTTAGCCTAAAACAGAATGAAGAGGCCTCGTGTGAGTGCCCGCAGAGAAAAGAAACACGTGCTGGTTTGCAAACATCACTGGTGCTTGAATTTCCCTTCTGTGCCATCTTGGGGTGAGCAGATAGATAAAATCGAGGGTTTCTTACACATCTCACAAAAGCTGAGACCCAAAGGTGCCAAAATCAGTCTTCAAACAGCACTGCAAAGAGCCCAAATCAGGCACCCTCTTCTGGACACTTTGCCCCAGCTTTGGGCACCAAGCTTCTCACTCAGAGGACTTTGGATGCTGCCAGGTGCCCTGCTGGTGGATCATGTTATCCAGGAGCCAGCAGGAGCCCTGGGGAGATGAGCTGAAACTTCAGGAAAGACAGGTACTGGTGTGACAGATGGGACCTTGGCCCAAAGCTTAGAAATAATGAGAATTAGATGTGTGTCATCAGGGAAAAGCAAGATCAAATGCTTAAAATCACAATATATGACACTTCCCCCCAGCATTTCAGCAATATACAGGTTTATTGCCTCCTTTTTGCCCTTTTGGGGTAAGAGAATGCCTTAGTGTGGACTTACCTAAACAGCTTGGGAATTTTTTAACACTTGATTATTCTAAAATATGGAGGGTTTGTGGCACTCGAACAGATGGACATGAAATCGCTGGTTTACCTCTTGTTTTTTTCTTTTTGGCCTCATTTATTAAAGGGATTGTTAAGCCAGAGGCATTTCTGTCATCTCTTGGGAGATGGTGCATGTGACTTTCTGTTTTCCATGGAAACCAGAGCAAGAAATAGTTAACAAAAGGCTCCCAGCTCTGCAGTGTGCAAGAGCAGGTTAAGAGGTTTGGGGGAAAAAAACAGAAAACAAGAGCCTCAGTCTCAGCAGCAGCCAAGGGCAGAGCTCTCCAAATCTCCTGCCAGAGTCTGTTCCTGGGGCAGTCAGGCTCACTCTCTCTTCTCCAGAGCCTCATGAGGTTTGAGGGCTCCACAGACCTTCTTCCCGCTCCCCCTCAGCCTGAACATCCTCACTGAGGAGCTCTTACAAACTTGGTCTAATTTGGTCTAGAGTTTGTCTATAATTTGGTCTAAAGTTTGCAAAAGCACCTGTCTGGCCTCCTCAAGGCAAGAAACCTCCCTGGCTGAGAAGTGATGAATGCCCTGGCCACCCCCATTTCATTGGAGGTTTCCTGCAAAGCCAGGGGCTTTCCTGCCTTTGGGCATCCCCTTGGGAGCCTGACCCAGCAGGCAGCTGGGCACGGGGCTGGAAAGCAGCAGAAAGATGCTGCTCATAAACTAGCACAGCTTGGCTTCCTGGCAGGAAAGTGTCCGCTGGGAATTGTTTCCATCCATATGGACCTTCCCCCTCTGGTGCCTCGGTTCCTCCCGTGGTGTGGGATGAGAAATCTCCCTCTCTGCTCTTCTGTGATCTCACTGATGCTGATGAAGTGTTAATGCTCGAGAGGGGTCATTGCTGGAGGTCTGCTCTTTGTTCATTTTCTCCTCGTTGCTGTGGACCATGGAGGAAAACTTCCCCACTGCTCTCCCATGGTATTTTGTCAGAGCTGGTCACGTCCCCTCCACTCGGCAGCCATTCCCTGGGGAACTCCCAGCCTCTGCTTTTCCTTGGCAGGCCGTGCAGGGAAGAAGGGCTGTGATTTAAGAGCAGAGCAAAGCACTCAGAACCACAAAAGCACCCGGAGATTGAAAGCCTCCCCCACCTGTGTTCCCAGGGAGCTCGCAGAGTCTCAAGCAGGCTGTTCTTGAACACAATTGTGCCTGCACAGAACCTGTCTGAGCACTGCACAGCACAGGGCAGACTTTTAAGTCCTTTTTTCTTCCTTTTGTTCCCTTATCCAAGGTCTTTCTCTCTTTGATTTATGGATTTGGAGCCCATCTTTAATTATTTGCCCTGAAAAGCTGCCTGAAGCAGGGCTCAGCAGGAGTCAGACAGAGGCAGCTCAGCCCTCCTGGCTCTGCACAGCAGCATTCCATGGGAATGACCATTCCCAGGTGCGTGTGAGGGGCACAGCTCCCTGGCTCCTGCTCTTTGGGCTCTGGGTGTGCTTGGATGTGCTGGGCGAGCACAGGCTCCAGCACTTCACGTGCTTGTCCACCCCATCCCCCTGCTCCACAGGGCACACAGGGACTGTCACAAGGCCCAAGACAGACACAGAACATTCCAGTGAGGCAAATCACCCTGGATGTGATGCCTAAAGGCATTTTCAGTGCTGGGAAATAAGGGCTCACTTATTCCCTTTAAGATTTCTGCTCCAGGATGAATAGCAGTGATGAAAATCTGCCACAGAGCAGGCAGGTCTGCACAGTCACCCTTGTACTGCTTAGCAAGACCTGTTTGGGTCTGGGAGCTCAATTTCCCTGTCTCAAGATGCTTTGAAAGACTCTGCCTTGATTGCACTTCCATCCACTCGAGAGAAATAATTATGTTATCAGTCCACAGCAAAGCCTGAGCCTCCAGGGCTTCCCAGCAGTAGCACTGGAGCTCCCAGTGCTCACACAGGGTGCCCAGAGTAGCTGTGGCTGCCCCTGCCTCCCTGGCAGTGCCCAAGGCCAGGTTGGATGGGGCTGAGAACACCCTGGGATAGTGGAATGTGTCTCTGCCATGGCAGGGGTGGAATGGGACCCAAACAGTTCTGGGATTCCGTGATTCTTTTTCCCACTGACTGCAGGGATCATCCTCCACTGTGCATGGTGGGATGCAAAACTGGAGCTTCTTCCTCTATGGGTAAATCCTTTTTTCAGCTCCCTTAAATCAGTTCTTCCACAAAAAAGCTTACAACAGCTTTCTGCTGGAAGCAGGGGGATGATTGTCAAAGCCTCAGGAAACCCCTTTGATGTGGGGCAGGCAGCTGGGAGAGGTGGTAATGAGGTGCTGGGAGAACTTCAGTCACCGGAGAGGGAGCCCAACAGTTCTGAAGCAGAGCCCCTGTGCTGCCAGACCACAGGGTAAGGAGATGGCTGATTAAAGCTTTCAGACCATGAGTGCTTTAGGGACAGACTCATTCTGTGGCTCTGAACAGAACTTCTGGACTTGAAAATTTATAGAAACACTTTTTTTGGTCAGCAACAGAGGGAGCAAACAGGTATTCAGTTATCAGATCATATTTGTGTCCACCTCACTCCAAAGTCTTTGCCCCTGCCTGCAGGCTGCTTAAATTGAGAATTATCTGGGGCAGGACCTCTGCCCTTCTCTTCTTGCTCAGAATAGAAAGGGATTTCAGGCAAGGGTGGAGCACACTGATAGCAGGTTATAAATACAGTGGTGGTGGCAGTGCTCTCTGCTGAGGGGCTTGGTGCCAGCCCCAGCCAGGGAGGGCCTGGCTGAAGCTGCAGAGCAGAGAACAGCCCCGTGTGTCACAGATAGTTCTGCTCAGTGGCATCGGGGTCACATCCCTCATGCTGCCATCCCAGCCACCTCTGAGGCCACTGCTGCAGGGACACACGTGGCAGTGCAGGGTTAGTGACCTGGCCCAAACTGTTTCCCAGCCGGGGATGCGCAGGGACAGCCAGCACTGTCCCCGGGTGTGTCACCACCTCCTCACAGTTACCCTGCCCCTTCCCGCCTCGGCTCTCCCCAGAAATGCTCCTGCTGCTCTCCTTCCCAGGCCATGGGGTGTGGCTGTGTGTCCTTCTGTCCCCTGTGCTCCGGGGACAGCGGGACCTGCCTGCGACAGCCGAGCCTTCCTGGCAGTTCTGGGAGCTATGGGATGGTGAGTGCTTTACCTACAGCATCCATCTGGACAAAACCTCTGCCTTCTGAGAGCTGCTGTGAGACACAAACACTCCCAGTGCTTATTCCAGGGTGTTTTCTGCTGAAATTTGACTCCAAAACCGAGAAAATTCCCCATCCAGGTTTCTCCCTCCACAGCCCGGCTGGAATCACAAAGGCAGGACCACAGTTCACATCCTCTGCTGAGTAAGGCAGAGCTGAGCTTTGCCCTGGGCTAAGTCTCCAAAGCCTGATCTGTAAATCACAAATACAGATTGTGTGCCAGACAGGTTTTTATCTTTTCCTAACTAAAGTACTGCTGGTAACTCCAAAGTACTGGCAGGAATTTTGCCTGCTGCAAGTCGGGGGGACACTGGGGACAATAACAAAGTGTGTTTGTGTGGCTTGGGCTGCTACTTAATAACTCGAGAAGAGACTCCAGCCTCTCATTAGAAAGTACCATTTTACCTTTTTATTGTTTTTTAATGAAACCATTTCTTCCCGAAAGAGAAGTGAATTGCCCTGTTCCTAAGTGGACATTTTCATGAAGAAATAATCCCTGAGTTTTCATTACAGTCTCGAACAAGAATTTGAAAATAAAATCTGCTTGTTACTTCCCCTGGCACTCTGCAAAAGGGAAAAATAGAAGAAAAAGAGAGCAAATGGGAATTCTCAACACACATTTTTGTGGATAGAGTGGAAACATGTAAAAGCTTGCTTGGTTTTGAGATGCTATGAATTGAGTTGACATTTTCCAAAGTCCTCATAAACCCCACTGGATTATTTTGGGTGGATTTCAACTCTAATTCCCACAAACCAGAGTCACCGAGTGGGAGCAATGTGGTTTTGCTCCCAGGTACCTCCCCAGGCCCTCAGGAGGGTCCCTCCAGCTGCTGAGAGAGCAGAGGTTCCTGGGGTCCCTCTGTGATGAAAAGTGGGGCTTGAATTTGGGTTTGCTCTGTGAAGAAAAGAGCTTTGGTTTGGCTGGAGGGGCTGAAATGTCCTGGTGGACATGGGGGCTTCTCCTTGACTTCTGCTGCTTTGAGCTTGGCAGGGACAGCTCCAGGCTCCATGCTGCCTCCTGCTCTGCTTTCCTCAGGCAAAGGAGCAGCATGGAAGAGCAGGAGGGGAGGAAAACTGGAAGGAGTTCGTGTGCTGCCCTTACAGTGTATGTGGAAAAAGCCAAGCTGGCTCCTTTCTGAGGGCCTCAGCCTGTGTGTAATTACTGTCCTTAGGGTGCCCCGTGCTAGTACCTTTCCTGAGGTGGGATTTGTGCACTTGGAGTGGCTGTTTGGGTGGTTTTGCTGTGCTTTAGGGTCTGGCTGTAGTGCCTGGGTTGGTGTGAAGGATGAGAGCAGCAGGCAATGACCAAGTTGTGTCTTTGTCAGGAGGTGCTTTCTGCTTTGCTGAGCACTGAGATATGGACAGTCTAAGCCAGATCCATCCTGCTTTGCCCCTGGGGTTCTTGCCAAAGCCCCCTGGCCCCCTAAAGACTGCATTCCTTGGACACAGCAGTCACACAACCTGTAGCTGGCGTTTCAGGGGCTTGTGTTCCAAAGCACTCCGTGGGTGCCTGGTACCATTTTCCACTTGTGCAGAGGGAGGAACTGAAGCACAGAGTAGGAGGGTAATGGGATAAATGTTAAAACCAGGTTTGTGTGGAAACTTGCTGGGTCTGAGGACTTTTTATGAGCCCTCTGTTAAGGTCTCTGGCCTCCTCTTCAGCTGCTGGCCGGGCTGTGATAGCACAGAAAGCAGTAATTCCTCATTAGCTACAGAAACAAGAGTCCAGCCCAGAGAGTCAGTGAGGTATTGCCCACCTGGCCCTTACACCTGCTTAGGGCCCCCTGGCTCTCCATGACCCATCTGTGAGGGGGAAACTGAGGCATGGAACTCCCAGGGCTTGCAAATCCCCAGCTTGTGGAGGCAGGAAAACTCTGCTGGAAACTGCAGCACTTCTGGAGAGAGGTGCTGGTGGCAGAGTGGGTCCTTCTCCTGTTTGGCAGAACTGGCACTGAGGTGGCTTGTGGGGCTTCTCCTCCTCTTTGGCACCACAAGGGCAGCACCTTTCCAAGGCTTTGCCTCCTGCTTGTCCCACTGGATTCTCTGGACACCTGGAAGCCCCTCTCTCTTCTCTCCCCTCCCAAATTCAGTACAAAGCTGCTTTTTATGCTGCCTGAAATGCCTGACACAGGAGAATTTCTACCCTGCTGGGACCATTCACCGTCCTGCCTTTCCAGTATTTGCAGCTAATGGATCACTTCCTTGTTGTTTTGGTGACTGTTTTGTTTTTTCAACTATTATTTATTTAGGGAGGGTCTGGGACTGCCACCTACCTGTCCTGGTCCATGGGCAGAGCCTGCCCTGCACCTCAGCAGGGCTCTGAGAGCGTCAGGTCACCCAGCAGGGAAACCACAGCAGTGACACCAAGTGCTCCTTGTGAGGGACGTGCAGCACTTAAATCTCACTTCACCCCAGTTCAGGGCAAGGAGCAAAGAGGTTCCCCAACCACCACTCCAGGGAGAGGCACGGGCTCGGTGCTGGCATAGCAGGATGCTTCTCCTGCCCAGGAACAGGGAGCTGGGGGTTTAGGGCTGACCTGTGCAGTGCCACAGAGTGATCCCTAAGTAGGTCAGGCACAGGCATCCTGGAAGTGCCAGGAATGTACCTGGGCAAGGCAAAGAAATCTGCAGTGCTGGGCTGAGCATGTGCTCCCTCCCCAGCACTCAGCAGGGCTGAAGTGCCTCTGGGGACCTTTTCTGCAGCCCCAAAGTGAGACCATTTGTGTGCTCAGGGGCACCAAACCCTTCTCCTGACAACAGGAACACTCAGAGTCACCAGGACAGGCAATCCACCCTGCCCTGGGATCTCTGGCAGAGTTAGCAGCAGGGCTGCTGTGCCATGTGGTTGTGCTGTGGGAAATCCTTTCAGGCTGCTCCCAGTGCAGTAGGGAGGGTTTCCAGTCATGAAAGGGAACTGAATTCCTACTGTATGGAGATTAATTTGCTGCCTCAGCCACCAATTGGGTGAAAAAGCAGCTGAGGATGCAGCAGTATGGCTGTTCATGTGTGTACTGGGATGAACAGTGTCCTGGGAACATGCCTGGCGTGGTGGCTTCTGTTGCTTTGCAGAAGGCACAGAACACACCAGCAGGATTTAGGAATGTGGAGCCCCTGGTTAAAGCCAGGGACAAGGCCATGTTTCCCTAAGGCCAAGTTTGACTGCAGGACACCACGGGGGTGTCTGTCACATAAACACCCAGTGCTAAAGGCTGCGGTTAAAGCTGCCCCCTGATGCTGTGCAGCTCCTCATGTTCTTCCACGTTCACACTTCCTTATCCACTCCCAGTCTGCAGACTTCCCTTTCCTGACCAGGTTTCTCCTTACAGATTTGTTATCTGCATTTCTTGTTCCCTGGGGAATTGGGCCACTCGGTTTCTCTGAACTCCCCAGTCCCCACTCTGACTCTGCTCTGGTTATGCTCCGTGCCCCATTTCCTTCTCCTGGACTCTCTGCTCAGGTGTTTCCAGTTCCCTCCCTTTCTTCCTCGTGCTCTGCAGCTTCTCATCAAACCCAGTGTTGTCCCACCCCTAAAGGCTTCTGCTGCTCTCCCTTTGGGATGTCCCTTTGTCCCCTGCTCCCATCAGGTGACTGGGGCCCAGAGGGGACATTGCAGGAGTGGGGGATGCTCCCTGTTACCTCTCCGAGGGTTTTGCTCCCTAGGGAAGGGGGGTGTTGGCACTGCTGTTGGAAAGGGAGGAAGTGCCAGCTATTTTAGAACCTTAAAGGCAAATCCTGCTTCAGGTGCATTGTTTGGATGGGCACTGCAGGCAAGGATGTGCCTGGATGCAAACTGGAATCCAGTGGATGTTTTTCCATATCCCAAGAGATGTGATGGATTTTCAGCTGAGGCTCTGCTGGAGAGCCCTGTTGTACTGCCTGGCTGTGCTGGGCAATAATTCCTGTGGCTCCACAGTTAAGTTTTTATGGAAGCCTCATTCTGTTTAATGTAGCTGTAGTTGGGTTATAAATTAATAATCCCAGCTGCTGGGACTGCTGTGTAGCAAGATGGCTTTGCTGAATGTGTGTGTAAATAATTCATGCCATTAAATTCGTCGTGTTCCCTGTCCACAGCTCGTTTACCTGCTGTGACTACAAACACTCCTCTGCATGCTGGAGGAGGTGTTGGGAGATGCCAGGCATGAGAGGTCCAAGTCTGTCAGGAAGAGGCTCTTCCCTGGCTAAATGGATCAGAAACTGCTGGGCCAGGGAGGGCCAGGGAGGTCTGGTTTGTGAAGATGACAGGGTGAAGATTCCACCTTGGGTTTGGAGATGATGGCAAGGTCCAGGCTGTGGGAGATGGGCTTCCCTGGCACATCCATCCTGGGGGTCAGGAGGAATTTCTTCATGGAAAGGATCTGCCCAGGGAGGTTTGGAGTGCCCATCCCTGGAGGTGTCCAAGGAAGGGCTGGATGTGACACTCAGTGCTCTGGGCTGGGGACAAGGTGGGCATTGGGCACAGCTTGGACTCGATGGCCCTGGAGGGCTTTTCCAACCTCAGGGATCCAGTGATCACAGCTCTGCCTCCTTTCCAACGTCTCCCTCTTTGTTTATAGCTCTTCTGGAATTATTTCTGTGGCTGTCCCTACCAATAAACCAGGAACTATTGGAATTCTTCCCCGCTTCACATGCAAATTCCATAGGGTTTCCAATATATTCTTTTTATTTAAATTCCTCCCATGTTTCCTTGGAAAGCAGCTCCCACAGAAGTAGTGAAGAGTAGTGAAGAGTCCTTTCCAGCCTCAGGCATCACCATTCTGTGCTGCAGTGAGCAGAGCAGGGTAATGACACAAGTCCTGCACACATAAAGGTAAAAAGGCTACAAAAGAAAATAAGGAAAAAATACTAGTGAATCTAAGAGCTGTTTTCCAGAGGTCCAATGCACAGTCTCTAAAATGTTTGCATCTTTGTGGCACTACCTGATGTTTCCAAGAGCTTTGATGCTGTTTTATTGTTCCTGTATTGGCAGATAATTTCAGACCACACTGGTGATGCTTTTGCTGGTGTGATGTTGTCAATTCTGGTTTGTTTTCCCCCAGCCTTGCTGCTGCTCTCATCTGCATGTGATGATCCAGGGCAGGACTTGAGGGAATCCAGGGAAGACTGTGCTGGGATAACTTCCATCTTCTCCCCACACACCAGAAACCTGATCCTCTGACAGTAACTAATATTTATGTGCTTTTATGCATCATACATAACCTGTAAAATTGTGTTATTGTCAAGTTACCATCATATATTATCTAGAAGCAACTTAAAAAGCTTGGTTTAGCTTCATGTATAAATATTGATGAGAAATCTGAAGCATGTTTTTCTGCAGAAAATACTTACATTTCTATCAGACTCAAATTTATCTGGAAAAGATGTTATTCCTTATGTTCCTGCTGAAGTCTGCTTAGGAGACAGCCTGAGCAAGGCTGTGTCTGTATAAATAACAAGGACTATTAGTTTGGGACCAATTTATTCACTGAAAAGGATTCTGAAGAAATACATCAACATATTGGAAATCACTGCAAAGGGTTCGGGTGATGTTTATTGGGGCCGAAGACAAATGTTTGGGATGGAAGGAAACAAGAAAGTCCTGTAGTTACAGGAGCTGAACTAAATGAGGCAGGTTCTTGTTAACTTTGAAATAACTGCGAGTTTTTAAAGTTTTTTATGAGGGAAGTTTCACTGGGTTTTTTTTTTTTGCTTAAAAAACAGGTTTCTGTTTATCTGGGAAAAGAGTATTTAAATAGTGAAGGAAGGAGTGACATTGTAATTCAAAATTCGGCACTTCCAATGAATCTGATTGTTCTGGTTAAGCTTTATGTTGGGATTTTCAGGTGATGTCCAGCAAATGTCCAGCGTGCCTGGCCAGTGCTCCCAGACAAACAGAAAAGCAGAGCAGTGGCCCTGCAGGTTGCCCTGGGAGGACACCTCTTGTTCCAGACTGAGAGGAGGCAGAGGGATGGAGCAGCTGCTCCTAAACAGGAAAATGGGCTCTAATATCTCCTTTTGAAGCTGCTGCAAACAGGCTGGGGAGTGCTTTAGTGCACCCTGCAGCCTGGCAGGAGGGAGCTCTGAGGGGCATTGCTGGGTTTGGGCTGTGACTCTGGGGCTGCCCCAGCCCCAGCCCAGCACTCTGTGTGGTGCTGTTTGCACCGAGCCTGGGCCATAATGGAACATGAGCTATTGTGCTCTTCCCTAACCTATTTACATGACTTCATTACCATTGAATTTCACTGGGCATGTCAGGATTGGAGAGGGAAATCTAATCTAACAGGAAGGAATGTACCTCTCTGGAGCAGTGAGGCTGTGAGATAAAAAATGGGGTTTAGACAGACAAATGAACTGATGCATTCGGGAAGGAAATGATCACACTCTTATTCTTCCCCCAAAAATGAGTTAAAATTCCTCCCACAACTTAATGTTGTGGCAGTATTCAAATGTCCCAACCAGTATATTTTGCAAGGATTGAAAGGAATAACAAAGCCAAAGGTGGTGGAAATAAGTGGATGATGCAGTGGATGGGAGTCAGCTGGGACTGGGATGTCCATAACCCTAAAATGCATTGATCAAATGCATGAATGTATCTTGCTGTCCCAGACTGTTTGCCTTGAAATGGAAGCAATTTAATCTTTAAAAAAAATAATGAAAGAGCAAACTGCAAATGAGACCTTCTGGCAGCAGGACAGGCTGTGGTCCCAGAGGCAGCAGCACTGGCCAGGATGACAAATGAGGTCATTAAAGTAAATAGTGTAAATTGAGTTTTGGCACTGGGAAGGAATCCTTATTATGATGAAGGGCATTAATATGGGGAGAAGAAATGGGGGAGGAGGAATTCACTGGTGACAGGCTCATCTGGGGCAGGGAGCAGTGTTATCCTGTGCCTGCTCCAGCTGCCTCCCTCACTGCAAGGCAAGGAGCCCGTTTAATTTCACAGGGTTTTCAGCAGGGCACGGGCTTGAAGTGCATTAAAGATTATAAAGTGTCACCTCTCCAAACAGCATCCAGGAGGTGCTGAACCAAAGCCTGGGATTCTTTACTCATTTGGTCTCGTCTTTGACATCACATTTGCAGCACAGTTGTGCTTTGCCTGCTGATTTTTCATTTTTGAAGAGTTTCTTAATAGGAGTGTTCAAAACCTGATCACTTGGTTTCCTCTGGATAGTCTTTGATGTTGGGAAGTGCAAATGGTGGTGTTAAAGGGCTGTGGCAGCCAGTTCCCACTGACTGAACCTCCACGGAGTTCTGGCCTCTAAATCTGGGCTTCTTCAGGTGCCCCTGACAGCCAAGTTGATTATCCTGCTCAGATTAACAGGGAGTTGTGACAGTCCTTAAGCTCATAGGGACTTTTTAAAGTTGCTGAGCTCTTTGAAAGCTGCTGTGAGAATCAGTGGGCAACTCAGAATCCTCTGTGCAAAGTCTTGGGGTTGTTCTTTCTCCTTCAGTGATACTGAAATAAATCCTTGCTCTTGTAAGAGCAGATGTAACTGGCAAATTTGGGCATTGCCCTGGGAATCTTGAACCCTGAGTGTCACTGTCCCCTGGCCTTTCTGTGGCCATTGTAATGGCACTTGTGACACTTGGGCTGTGTACAGGCATCTTACAGGGTGTTACTAATTAGATAAAAGTTCATATGGTCCCATTAGTACCCTAAAGATCAGTGGTTTTCATCCTCTGGGGTTCAGTTCCCCTGCTCATCCTATTATGAGGATAAATCACTTGTGAAATGCAGTTTGAGTAAATGAAAAACAGATTTTGGCTTCAACAAGATGGTCTTTGAGGTCCCTTCCAACACAAAGCCTGTGCCTCGGGCCAGGTTTTCCTACACACTCCTGAGCTGTCAAAGAGGGCTCTGAGGCATGGAAAGGCATGGAAATGCACTTTTCCTGTTTAGCTTGCAAAGGCAGATTTATCTCCAAGAGTAGCTCTTAGTTTTTCACAACATGCCTTCAAAAAATGAAAGCCCATCCAAAACCAAACAGAAATTTCCTCTCTTTGCCCTGGAAATGCTGTTTTTTGTTGAGCCCATCATGGTAATAGAGATTTGCATGGCCTGTTGGAAGGAATGAGCTCCAAAGCTGCTGGGAATGGCACTGAGCTGTGGGAGGAGGCTCAGGGACAGTTCAGGGTATTTGCATTAACAAACACTGCTGGAGGTGGGGCTGGGAATTTGAAAAAGTACATTTCACAGCAGCATCTGGTGTGAGTGCAGCAGGATGGAGGAACACTTCCACAGGGCTTTGTGGCACACGACTGGAAGGACTGAACGGATGGGGGATGAGCAGGGAAATGGGATGTGAAGGGGCTCGAGGAGCACTTGAAATCACAGTCCAGACAGAGAGGAGAGAGCTGCATTAGGGAGACCTCTAAAATCAGTGTTCTCCTAAAGGTGTGGAAGGACTGTTGGGTCAGGATGGGTATCAGGAAAGGTTCTTCCCCCAGAGGGTGCTGGGCACTGCCCAGGCTCCCCAGGGAATGGGCACAGCCCCGAGGCTGCCAGAGCTCCAGGAGCTGCCAGGGCTGCCCAGGGTGGGGTTGTTGGGGGGTCTGAGCAGGGACAGGAGCTGGGCTGATGATCATTGTGGGTCCAGCTCAGGATGTTCCTTGTGATGTGCTCTTTCCAGACCCCTCTGACTTTTGGGATTACGGCAGTCCCAGCTGCTTTCTTTAGCTCCAGCCTGTGTGTGCCTGGCTTGGGAGAGCCCTGTGGGACTCCCAGATGTCACAGAGGTTTGGGGAACACTGCACCAAGCAGCCTCACCCCATACACTTGGGTTTTTCCTATAAAACTCTAATTTCAGGCACAGGCAGCCTGTTCTGCCAGAACCCAGGGAAGCATGAAACAGGAGAGTTGAAGGTAGAGAATTAATCTGCTCAGGTTTTGTCTTTAATTGCTGCAGAGTGAGAAAGTCTGCTCTGCTTTTCTGGGGGTGGTTGAATCCAACCAGAACTCAAATCAGAGGGCAATAAATGCTTCTTGCAAATGGGGGTAGGAGAAAAGTGCTGATTCCCCCAGCTCTGGGAAAAGGGACCTAAGGAAAGTTTATGGCGAGGGCTCAGCACTCCCTGAGTGAAACCCGTGCCCTTGAGAGGACCAGCTGGGCTTTGTGTTACACTGGGTTGAGGAACCCCAGCCATGTGCCAGGTCCTGACACTGGGAAAAGATTGTGTGGCATGTTTGTGTGCAGTCCGTGTGGTTTTGTAACAAAAAGTGTGTTGGGTGGTGTTCTGATGATCAGAGCTTTTCTGTCATGAGAAGAAGCAGGAAGCTGAACAGAAATGAGAACTCTGTCCCCACTTGTGTGCCCTGCAGGGTCAGGAGAAATTCAAAGACTCACTTAATGCTGTTGTTATTAGTTAGAACATCTAAATGCTGGGAAAATGCTCCTAGAGTATCAATAAAATAACTATAATTTTTTTGCCAAGAAGTATTCAAAACCTTTTAAGCAAATACTGGAGAAAAGCATTTATTGGAAGAAGAAGGGGAAAAAAAGGATTGATTCTGAAAAATGGGATTTCAAACACCTCCCTTGCTCATGGAGAAACCTGAAGTTTTAGGAAACCAAAAATGTGGCTCCAGTGCCACAAATCCCTAAACAAATGTGGCTTGAATAATAGATTGACTTGCTTAGGAGAGCTTTTCCCTAAGCAAACTTAGGGATCAATAACTAATTATTTGCAGGAATAGCCTTGCGAATTTCCCATCATAAATAGATCCAGGAAAACTCTCAGTTGCTCCAATCCATTTGTGAACAGAAAGAGGTAAAAGTAATTATTCTCTTAGCTCACACACTGATTTATCCTTGGTTTTTTCCCTGCTTGTATTTGATGGAACAGCTGCACTTAACCCATGGCCTTGTTCATGCTGGGAAAAACAGATCCTTTAACTGCAAGCACACCACTTCAGAAGCTGAAGCAGTTCCTGGGCTGCAGGTTCCCAGCGTGGGTCCAAGCTTCCTTGCTGTTTAGAACCCGAGTGCAGTTGGGTGAGGATCTGGGCGCGATGGACGAAGGAAGTCCCAGGGCTGTGCTCCGAGCAGGGCTCTGCAGCCTCCTGATGTCTGCCTGCTGCCAAAGCCTCTCCTGCCACAGGCAGCTGCTGTGGGCTCCTTCCCTCTGCCTGGCTGCTGTTTCCAGAAATCTTGTCAGAGCTTCATTGTCTTCAGGGCTTCTCTCCTCCAAAACCATGCCATTCCATGAACTCCTGGGCCTGGTCAAGGTGTGGCCAAGGGGTGGCCTTGGTACAGGGGAATGCACTGAAAGCTTGTGAGCACCAGTGTTTGTAGGTGTGTTTTGCCTTGCAGAGGACAGAATCTGTCTCAGGTATTTATATGTGTTTGTATTTGTTCTTCCCCCAAACATAAATCAGCTCAAAGGGGCAAAGCAGATTGTACATTCTGATGGGTCTCTGTCTCTGCAGCTGAGCTGCTGCTTACCTTATCTTTATAAAACCACCTCCAGAACATCTCTTTCCAGCTCAAGGAATTGCTGTGTAAGATCTCCAGTATTTGCTCTTGCTGCTGTACTGGAACAGGCCTGTGGAAATCAGCTTGTCTGTGGAAAATGGGGATGTGGGAGCATGAGTGGGATAAACATCACCCGCCTCGTCTGGAGCTGCTCTGCTCAGCCCAGGGCTGACAAGAAGCTGCTGTTCCTGCCTCGTGTGCAGAGCCCTTCCTGGGCACCTCCTTCTGTTTTCAGTGTCTGTTCAGCCCTTTCATTTCTCCAGTGTCGGCCTCTGACTCCATCCTGGTGACACTTTCTGGGGCTCAGGCTCTTGTCAGGCCCTTTTTCCCCAGAGTATTTTATTTTGATCACTGACAGCAGCAGCTTTCTCTGGAGAAGCGAAATCCCTCCTTCCCTTCCCCCTTCTCCCCTGGGCTCCTGTTAAATAACCTTGTGCACAGCCAAGCCAGAAATGGCTCTGGGACAAAACCAGGCTGAAAGCCCCAGTGTGGCCTGGGCACTAAATCCAGGAGCAAATCCAGCAGGAATCCAGAACCGTGAGGATGATGAGGGGACTGGACCATATGTCCTGTGAGGAAAGACTTGGAGGGTGGCAGAGCCCCAGAACAGCTGCCCAGGAGGCTGTGGATTCTCCTCCTCTGGAGATGTCTAACCCTGCTGGGGTTCCCTCCCGTGCCGTGGGGTGACCCTGCTCCAGTGACCTCCAGAGGCTCTGGTCGGTGATCCTGGGATTGTTTTACCAGCTGGGCTCTGCTGCAGCCTCAGCTCACCCCCAAGGACTGAGGCAGTCGATGACATTGCACAAGGAGCTGAAATTGTTCCCAGCTTGCCCGATCCCATTGCTGTTTTGGCTGCAGCCAGCTCAGGGGGAGCTCAGGAGCCTCTGTCCTGCTTCAGGTTTGTTTAATCAGGGATACTTGGGTGAAAATTAGTTCAGACTAACAAAGAGCATGGATTGAAGCTGGATCGCCTAAACCATGCTGGCATGGCTGCTCTTGGTCGGAACAGAGCTGGCCTTTAGTTATTTACTTCAGGGCTAAAATATACAAAACCTGCTCCTAGCTGTGTCCACACAGGGGTTTAATGCAGTTTATCTATGCCAATCGTGCTCAGATGGACTGCCTTGACCATCTGCCTGTCTGCAAGTCTCAAAGCAAGGATATTCCAGAGCATGGGAGGACTTGGCCCGTGGATCCTCAGTGAGTGTGTCACACTGCGCTCATGCCAAGGTCCCTGTGGGAGCCTGTGGGGTGTGACAGCTTTTGCCACCCATGGCAGGAGTCCAAGTGGTCCTTTTTAGGACATTCTTGTACCCCCTTAAGTCCTGGAGCCCCCCATCCCTGCTCCCCTGTCTCGGTCTCTTTGTCCATGACCCCTGAGTGGCAGATAAGCACCAATTTCCTTGTCTAGAAAAGCTGGAGAAGGGAAAAAAACAGCTCCAATTTGTATAAGTATAGGGAAAAGCGAGCACTGCTAATATTAGTGTTGCTTTTGTATTAATAATTCTCTGATAAATGCCTGGGTTTTTTCTTCCCCAGTCTAAAAATACCCCCCAGCTTGGCAGCGTGTTGTGACTGCGATAATGAAAGTGCAGCAGCATGTGCCTGCCACAGCTCCTGCCCTTTCCTCCTGGGCTGGCACAGCTCTGGGGTTGTCTGAGGGAAGAGAGGGCACACAGATACTGAGATGGAGGAAAGCTGGTCCTGACTCCTGCCTTCCAAAAGGCCACAGCCCGGGAATTATCTCAATTTCAGTGGAACCCAGTGTATTATGGAAATGTCACGTCCCTGAGCCAGGGAGAGAGGTGGAGTACAAAACCAAACCAAGAATGCCACAAAATTTAAAAAGAAACAGTTCATTTTGAACTGATTGAGGTTAAATACGGATTTTTTTTATTTTATTTTATTTTTTTTTAAATCTCAAAGACTGTGGAACTCCCTGCTAGAAGTGGAGCCAAAGGGGCTGTGCATGTGTTCGGGTGATGAATGTGTGGTTTGGTGGTGCTCGTGGCTGGGAGAGGACCCTGTTGTCACTGTCATTGTTTAGCTGTTGTCACTGGTGCTGCACCTGTATGTTAAATCAACTTTCACTCTGAAATGGCATTAAAAGCAGAAGCTGCAGCACAAGGCTGACCGAGTGCCTGCCCACGTGCTGGAGATCGTCTTTCTGCTGGCTTATGGCAAGTCCTGTACCCACACAGGATTTTTGGGGTGTAGCTCTGAGTGCCTGCGGTGGCTGGGTGGGTTTGGGGTGAGCTCCTGCCGGGAGGGAGCTCCTTGCTGGGAGCTGCAGCTGTGGGAGGAGGACTCTGCTCTGCACTCGGGTGTCCTTCCCTCCCTCCCGCTCCGTGTTTTGGGTTCTCTATGGGCACAGAACCTTTATATTCCTGTGCCAGACCGGGCCAGAGTCACATCCTGCGGTGCAAAGAGCAGCCTAAGCTTTGAGTATTGAGCCATCCTCAGGTAGGTGAGTTTTAGGAACCCCCTGCGGTTTTTGTGCCAAGGGACAAAGGAGGGGACGAGGCGGATGCTCTGTGGGACCGGTAGGGAATCAGTGGTGGCACCCACCCCGTCCCCTCAGCTCTGGGCTTTTGCTGGCCCAGGCCCTGCCCGCGCCCTGCCCAAGGTGCCTGCGGCGTTCCCAGCCCAGGCTGGAGCCAGCGCTGGCTCCTGAGCAGCCCCTGGCGCTGGGAGAGGAGCCGGGGGGGAAGGATGGCTCCCGGCGGTGTCAGGGATGGCTGCGGGGGCCGCGTCCTGCCCCCGGGGCTGGGCCGAGCTCTTGTCCTTTGGCTGGGTGCTGTGGTGCTGGGCTGGGCCGGGCTCAGCTGGGCCGGGCTGAGCTGGGTCGGGGCTGGGGAGTGCTGGGCCGGGCTGGGCCGGGCCGGGCTGGGCTGGGCTGGGGCTGCATCCAGGAGCTCCCCTGCTCTCTCTGCCTTCCTGTGTCAAGAAGGGGGCTGGTTTGTTTTTATAAACATGGCAGTCAGGGAGCTGATGATCCTGGTGGCACCAGCAGCCCAGTCTGGGGTACTTGTGCCCCTAGCACCTGGTGGGAAAGGGGAGTGGAAATGCCTTGTCCTAGAAACAAGGCACAGCTCTTGAACTCCCTCCGTGGCCTCAGAGGCTGTGGAGAATCAGTTTGTGAGACAGCTGAAGGGTTTATTGCTGCTTGCAGAGGCCTTGGGAGAAATGTCCTTATCTTGCATCTTTTCCTTGGGGTTTCAGTCTCGGATGGATCACTGGAAGGAAGGGATTGCCTTCATTTCCCCAGGACTCAGTCCCAGGAGGCTGCTCAGGAGAGGAGCCGGACAGGGGATGGCTGAGGGGCTGGGGGGATTTGCTGTGACCACAGCTGGGTCAAGGGAAGATGGAAAGGGCACAGGAAGATGAGGTCAGCTGTGCCCTTGTCCAGCTCTCGCCTCTTTCCACAGGGACATGGAGCTGCTTCCAGGGCTTGGATCCTGGGAAATGCCCACGGGGGTTTTCCTCTGCAAGAAACATCCACCACTGACCTCAGCCTTGGCAGAGCAGGGCAGGAGGAGCCGTGGGACCAGCAGGGCAGGGACAGGTAGGGCAGAAACGCTCAGGAGTTGGGGCTCTGGGGGGTTCCAGCATGGTCAGGGCTGGATGGTGGCTGGTTGGTGGCCTTGGGCCCCATGACTCCTGTTCAGAGCCTTGGGGCTAAGCAATTTGGCTCTTCCCCACTCTCTGAGGTGTGTCTAGTGGCACGGGGTGGTTTCCAGGCATGTCCCAGGAGTTCCTCAGCAGAAAGGGGAATGTTGCCTCATCCCCTGACCATGGTTCAGGGAAAACACTTGGAGTGTTAAAATGGGAGATGTTTTGTGCACACTGAAGGGAATTCAAAGGAATTGAATGGATAGAGAGAAAAAGAACCTCTTCAGATTTAATTGCCTTGACATTTCTATTCCTCAAGTGCAGAGTGCCCTCCTGAGCTCAGGGTTCTTCAGTGGGAGTCCTGGGAGTGTCCAAAAGCAAACCTGCAGGATGGGAAAGGCTGGCCAGGCATCTATCCCAGCTCCTGGCAGCTCTCCATGCTACTGTGCTGCCTGCTGAAAAAAGGGGATAAATCTGATTTGTGTGTCCAGCTAGTGATAGAGGCCCCAGACTGATCAGGTGCTTAATTACCTCTGAAGGGACTGGCTTGGCTGCTGGTGTCATCTGAGCCCAGGAATTGGGCTTTGGGAGCTGAGGAGCCTGGGGAGGGTCTGCAGTGCGACCTGTTCCTTGTTCCTCTCAAGGATAAGCCAGGAGAGAATAAACCTGCACTCCGAAGCCAGGAAAATGAGCCCAGACACTCATGGCAGGGTCCCCTGGGGACATCATGTCTATGGGGTCCCATTGTCACCTCCCAGGTGCTGTTGGACTCCTAAATTCACTGAGCTCAGCCTCTGGTTTTCCTTCAGTAAAATGGGGATGAAACCTGCTTCCCAAGGCTTGGGAATGAGAAACTGGAGTGCTTTGAAATCCAACTTCATGGAGTCCCAGAGTGGTTTGGGTTGGAAAGGGACCTTAAAGCTCATCCAGTTCCACTGGGCAGGGACACCTTCCACTATCCCAGGCTGCTCCAAGCCCTGTCCAACCTGCAATCATCCATTCCCCAATCCTTTAGGGATTTTTGACAGACAAATTCTGTGTCCCTGTCCCAAGCTGGGGATTTCTATGCAGGTGCTGCTGGCCCAGGTTCTGTTGCAGGATCCCTTCTCCTTATAAAGGGTGGATTCTGTGAGCAGAGTTTTACTGTTAGTGAGTAATTAGCCTGTGGTAATGAGGTCCTAATGGGGGAAAGCCTCCCAGAGGTGAGGATGGATCATCTCTGAGGCACTGCCCAGCTCAGGGGTGCTCCAGCCCATGGACATGAATGCTCTGGGGCTGAGTTTGTGTTACACCCAGAAAGCCACAGCATCTGTAGGGGGGGAAAGAATGTAAATCTCATTCCCTGTTCTCTTTCTCCCCTTTCATGGTGAGGGCTTTGCCTGAGCCTCCTTCCCACTGGTGTTTTTGTGGGGAGACACAAACCATCAGAGCTTCCTGCTCATTCAGGTGCTGAGCTCCTCTCTGCCTGCTCTGACTCCCCTCAAGGCGTTTCTGCTCCTCCTTGTCCTCTCTGCTCCATTGTGCATCCTCCCGAGCTGAGCGGGCAGGGAGCAGAACAGAGACAGAGCTGCTGGAGCTGAGCTGGGGGCAGGACGTGAGGGGAGCATGCAGGAGCAGGGAGCAGAGCTGGCACCTACAACACAAACCCACAAAAAGAGAATTGCCCAGGTTGCAAAGTGAGGACTCAAACACAAGGAATTGCCAGCAGAGAGGTGGGTGAGAAGTCTCAGTCTGCACCTTTGTGTCTCAGCTTTATGATGGTTTTTATCTGTGCAGCTGATAAAAACTGTCCTTTTCCAGGGCTCCCAACCCATCTCCTGTGGGGTGCAGGATGGATCATGGTCACCTGCTCAGCCTCCAGGAAATATTCTTTTTTTCCTGTGGTCTCATGTCCGTCTATTACCCAAATCCTGCTCTGGAGAAGAGAGTGGTTAACTTAGGGCCTTGTGGGCTTTTATGCCATCAATTGCTGTTTCACCAGCAGCAAATAACCCCTCTGGCTCCTGGGAAGGGGCTTTTCCCTATTTTCCTGACGGCCCACCTCAAAACCTGATGTGAAAATCACTCAGTTCAGTTGGACTAGATGAGCTTGAAGGGTTCCCCCCCACCTAAACCATTCCCTAATTCCCAGTTGCCCTGCAGATTCCAGACTCTGACAGCCCTGAGGGAAACCTGCACCCCCTTCATGAGAAGAGCTCGCTGTGGGTGGGGACACTGGGCCTGCCCTCATCCTTCACCTTACAACCATCCCTGAGGTGCAAGAGAAAAGGTTGGAAGTTGGGTGTTGTTACAGTGGGTTTGTTTTGCTTTTGGACTTATTTTGTTGATTGAGAAAAGTATTTTATGAAGTGGTGGCACTTTAACATTGGCTCCTTTTCCAAGAGGCTTTCGCACAAGGGAAATGTGAGGAAGCTCAAGGCAGCCTCTCCTGCAGTGGGTGACTGCTCTGTGGTGTGGAATGTGCCTTTGGATCAGAGATTAGCTGGGAAGTTGCTGCATTCTTGGTGAAATTCCACTTTCTCCATATCAGTGAGAAGGGAGAGGGGTTTCTGGCCAGCACAGGGGTGTTTGTGGTGGGATCCATCCACCTGCCCTCCCTGTGCTGCCATCCCTCCCCAGCTGTCTTTGGCCATAGAAGATGAGGCAAATCCTGCTCCAGTTCCCACCCTGGTGGGGCTGGATCAAGGGAGAAAGGCTGGCAAAGCTTGAGCTGGATTCAGAGAAAAGAAGCCAAAGGCTTGAAACAAAATCCCCATGGGCGAGGTGAGGTAGGTCCCCCTCAGAAAGCAACCAGAGGGGTTGAGAGGAAAAGAAATAAGAAAAGAAGGAAATAAATAAAGAGCAGGGATGGGGAGGAGGAGGGGGCAAGGCAGCTGTCTGCCCGTGCTCAGTGTGTTTGTGCTGCTGGCTGCCTGCCTGCCTGTCTGAAAACCTGGCCCCGTCTGGCACCTCTTTTCTTATTCTGATGTTTGAATTTATAGCTTGAAGTGCAGCAGAATGAGGTTCTCTGGAATATTGCTGTGGGTGAGATTGGCTGCCTGGGAGGACGAGGGTGGATTTGGAGGAGGGGGGACTTGGTTTTCCCTTGCAGGTTTAATGTGCGTCAGGGGCTTGTGTTCTCCTTCCTCCTTCTGCCTCCCTGCTGCCTTTCCGTGTGTGTTTGCATCAGTTCTGTGTGGCACGGGTGGCTCGGGAGCAGCTTCTCCCTGGGTGTAACCTGAGTGCATCCCGCTGGGATTTTCGGTGTAGTCTGGGGGCGGAGGGGAAGCAGGGCTGCTGTGAAGTGCTGAGGTGCAGAGCAGAGCCAGAATCCATGAAAACCACTGCAGCCACCTCCTCTGCCGGGATGACACGGATCACCCACACTTCCTCCCTGGGAGCGTGCCAGGAGACTTGTTCTCAGTGAAGGTTTCCAGGTCTCCAGGCTTCAAACGTTCACACAGTTTGAATAATGCATAAAGCTCCAGCACTTGCTGGAGTCAAATATTCTTCTCCAGCATCTTTAAAAAATGGATGAACACATTTTTACTTGAAAACCTCCCCCTTTGGGTAACCCGATTCTCCTTTCCCACCTGTCACACCTACAATTCTTGCATCCTTCTAAATGCACAGCCCCCATCAGGGTCAGATCTGCACGAGGATCTCATTCTTCCCCACTGCCTTTGGTATTTGGAAAGGCAGCTTTCCTTGTTCAGGAGGTGGGAGCCTCCTGACTGCATCTGCCTGTAATTAATGAATTCAGTCACTCTATACCGGGAGGTTTCTGGGGGGATCCATCTTCCTCTTCCCCTTGTGAGGCAATCAGAGCAGTGAAGCTCCCCCTGTGCTGCTGGGCAGGCCCTGGGTGGCACAACAGGGACTGTGTCACCACAGGTGGGACAGCAGCTCTGGGCAGAGCCTGGAGAAGGCTTCGTGGGGCAGGGAGATCCTGGAGGAGATCCTTTCCACACAGATCCTGGAGGAGCTTGTCCTGCAGTTT
This sequence comes from Erpornis zantholeuca, assembly GCA_013400515.1. Lineage (NCBI taxonomy): Eukaryota > Metazoa > Chordata > Aves > Passeriformes > Timaliidae > Erpornis > Erpornis zantholeuca. Next base: position 581,483 of record VZTN01022746.1, on the reverse strand, counting down.
GACCATGAAACACAGACACAGGCTGGACTCAAGGTGTCTGTCTGAGGCTGGTGACTTTCCTTGGGACTGGAAGGATTAAGATGCACGGGATGGAGTTGAGGCAGCTTTAATTTCCCTGTGAAATGCACCAAGCCCCCCCTTTTTCCCAGACAGCCCATTCCCTATTCTAGGGATGCTTTCTGCAACCTTTGGTTTGGTTTGGGCTCTGCTGCCTCTTCAATTGATGGCTTCAGGTGTGGAGGTGTGGTTTGGTCACCCCACAGGACACCACAGTGACTCTGTGTGCTTAGCAGCCCCCAGGTTTAATCAGGCAGGGGGGATCCCTTTGTCAGGAACCCCCACCCTTCCCAACACCCCTGACTTCTCCCACTGCATCTGAGCTCCCAGACGGCACAGGATTAACAGAAACCCTTCAGAAAAGGTTGCTGAAGTGTTGGCAGAGGGGCAGGGGAGTGTTGCTGTGACAGTTCCTGATGCAGAGCTGCCTCAAAGCTTTTGCAGAGGCAAAGCAAAGGGCAGGACCTTGCCCTCTCTGCTCTCCCCGAGGGAGGAGTGGGAGGAGGCTGGACAGCCCTGGAGCAGGGAGCTCGCTCCTGCTGTCCCCAGGAAGGATGAGAGGAGCAAAAAGGATTGCTTTTCCCATCCATTTTGGTTGTTGCTGTTGGCTCCACATCACAAATTCTCCCTTGGAAGAGGCTGGTCTGGCGCTCCTGGGCTGTGCCCGGGTGGGATCATTGCCCCCTGTGACAGCTCTCCGGAGGGGCTGGCAGGCAGTTCCTGCACCAGGAATGACACTCCAGGGATTTGTGTGGCCTCCTGCATCCCTACCCCGCTCCTGTGATGCTGCCAAACTTCTGTCAAGCCCTGCTGGAGAAGGGCACCAGCAGCTCGCAGTTTGGAGGGATCTGGGGCAGTCACCTCTGTCCCCCTGCCCTGCCTGGCCCCCCAGCCCCTGGGGGATGGGAAGATGACAATACAAATGCAGGCTTGGGTTTGGGAAGGGAGGCTCAGCCTTGGCAGGGCTGGGGATGTGTTTGCCCAAGCCTTGCTCTGGCAGGTGCTGGGCTCGGAGCCTGTGCTGGGGGCTCGGAGCCTGTGTTAGGGGCTCAGAGCCTGTGCCGGGGGCTCGGAGCCTGTGCTGGGAGCTCGGAGCCTGTGCTGGGAGCTCTTCTGGCTCTGTGGGCTCATAATGAACTTTAGCAGGGCATCCGTGCACCAACTGGAGGGAGAGAGGAAGGACTGAGTATCTCCCCGGCTTTTGCAGCATCGATTGCTGGTTTTGGATGACTGTTAGTGTGGAAGGGAACATATTGTTGTGTTCCTTAGGGACGGGCCCTGAACAGCCGCTGGTCTGCAGGTCCCTTCTCAGTGGGGATGCTCAGGGTCTGGGCTGAGCGGGGCTGCTCCTCAAGATGCTGCCGGCATTGACCACTCTGCAGATCTCTTATACTATTAAAAAATTAAAAGGAAATCCGCCCCTCCGCCCCCCCCCCCCAGACGCAAGGAGTTGGAAACCCGAGCAGAAACTGCTAGAAAGGAACATCATCATCCTTTTCAGCAGCCGGCTAGGTCGGGTTTGAGAGGCAGAGGCAGTCTAACAGCGCTGCCTGCTGGAAATTCTGCGGGAGGAAAACGATTTAGCGCCTCGGGTTTTACCAGTCCTTGGGCGGAGTTTAAATCCGTCCTTCTCCCTTTTCCTCAGCCTGCTCTGCCCACAAAGCTCAGCTGCGCGGGGCAGCCTTTCAGAGAGGGATGGAGTGCACCCGAGCCATCTCCTGGCGTGTGGAACCCCGGGCCTGGAATTCGGGGCTCACTGGGGTCTCGGTGGCATTAAAGGAGATGCCCGTGGTGCTGCTTTTGGAGCATTTCGGGCCAAGCCAAGCCAAGCCAAGCCAGGGAGGTGAGATGTCACTTCTGAGGTGGGATGTCACTTCTGAGGTGGACAGAGCTGAGCGGGCTGAGCAAGCTGAGCAGCCACCAATGCTTTAGTTAAGATGGGAAATTGTCTACTGGATTTAAAAGTCAAGATTTTTGTTTGCCAAGTCAGCCTGGTCATGTCCTGCCCTCTGAGGGCAGCCCTGGTGTCCCCCACAAGAGGAGGGACACTGAGCACGGAGGGTGCCCTGCAAAGGCCCCTGGCAGGGCAGGAATTCCTGGCTCAGACATGAGGGATGCTGGGTTTGCTGGAGGGACCCTGCAAGGACAGCAGCAGAGTTAGGGTGTGCATCCGTGAGCAGATCTGGGCTGGAAAGGGAGGATTTGGGATCAGATGAGGCCAAGATTTCCAACACCTTAATGCAGCCCCTCTGTGTTCACAGAGCTGGGCAGAGCTGGGATGCACAGCAGGAGCCACCCCTGCCCCACGGGTCCATGAGCAGGGGGGGTCACCTGTCCTCCGAGGAGAGGATTAGGCTGGTTTTATTCCTGGCAGCAGTTCTAAACCCCATAACATTTACTGGATGAAAAGACTCTGAGAATTTCTTCTGAGAGTGTTAAAGATGTTTGAAATTCGCTTCCTTTAATCATCTTTTTGCTATTAATTAACTATGAGCAGCATGACTGCGGTGCCCAGAATCCCTCCTGGCCAGCTCAGAGGTGGCCTGTGCCATCTGTTTGTCCTGACTTCATCTGCCCTGTGCCTTCTGTGCCAGGGCCAGGCTGTTTCTGCTCATGCTGTCGTGCTGGGTGAGAGGAAAGGGACACTCACACAGCCCAGGCAGGTTTATTTATTGTTAGGAAGCAGTGATGGGCACAGGTGGAATGGCACAGATAAGGCCAAGCCTTGGCACGGGAATTCAAAGTCACCTCCTTTAGCTGCCTGCCAGCATCCCTCCCTCCAAAGCACAGCCCCAGGCTGGCTCCCCCTGTTTTGTTTTGTGAGTACACTGTTAATTAACGAGGCAGAGGAAAAAATACACACAGGCACACCAGAGTAGTTTTTAACCTGGCTTGATTAATGCTGTCAAGTTGCACATCTGAGTGTGAGCTCAGTGGGACTGTTGCTTTTGTTTAATACCACAAGACACCTCAGTCTGGATTGTTGCATTACAGTACAAATAAAAAACAGAAACAAAACCACATCTGCATCATACAAGGTGAGAAGAATATGAGAATTCTAAATATTTACAGAGAAGGGCAAGTGGGGAAACCACAAAAAATATTTACATAAAAATACATGAGCTTGTCGGCATATACATTTTACACCAGTTCACAAAAAAAGACACTCTATAAATTAAAGTGAAGGGAACTCCAAAGGTAACCCAAGACTTTCTGGGATGTTTCTCTCATGCGGCTCAGGGAAAGAAAAAAATCAAGTCTTCTACAGCAAGAAAATGAACGGCAAAACAACCCTTTTCTCCCCCCTCCCTCCCCAGCTGGACAAGGCAGGACTCTGCACACGAGCAGGATGGTGCTGCTTGCTCACACCACACCAGGCCTCTCACTCCGGGACCCAGGGCGCTGGGAAAACAGGAACATGCCTAAGCCGCCACAACGAAAGGAAGGAAAACAACTTCTCACCCAGATTTCCTGACATTTAACACATCACTCGAGTCAATGCCCTGTCACCAGCCTGGGGGATGGCAGAGCACACTTGAGGTTCTGTCCCTTCTGCGCTCAAAGAGGAACAGGACGTTTTCAAGTCGGTTTTGGTTTTGTGTAGCAACTACCACTGTGCAATCCTTACTGATCCCCCCAGTGATGAGCAGGGGAGGGGGATCGCTGCAAAGACAGAGGCACAAAGTTGTGGGGGCGTTCTCAGAGATGCATATAGATATCACCTGATAAGACTCTGCAAAAGTCAGAAATTAATGCTTCACGTAAGACTTCATAGGGGCCAAGTCCTCCTTACTCACCCACCGACTGCACTCCCCTTCCCAAGGAAGGTCTCCTGTGGCTCACGTCCTGCTCCAAAGCAGAGGTGAAAATCCAGAGCTGAAGCACTCCTGGACCTCCATTCTTGTGTGCACTGGGAAACCCTCATCTGGAACCAGAGGGAGTGCCAGCTGAAGATGCACAGTGCCCGTGTGAGGAACTGCTGAGGAACAGAGCTGCTGTCACCTCGTGGGGACGTGGTTAGGCAAGGAATTACTGAGCCCGAGCACAATTGCACTTGGGTTAGAGGATTATCTGCGTTGCCGTCCCCCTGCTCTCCACTCCTCTGCTGGGACACAGGACTGGGCTGTCACCTTCCTCCAGCTCACCCACCCAAGACTCCTGGTGTCACCTCCCCGCCTCGCTCTGATGCATGACACCCTTTCCAACCTCACCTATGAATTTTGGGATTAATGAGGATGTAGAACTCTCTGTAGGACCAGCAGACTGAGCCCAGAGCAGGACTGCATAGTTCACCTTATGGCTTGACAGGGCAGGATCGTGCAGGATGCTGAAGCCGTGGGCAGGAGCAACAACAAAGAAAGGTGTTGGTCTGTGTTATCTGGGAAAAGCTGTGCCTTCGCCTTCTTGAATTCTGTAGTGTGGCTCAGCAGTGCTGGACACAAGTTTGGATTCTTGGAGAGATTCCACCCTTGGAGCACACCTGGCTGTGGCTGCGTGCCGAGGGGGATGTGGCTGGGAGTCACTGCTCTGCTGCCTTCTTCCTCTCGCTCCCAAAAGGCTGTTTGCAGCAGCACTCTGGGCTAGGGTACAGGAGTGCACTTCCAGAAGTCCTTTGGGCAAGGTTTGTTCCTGATGGATGAGCGGGTGCTTCGCACCTGGCACTTCACACGACACGGGGAGAGCCCGGGCGGGAGCAGCACAGCACTGAGGAGCAGAGGCTGTCCAGGGATGGCACTTGGGCTCTACAGGGAGACAGTGGCTTCGAGCAGGGAAATCCAGGGGCATTTACAATTAGTGGGAGCTGGGATCAGCCCCCGCAGTGGCAGGAGACCCTGGCTGACATAAGGCCCAGGCGGAGGGAGGGAGAGGCTGCGGGGCAGGGGGGAGTTAAGGCTTTCACGGAGAAAGAGGTTGGACCTGCAGCTCTCATTACCTGAATCCCAAATAGCCTGAATCCCAAACAGCCTGAACCAAACACTTGTCCCTGCTTCAACTAGAGACCTGGCAGGTAACCAGGGGCTGAGGCTGGTCCTGGCCCTGGCACAACACAGCTCTGCTGGGAGCACAGATAATCCAGCCTGGCTCCTGAGGAACTGGGGCAGCTCAGCCCTTCCTGGGAGTTACTGCCAGTGGAGACAGCGTGCCTCACCCAGGGGCCCCTCTGTGTGCAGTTCTGTCCATTTTCCTTAAGAGAAAACATCACAAAAAGCATTCCCTCACCAAAACCCCCAACCCCTCTACCTGGGGGTAGGTTGTGGTAACCTGGATCACAGTGCTGCTTTTTTCTCTTTTTTTTTCTTCCTTTTTTCCTACTGCCAGATTTCGTTCTGTTACATGTGAGAACTCTTCTAAACAAAATGCTTAAAACACCAGCATTGCACAATAAAATAGGACCAGAAGGCAGTTACTGAAACAGCCCCAGACAAGGCTCCAAGGTTAAAAGAAGCAAACAGCTACAGACTTAGCAACTAGAAGCAGGTTTTCCTTAGGATTTAAAAGTCCCAAAATAGCCATGAAACTTTTTTGTTCAAAAACCCCACCTAAGCAACTGTGTGCTAACTGCAGGACTTCCAGGTTTTTCATAAAACATTAGAGATTCGAAACTGGTAGAGAAGTTCTTCAACCACACGGAACAGGAATGGCCTCGGAATTTATCAGCAAACATTTAAAAACTCCAAAATCTCAAGTATTGCTTGCAAGCCCTGCCTAATGGGATGGATGTGCTTTATTTGTACAGGGGGTGTGAGGCCTGGGGAGTCTGAGGGGCAGCACGAGGGGCTGCCAGGCTGTTTGTACAATATCAGAGCTTTTCAACAGCTTGGACACCGTTTTTGGTGTATTTTAGAGTGCACTGGCCTTCTGTCCCTATTCACTGAGTACTGGGGGAGCTGCACCTGGGCACAGCACTGCTCCCTGTGTGCCACAACTCCACAGGGATCTCTGCCCAACATGGAACTCGGAGGCTGCAGAGCCTGGAGAGCTCCAGCTTAAGCTCAGCAGGAGCATTCCCTGATGGAATTGCTGCAGGACCTGGCTCATGCAGACAACTCGTCACACACAGCTGGCAAGGTGGGCTCTCATTTACATAATGCTATAGACTTTTTTTTAATCTATTTTTCTAGTATTGTTTGCGGTGAGATGACACAGTCTGGCCAGCCACAGGATGGAATGAGCTCCTCTGGGCCACGGATAGCCTTGCAGCAAAGAGGAAGGGCATGGAATGGGTGTGCTGCTCCCAGCTCTGGGGGTAGGGTTTGGTGTATTTTGAGTTTAATTCTTTAGGTGTGAGAAATGCAAACCTGCCCTGTGTGGCTCCTGCAGCTGGCCTATGCTTACAACAGAGAAATATGAAGGAACTGGACTCCTTGTAGGCAGAAGCAGCTTGTTAAGCAAAAAACGTAAGCAGCGTGTCGTGTTCTGAGCTGGCTTCAGAGCCTATTCCATGGGCTTGAAGTCAAAACAGGCTCCCACACACCTCGGAGCAGCTGCACTGGGTGCACCATGCCCATGGGAGAGGCAGGGCCTGAGCACTAACCCAGGAGAGGATCCCTGGGGAGCCTTTCCCCCAGCCCCACGCTCGCTGTGTGACTCCGAGGGGCTGAGCAGCGGTTCCTCCATGGCATGGCAGGGAGCCCCTTTCCTGGGAGCCAGCCTGGGAGGGGCAGGTTGCAGCAGCAGAGAGCTGCAGGCACAGTCCATCGTGCACAGCCCATCGTGCATGGGACCGTGGGCATGGGGAGGAGCAGCCAGTGTCACGTCTGGGAAGGGAGAACTCCTTCCCTCCCCGCCCCAACAGCCTCTGGCAATACCTGTGTGCCAACAGTCTTCCCTGTCCTCCCAGGTGGCTCAAAACTACCTGAAAATCTATAGCTCTACTACATAAAAACAGTGAGTGGGGGCCGGGGGGGGTTTGCTTTGCTCAGCGGGGCAGGGTCAGGGGGTTTTTCCCATCACTGAAAAAATAAAACAGTCCACTGTCCAGCAGAGGCTGTTTAGACTCTATCCCTCGTCCCCCCCAGCTCACTCAACGTGCACCTCTGTCTCGGGCCTCTGCAGACACAGCTCTGTGGGGAGGAAGGCTCCCTGCCCCAGCGCCGTGGCGTAAGTTCTGCTGTGCACGTGGGGGAAGCCGGGGGGCACGAAGCCCCCCGCTCCAGCATAGCCCCCTCTTTGGTGCTGAGGCAGGGTATGGTAATCCTCCAGATTATCGTACTGGGACACCACAGTCATCGTGCTTTGGCGCTTGCCCAGGGTTTGGTAGGGGTACAGCAGGGCAGAGTCCCTCTCCATGGGCTCAGGGTGCTGCATCCGGAGGCTGTGGCTCCGCTCGGGCTTGGGCGGCGGCGCCACGGGAGGGGCAGCGTGTTCCTCCTCCTTGTAGCAGTCTCTGGAGTGCTTCTCCATGGACACTCTGCCTCGGGGCCTCTCCAGGTCTGGCCTGTCCTCTGCCAGCCTCCCCTCCTTGTGGTTCAGCCTCAGGGTCTCCTGGCCAGCCGGGACGTACTTGCTGCCTGAGTGCTGGTAGCCCATGGGCTCGGAGGGCTCCGGGCCACCCTTGAGCCTGTACTCGGGGTAGGGGGGCCCGTTTTTGGCTTCGGAAGGCTGCCTATGGCTCGCTTCCTGCTGCAAATGCGTCCTGTGCTCGCTGCTGCTGCCGCCCGGCTCGTGCATCTTCCTGTTCCGGATGCTGCTCTGCTTCTGGGGCAGGGACGGCTTCTCGGGCTGCCCGTTCCCGTAGCCGCCGCCGTGGTAGTGGGCTCTGTCCAGCTCGGGCTCCGCGTGCTGCCCGTAGTAACGCTCGTCCCCCTCGGGCGTGGCCGCCTTGGCCGGGTACCTGCCCTCCTTCCCTTCGGCCACCGTGAGCAGGCCGCTCTTGCCGGGATCCGATTTGCTGCGCAGGTGGACAGCGTCCAGGCCCCCCAGCTCGTCCGGCAGCAGCGGGGCCACGTTGTCGTACTGGGACATGAGGGGCCCCTTGACCTTCTGGCGCGTGCGGCTCTCGCGGCGGATGGACTGCATGCGGTACTTCTCCATGTCCTCCAGGTCCCAAGATATGTACATGTGCTTGATGTCGGGGGCAGGGGGCACGTCCCTGCTCACGAAGCTGTGCTCCTTGCCCAGGTGGTTGATGAGCCCTGCCCGGGGGTAGGCGGCCAGGCTGGGGTAGCGGTACAGCCCCTTGCCCTGCAGTCGGGACGCGTAGGGGCCGAACTCACGGCCGGGCAGGCCTTGGAAGGGCCGCACCCGCACGGTGCTGTAGGGATCCAGGTCGTAGAAGCTGCCGTCGGCCGCGGTGTAGTAGGGGGAGCCGGAGGAGCTGGAGTAGGGACTGTAGCGGTAATGGACCCGCCCGTTCTCGAAGTAAGGCTGGAGCTGCGTGACGTGGTAGTCGGAGTGGGGCTGATATGGCTTGTACTGGTAGAGGGGCCGCGGGCAGTACACGGGCTCGTCGTCCGGGGGCACCTCCGTGCGGGAGATGGGCACGGAGCGGATGGCGGCGGCAGCGGCCGTGCTGGGCACGTGCAGCGACTGCACCCTGCGGATGGTGGGGTACGGGNCCGCGGCAGAGCCCTTGCCCTGCGTGCCGTAGGAGCCATAGCGCGTGCCTGCGGCCATGGGCGGCTCCGGGCGGGGCGGGTAGGGCTGGTGCTGCTCGGCCTTGCCGTGGTAGCCGTGGGCAGGGACGCTGTCGGGCCTGTACTGGTGTTTGGTGTGCAGGTAGCCATCGGGCCCCACGGGCTCGGGGAGGCTCTCCGGCTTGGGGTGCGGCACGTACACCGGCTGCAGGGACGCGTGCTTGGGCGGCGGCGGTGGCGGCGGCAGCGCCTCCTCCACAGAGGACGCCAGCATGGAGGAGGCCAGGAAGGAGTGGTAGTTGGAGTTGTTGATGGTGTCCGTGTTGTTGGAGTGCATGGCCGCGGCGATCTTGCTCTCCAGCGTCCTCACGGGCGGCACGGGCGGCGTGAAGCTGTAGGAGGAGGGCGCGGGGACGGACTCGGAGCGCAGGTGCAGCGGGGGAGCCCTGGTGCTCTCGCGAGGCTTTTCCAAGTGGCCCGCAGGCACGGAAGAGGAGCCGCGGGTGCTGGAACTGCTCTCGGAGACGAAGGCAGGCACGGGCTCCGGAGGCTTCTCAGGTGCAGTGGTGCTCCACACCTGCGGGGAAGAAAGCAGCCCAAGTTAGGGACAAGCAGCTTTTCTCCTGCTGTTGTGTAGTTAGAACATCCCAGACACTTGTATGGATCAGCTCCATTCCAGCCTGTCTGTCTGCTTTCTGTTTGCTAGGAAGGACAAACGTGTAGGTTCTCTCTCTCAGCATAGTGCCACTGGCAGATTTAGGGACTGATCACAACTGGTGTGTTCTGCAAAAGTCAAACCAGAGGAAGAGGAGGAGGTGGCCATCTCTTCACACAGTGCCCTGTTTTGTTAGGTTGGCCTGCTTTTAAACGTATGATGGTAATGAAAATGCTCCTGGATTTAACCTGCTCAGGCCCTGGTGAGCAGATCAAGGAGTGTAATAGAGCAGAAATTCCTGCCTTAAATGTGGCTGCAGGGCTTAGGATAAGCTGCAGCCAGGCATGTCGCATGCACGGGCTGGGGGGTTTGGATTTCTGACAGAACACCTCCACGTTTCAATCCTGCACAAGGAATCTGGCCTGCTTTGTTTAACAGAATCACAGAATCATTGAGGTTGGAAAAGACCTCTGAGATTGAGTCCTACCTGTGACTGATCCCCCTTGTCACCCAAGCCCAGAGCAGTGAGCGTCTCATCCAATTGTTCCCTGAACACCTCCAGGGATGGGGACTCCACCAGCTCCCTGGGCAGCCTCTTCCAACATCTAATCACTTTTTCTGTGAAGAAATTCTTCCTATTGTCCCTCCCAAACTTCCCCTAGTGCAGGTTAAGACTGTGTCTTCTCATCCTGTTGCTGACTGGACAAGAACCTAACCAGGATGCTGGAAGACAACCTCGTCAGAGGATGCAAGAATTCTTGTTTCTGAGCACTCTGAACTATCATTCCTTCTGTCAAGCTGCTCCTACAGATACTTTTTTCCTTAAAACCAAGGCAAGTGGGTATACTGGGATGTATATGTTTTCCCTTAGGATAGCAGCACAAGACTTCCTGCAAGGCTGTGTCTGTGTTACACCCACGTCACTCCCGCTGTCCTGCACATCACCCCCCCGCTGCCATCTGGATTTGGACTGACTTTCCCAGCGCTCAGCACAGCAGAGGAGCTGTGCAGGGAGCAGCACGTACCTGCCCGGAGCCGCTGGGTGCTTTGGCCGCTGGCACCTGTCCCACGGCTGCCTGCTGCTCCTGTCTCTGTGCCGGGGCCGTGGCCGTGCGCGGCGCGGGCGGGACGGTCACGTCGGCCNGTGGGCCGGGAAGGGCTCCTTGTCCCCCGCTCTGCCGGGCTGGAAGCCGCACTGCTCCTGCTCCACATCCCCGCTGCCAGGCGTGTCCCCGGGCACGCCCGCGTGGAGAGGCGGGGGCTCCTGGCCTCCAGGTGCGCCGGGCGGGGGGTTCTGCTCCCCGGCCGTGCCTTGGCAGTCCTGCTCTAAAGGTGCCCCGGGCTGGAAGTGCAGGCGGTTCTCGGGCAGAGCAGTGAACAGGTGGAGCTTGTCGGGAGCACCCGCAGAGAGATGGAGCTTTTCTAGAGCTGTGCCAGCTTCAGCCTCTCCATAATTTGTGCTTTCAGCATGAGCATCTCCTGGCCTTTTGTGGGACTGGGCGGATGCTTGCTGTGCGGACTCGGCTAACGCTAGGGCCAGCATGCGCGCTGCGTTTTTCGGAGGAGGAGGAGGGATAAGAGACACAGAACTGACGGGAACAGGATCCTGGGGGGAGTCGAGGGCAACTGCTCCTAATGGGGGGAAAATTGAGAGAGAGAGTGATTTTATGTTACCCAATAAGGAGAGTGACCTTAACGACTATTATAAAAAAATAGATGCTCTCCACACTTTCACAGTGGCAGTTCCTTCTGATGTGAAACACTTGTGTCTCACACGCAAACAGTGCTCGACAGCACAGCAGTTCATCACAAAGAGGAAAAACCCCAAGAGACTGTCTAAAGGCTCCTCTTGCATTTCTAGAGAGGTAGGAAGGAGGTAGCAGAGAATGAGATACCCTCACACAATTTTGATCATAAGGTTTTAGGCGGAAAGGTCCCTTCTTCGAGTGTTGGCAGATTTTTAATTTAAGAAACAAAAGTCTTAGATGGTCTATTGGCTGAAATGATTGAGAAGGACATGCTAGAGATTTTCACGTATGACAGGATGGGGAAAAAAAAAGCGGAATATAAAGCATTATGGAAATTATCCGAGATTTGTGTGATGTAGGGAGAAGGCAGAGGTTAAGACCTTACGGATCTGCACAGCCCTGCAAGACACTCGTGACCAGAACTGACGGGCAATCCCCTCTCCTAAAGGCACGCAGAGGAGGATGGTTCTGAGAGCAGCTCCCCTTTGGAACTTAAAGAAAGAATGGAGGAAAATGCACTGTACCTGGCTGTGTGTGTCCACTGGGTACAGTCTTATTCTGACTGCTTGGCATGGCTCTCTCCCCTTCTTCTGGCAACTCTGCTTTGCAAGCAGCCACTAGCTGGGGATGCTGCAGCTCTTGGTGGGCTCCTTCCCCTGCTCCTGCTTCACTGTTTTTCAGGGGCAAGGACATCTGGGTTGGGGACCTGTTTGTGATCTCAGTGATGCCAATCCCTTTGCTCCAGCTGGAAGCAGAGGAGTTCCTGGATGTGGTGGGCACTCCTCCCAGGGCCTCTGGCACACGGCTGGGCAGCACAAAGGAGGTGGGTTCTGTGGTCAGTGGTGGAGATCTGATGGGCTTTCGGGCCACCTTGGGCGAGAAGCTGAGGGGTTTGCAGGCCTGTTCTTCCGTGGGGCTCAGGTCCAGCGTAAAGAAGGGACTCATCTTCTCCTGGAAAGGGGACACTGGCTCAGAGCTCGTGGCACTGCCCGGAGTCTGGGACTGGCTGCCCGATTCTACATCCTTCTTGAGCAGGCTCGGCTTCTCCTTATTGATGTCGATGGACTCCAGCAGGGAGGTGCTGCTGTCCAGGCACTCAGACTCCGCCTGGGGGGGGCTGCACTGGAAGGACATGGGGTCGAAGTCCAGGCTGGCGACGCCGATGTCGGGCGGGCTCAGGTCCACGTCCTCGGAGGAGCGGGGAGAGATGAGGGCAGGGACGTGGATGAGCCCCTCGTCCCCATCGCTGTCGTCGTGGGGGAGGTTGTCGTAGGAGTTGCAGCGGTTCATGTTCCCCAGGAGCTCCCCGTTGAAGGAGGCAGACAGGGCATCGCTGCTGGACCTGGGCCTTCGGGGCCGGAACAGTTTGGATTCACCTGGAAGGAGGAGACACAGGGTTAGTGACAACACCTCCTGTCCAGGAGGCCAAGCCCTGGGGGGGTGGTCAGAGCAGTCCTAAGGCAGCGAGAGGCTCCCTGGTGATCTCTGCACACAAAGTAACGTTGTTGGCAGTACCTGCTTATTAAGTTTGCTTAAACTCTTTTACAGTACTTGCCAGGCGTGACTTAGTCTGAAAGTAAGCTGTGGGCACAAGCAAGGACAGTTTAAATTTGCTGAAGGCCTCTCTCAGAGAGCATTTTCCTTCACAATGCTGTCCTGTCAACTTTGAAATAGCAAGGGGAGGTGCTGAGGAATGAACACGAGCGGTGCCAGTTACACCAGAGCAAGAGGTTTGCTTTTTTAAACCTTAAAAGCAGAAGAAGCCATGAAGAGCATTTCTGTGAGACCCATCTGTGCTGGGAGCAGAAAGCTGCTTCATCAATTAGCAAGTTCAGCTTCCCTGGAGGGGTGGAAAACCTGCCCTGTCAGTATCTGCAGCCAGAGGTGTCCAAGTGCCTCCCTTAATGCCCATTTCCTGGAAGCACAGGTAGGACTTTGCCTTACCATCCACGGCGTGCAGGGAGGTGAGGGACTCCTCGCTCTTGGCCGAGCGGAGCGTCCCGCTGTCTCCTCGTCCTCCTGAGGGAAGGAAGCACACAGGGAAAGGATCACTTAGGAAAGGGGTTTTCATTTAGCTGGGTAATGGTGGCAGGAAAAACACAAATGTGTTTCTAGCACCAACATCACTGTCCTGAGAGTAATTTTGTTTTGAGGGTGGGTTTCTGATTCTCAATTTACCTGGAAATGGTAACTGACCCAAATGGTGACTGCTGCAGGTGACAGGCTGGGAAACAACTCCCCACAAGCAAAACCCACCCAAAAGGGGGAGGGAAGGAACACTTATCACCCTGGTTTACGGGCACTAAACAAATTCAATTTCAGTCTCTGAGGAGACAGTCCTGAAGGGCAACATAGAATGTGTGAGGACTGTGAGGGTAAGAATTTAAAGATGGACCTGGGAGATGAGGGGATAAAAATTCTCAGGGGCCCATGTTTTGGGATTTGTGGTGTGTTTTACTGCAAAAACATGTTGTTGCTATTTTTAAGTTTGGAAAGAGACGGAAGATTATATATAGAAAAAGCTGAGAATTCCACCTACATATCCTGGCTGTGGCTACAAAGGGCTGCTGGCTGCCTTCTCTAGGTACTCGGGTACAGCTTTCAGAAGGAATGTGTTTGTGGGAAGGTGCCTTTCTCTCGTTTCATCTTCTGAGAGCAGCAAGGGGAACCAGAACTGTATTCTCATTTCATAATGAGAGTGTCAGAAGGAATTATCCTGTGACTTATTACAGAAGCACCCACATCTTCTCTTTCCAAAGCTGCTCCCAGCAAAGCACGGAGGTGTGAGCCCTGGCAGGCTCCAGAACTGCCTGAGACGCATTGGGAAAGAGCAGCTGCTGGAGGTGTCATGCACAGCTTGGACGCTAGAAGGAGATAAAAGCCCACTGCAAACACCTCTCTGCACTGCTGAAATCCCCGGGTTTCGGACGGGGCCTCACCTGCCAGGGCTATGGCTTTCATTTCCGAGGGCTCGCTGGGGTTGCGCTGCAGTTTGCGCTTGGACACGGAGGAGGATTTTCCCAGGTTGAAGAAGGAACGCCAGCTCCCCACTGGAGACTTCTTCATCTTGCTGGGAGGCCTTTTCCTGGGGAGAGAAAATGGAACACATGGATGAAGGGGGAGCTGCCGCTCAATCCTGGCTGCTTGTCATCAGCACTCTCTGCTTTCTGCTCAGAAACTCCTGGTTTCTGCTTGGAAACTTCCTCTTTCTCACAGCCGAGGATGTTTTCATTCTTCCAGCTTAGTCCTAAAGTCTTGCTGGGTGAATTCCCCCAGCCTCTGCAAAGCAGCTGCAGTGCAGGTGAGGAAAGGCTCCTCCTGGTCCAGTCCAGCAGCTGAGGGATGGATTCTATGGAAGAAGCCCCAGCTCTCTGGAAAGCTGGGCAGCCAAAAAGGTGTTCAAAAGCATCTCTCACTTCTCCTATAAAGCCACCTTTGTCTCCTCCACTGCCATATTTAATCTAGTGTCCTCAAGCCTGTCCAACTGCTCCACTTCAAGGGAATCTGGATCTGTGACAGGCACTTAGTCCTGAGATCTGGAAAACCCCAGCATCTGCAGGTGCTCACCCTGTTTACATTCCTGTGTGTGACTGGTCCAGGCATCTCTGCATCACAGACAACATGGATTTACACTTTTAATGATATCCTTGCTGAAAACAAGGGAGTGGAGCACAAATTATTTGGCTAAACCAAATCCACCAGACCACTGATGTGAGTTGAATCCTCCCAGAGTCCAAAACAGGTGGAAAACTGGCTCCAATACTTTACATACATAATGAGTCTCAAGTCAATATAAGCAAATTCTTGCTGTATTCAAAATAACAGTTATGACACATGCTGGAAAGGAACCCTGTCTCTACCTTTCAGATGGGAAGTCTATGACTGTGTGGAATTTCCCCTGCAAAGCTGCTGGGCCTTCTCCCACTTCGATGTACTTGCTGTCTGCCACAATGGGAGAGTTGATCTGGGCCTGTGTCCGTGCCTGAGCCTCCTCCAGCGTGAGCAGCTTCGTGGAGGGGGAGGACACCAGCAGAGACTTGGGCCGGGATAAAGAGCTGTGCCCTGCAAGGGAAAACCACAGGCAACAGGGAGAGTCAGCAAACAGCAGTGCAGAGATCAAAGCTCAGTTCTGTGTGTCTAGGGAGGTGCTGTGTTTTTCTGAACCTTTGTTATCCCAACCACTGAAAGACGTGGACAAAATGTGGTCACAATGTCACAGATACGTTGATGGCTAAAAGAATCATGGCTTAGTGTATTAAAAAAAAAACAGAGGGAATCAGGTAGGATGGAAACCTTTGTGACATACTTTCCTTCATCTCTATACAAGAGCCTGTAAAGAAAATTAAGTTTTTCCTTTGTATAAAACCTGTCTGGGTCATTCCCAGATTCCACCTCTCACTGCAGCAGGAAATGCCACATGTGATTGAAGCTGCTACAAACCAAAGTGCACTGGGCACAGCAAACAGAATCTGCTGCGTGCCTTGCCCGTGGCCTTTTACAGCTTGTGCTTGGCTCTGGAGACAAACATGTAAAATTTGAAAGTAGCTGCTGCTGCCTCCTGCTGCTGACAGCTTCAGAGGAGAGATTACAGGGAGCACGTTGTAGGAGCAGCTCTCCTGTGTCTGCCACTGCCTCTGGTACAGGTGTTTCTAGGGTTATTCCCAGGTGAGTTCAGGGCTGCAGGGGAGATGTGCCAGTGCAGTGCCATGGCTGTCCTGGAAGCAGCACAGCTCTGCATGAAGGATGCACAGTCTAGGGAGTGCAGGAGTTGTAAATGCTGTCCTGGGTGAAGTCTGGGGTAAAACAGGTTTGGCAGCACCACTTCCCCCTCTCACAGGTGGGTGCAGGAGCTGTGCTCGCACCCAAGGCTCCCAGGAAGCCATTCTGAAATGCAGAATTCCTGCACTTGGCCAGTATGCTGCCCAACAGCCTGACCCTCCTCCCTGCCAGGTCTGTGTCAAAGCCACTGAATGCAAATGACCAAGTCATTAAACAATTAGCCAAATTTACGTGGGCCATTCTAAGCCTGGATAATCATCTGGCTGGGATTCGGAGCATGCTTATCTTCCTTCCCCTGGCAGAGTCAGCCTGCTGGGGCTGGCACTGCTCAGCCAAGCTAACCTCTGCCTTCCATGGTTTGAGGAGCCAATTCAGCTTTGTTATGCCTCAACAATGGTTGTCAGAGGCGTGTGGAGGAGGGGTGCACATGTCCCACATGCAGGAGGCAACTAGAAGAAGCCTTGTTTCTGGGAGGACTTTGCCTGGCAACACCTCCCATGGGGCAGTCAGTAGGAGACACTGTGGAGGGGCTTCTACAGTCGGGTGGAGAAAGGTCTCCACCCTTGGACAGCACAGGAAGGTTGGACTGGGTCAGTGGTTCCCTGTCAGCAGGGAGGCTTTGGGAGGGGCCAGGGGGTAGAAAAACCAACGGTGTTGCTGCTTGCTGGGGCTCACTGCTGTTTGCTGCTGTTGGTCAGCTCACTCGCTCCCTCCTTTGCCCTGGCCCAGCCTGCCTGCCTCCTGTCTGTCCTGCCCTCACACCTGTCCTGCCTCCCTGTGCCCCTGACTGCCACCTTGCTGCTTCACCCCANCACCCTGCCACCCCAATCCAGCCATCAGTGCCCCCCCTGCTGCCCCAATCCAGCCGTCAGTGCCCACCCTGCTGCCCCAATCCAGCCATCAGTGCCCCCCCTGCCGCCCCAATCACTGCCCGCCCTGCCGTTCCCATCCAGCTGTCACTGCCCGCCCTGCCGCCCCGATCCAGCTGTCACTGCCTGCCCTGCTGTTCCCATCCAGCTGCTCACTGCGACCCTGCCCAGGGTCCCAGTCCTCCATCCAGCCCCACTCCCCGTGTGCCCGGTGCCATCGCCGCGGGAGCCGTGCCCATGGAGCTGTGCCCCTCTGGGAGCCATGCAGGCTGTGTCAGAGCCAGCCCAGCCACGGGCAGGCAGCGTGCACAGCCCACCTGGACACTGACTGCACTGCCCTGGCTCGCTGGGGTAATGCCCTCCTTTGCTCTCTGTCCCCTCTCTCTCCTCTCCCCTATTCCTTATCCCTTCTCCTTTCTTCTTTTCTGTCTCTTCTAGCCCTCTTTTGCTCCCTCGCCTTCCTTCTCTTCTTTGTTACCAATAAACGGTTTTCAGATACAACATTTGCCTCGTTTGGCTCCACTTCTTCCCAACCATTCATTTTTAAAAGAACTCTCTGCAGTTCCCCACAGTGGAAGGCAACACATAGAACACAACACATAAGGACTTAGAACTGCCTTACAGCAGGAGAAAAAGCTGGACTTGGATCAACTCTGCCAGCCTAAGCAGAGGTAGGGTTTGTTTAAAAGAAGTGGAAATACAGTGGAAATACAGTAGAAATCCAGCTCTGTGCAGTCTCCAGGTGGTGGTAACTGCAGTGGCGGTGCATGTTCCAGGCAAGGGCAGGTTATCAAGGCAGATGGTGCAGCCTTAATGCTGCTTAGGAGGAGAACAGCTTGTGGCAGCCACACTGACACAGAGAGTGAACTTTCCTCCTGGTGCAACTCTGCTCCTTCTCCATGGAACAGGTACACAGTCTCAGGTACTCAAGGGAATTTGTAGGTCCCAAGGGTGGATGACATTCCAGGTGCCCCAGGTTCATTCCTCATCCTAAAGCAACACCAGCCTGAGCGGTGTGGCTGCTCAGCCCTGCTCATGAGGCCACACAGGCTCCGCAGAAGGAATAATTGGCAGAGCAGATGTCGAAATAGCCCTTGAAGAGCAAAATTTCAGTTTCTTAGCCTCAACATTACTGACTGCAGAGAGATTGCTTTACACCAGTTCATTCCTCTTCATGCTCTAAGGTATGGATGAGGGTAGACAGACATTGGGTAAGTATGCAGGAGCATCAGTAGAGATGTTTTTAAAAAGGAGAGCGAGCATGGGCGACAAAGAGTTAAGTGATTCCTTGCAATTTCTCAGTGGCTGGACGTAAAAGTAGAAGCCAAGCATTCATTTCTGCACTCCTGTGGCTTCTAAGAAAGGTACTGACAGCAATTTCTAAAACCAGGCCATTTCTGTCTGGGTTCTGACATCCCAACCCAGAAATGTGTCCTCTAGGTTAAAACAGAAACATTTCAGTGTCCCAGAGGAGGCTCAGACACAATGAGCCGCCGTTCCTGCCCAAGGGAAGCAGCAGAGAGCACGCACCTGCCCCATCCCGGATGACAGAGCTGAGCTTGGAGCTGAAGAGCACATCCACGTGGTTCAGGATGAACTCCACCACCACCGACTGGATCCGCACCTCCATGAAGGCAGCCGTGCCGCTGAAGCAGGCGGACTCGATCTGCTTGGACCTGCACAAAGGGACACTGGTGAGGGGAGAGGCTCCTGCTGGCTGAGGCCTGGGCTCCTGTGGGGCTGCAGGGCCTGGGGCTCAGGCAGAAAAGGCTTCGGGGCAGTTCTGTGGTTCAGTCTCAGCAACACTCACAAATGGTCACTGAGTGTGGGGATTTATGGCCAAACTGCAGACCAGGTTCCAGTCCTACTGACAGGGCAAGAGGAACACTGGGCTGGGAGGAAAAGGGAGCGTGGGACAGGTCTGAATGGAGGTAAATACACTGAGCATCCGCAATGAAGAGCTCTTTGTTAACTCATCTCCATGGCTGGCACGTTTAAGGCAGTGCTGTTGTACAAACCTACTGTGGCCTCTAAGGGGATTTTCCCTTGAGCAGGGAGTGTCTCCAACTGATCCTGCTGAGTGAGTGCTCCAGCACCCACCAAAGCAAACTCAAACACGAGGTCACTCCACTGCTTGTGGGAGAACTGCCAGAAAGAAGAGCCCACCTGCATGAACTGGGAGTGTCCAAGGCCAGGCTGGAGCAATCTGGAATAGGGGAAGGTGTCCCTGCCCATGGCAGGGGGTGGGACTGGATGAGCTTTAAGGTCCCTCCCTACCCAAACCCTTCTGGGATTCCATGATGAACTGCACACTTGGATTTCTCACGCTGGTAACAACAGCAGTTCAGGAATCAGCATTTTTGTTTTAAGGCTAAATTTTTAAGTTACGTCATTAATTTTCAAGTGCCCTATCATGCACATTCAAAACAAATTTCAGGGGACAGATTTATCCATGGTTTCAATTCTTACATCCAAAAGCTGTCTAATTAGACTCTAGAGACTTATGCAGTGGGAAATCAGTGATGCCACTGTAGAAATCTTCCTGGATAATCAAAGACACACCAGTCTCATCTAACCAGGAGAGGAGAAATTATCCTCTAAAAGAGGGTTGAGGGAATTCTTCCTTGTCACTACTGCCAGAACTGCAGTCAGTGGAACTGTGTTGTGTGAGACAGGGTAATACAGGGGCTGCTTTACATGACTAGGTCAGGAACTTGCCAGTTGATCTTAAATCCTGCTCAGAATAATTTGCCATATTTTACCGGAGGAGAAGAACACACTGGGTAAAGAAAGGAAGAAGTCTTTCCAGCTGCTGAAAGTTGAGATTTTCTGGAGTACCTGTTGTTTATAAATGTGAACATTTAACTTGGATTGAAATGGGAAAATCCCAGAGTACCTGAGGAGGTTTGGAGCCCAGACGATGGCCAAGTTCTTGGTGTGCATATTTGTGATGGAGCAATAATCAGCCAGACGAGCCAAGTGTCTCATTAGGAACTCCAGTGTCCTGGAAAACAGGAGAGAGGCAAATGTTCAGCACCACTGAGCAAAGCCAGGCCGTGATCCACAGCACAAACCCAGCTCATTATTTCCTTCTGGTCTGGCAGCTTCCAGAAAGGAACACTGAACTCCTTCCCCTCAGCCCCACGGTGGATGTGGCTTTTGCAATAATGACACACGCTGGGGTGAGGGGAGTCTCTCCTGACTTGTCCAGGCTCCAGGAAAGGACAGTTCCAGAAAAATCCCCTTTGCCCCTGAGAAGCTGCTCAGGCATGTGCAGAATGCTAATCCTGGAAAGGGAGGAGGAGGGTATTGATTCAGACACCCCAGGATACTGAAAACCAGCCAGCTCTACCTGAGCTCTACTGGGGAAATTCCTGGCTGCAGGTTCCTCAGTGGTGGGTAAGGCATAGAGAAGGTTCAACTTCAGAGGCTTCTGTTCACATTAAAAATGGTGGCTTTGGTGTACTAAGCACTCTTGTGTTTAATACAGGCTGGGGAGGAGGGAGCAGGAGGCAGCAGTGAAAATGCTGCTGAACCCTCCTGGTGCCCCTGGCTTGTGTCTGTCTTACAGCCTATCCTTTTTTGGGGGGAAGTGAGATGGAACAGGCAGGGTGTTTTGGGGCTCAAAATTCCACAAACAGACAAGACTGGAAGTGAAGAAAATGGCTCTGGCTGGAAACCAGACACTTCCTGCCTGCAACTTCTCATCACTGAGTAGCAGAAAAATAAATTGTTTTTTCCTTTTCTCGAGCAAACCCTAGGAAAGGAGAGCAGCACCCTGTGACCTACAGCATTCCACATCCAGGTGTTGGCTGTGCCCCCTCTCAGAGACTGACAAGCTGCTGGCACCAGTGCCCAGTTTAACCAGTCCCATAAAGTAAAAATCATTTCAGGGAAGAGGTGAATGGAAAAGAAGGAGATCAGTTTATTTTTGAAAAGGCCACACCCCCTCAATTAACATCAATATTGCAATTAGTTACTACAAGCAGCAGCTGTTGCATCAACTAGCTAACCTTATTTAAAGAGCAAGTAGCACAGTTGTAGTTTATAATACATCAGTTAAATCCCAGTTAACTTTTATAATTAGTCATTTATACCACTCACTGCACCATTGCAATTGTCCATTATCACCACACATCATGGTAATTGAAATTTAAACATTTATTAGCAGAAATGACTATAAATAGTTATCAATAGTGTCCTCATGTATTACACCTGACCACTTGGACTAGGATTCCAACTCATCCTGAAGATTAACATACATTACAATAATCAATTGATGCTTGTGATGAAGTATTAGAATTAGGTATCAAAAGCCAAATACCACCTGCATTCACCCCACATGGTCACCTACACCATGGGGACACATCAGGGCAGCTGGCCCAGCCAATTACAGTAGTTACCAATCTGTAAATAACTTCCACCATACACTCTCATTAGCTGTTTCTACCAATTACAATCCACAATGAGTGAATGCTATTTACCATGCATCACCAGTTATTAATATTAATGTCTCATTAACATAATAAATACATTCTATGTGTTTATTAAAGCCAATCACCAACACCAATTTGTCCGATGTCTTTTCACCATACCCTGCCATAATTTTTGATACTAAAGACCATTAAAATGTTACTGTTCTTAGTCAAGACTCATTAACATACAGCACAAGTTCTTATTACCACTAATTAGCTTGAATATAGTATTTTAATTGGTGATTTTAAAACACCATATTATGCTACTCTAATATATAACACTAATATAATTAATTATATCAGTTATTCTCACACTGTTGTATTTGCTCGTTACTATCACTGCAGGGAGGGCCAAACTGGAGACAAAATGCAGTTGACCAAGTTTGACTGAAGGCCTGAGCAATTTTTTGGCTGTATTTTACTTTTTTAAAGTGCTCTTAGCACTGGTATTGTGCCCCCTCACAATGAAACTGTTTCCTTACTCTGACAGGAGCTCCTATTTCCTCCTACACAGAGTTTCCAAGGAAGTGAAGTAAGAACATGTTTAGTGCACAGCCTTTGGTAAGGAGCTAATTAAAATATAAATCAATCTTCTATAGCCATAACCATTTCAATATGCAGAGGCACAGTGTGGCTGTGTTTTGAGAGGGAAAATGGAATTACAGAACTCCTCTCAGAAAACACCCACAACATCCCAAAGGCTGCACTCACCTGTAGTGGGGAGGGGGCAGCTGCTGGATCACATCGTGGATCTTAACCAGCCTTTCCTCATCTGTAGCAGCAGAAACAGCATCCTGGAATGAGGCAGGAAAGGATTTAACTGCAAATAAACCCCCAAGGTGCCAGCCTTGGCAGCCAGGTGGATTTTGTGGCTCTTCTCCCCCTTGGGCAAGGGGTCTGTCTGGGGGACAGAGCAGCACGTGCATCACATAAGGAAGGCCAAGTAACTCATGACCTAGGACATGTTAACAGCACAGAGAACTCCTGCAGAATCAGCTCAGAGAATCATTTGTGTCTCATCCCATTCCTGGGAAATGGCAAATGAGAGGGAGATTCCTGCAAAGCATGGGAAGTGTGCCAGGGACCTTCTGCTGGAGCCCCATGAGCAGGACCAGCACAGTGTGGCACAGGGGACAAAGGCACCTGTGAGTAACCTGAAGGGGACACAGAAGAGGCCCCTGAGAGCCCAGGGCATGGCCAGCCCCTTCTGGAATGGCAGGATGGAATCACAGTGTGGGCAGCACAGTGTCAGGCTGGGAATTTCGGAGATACACCCTTCTGATGGCTCCAAAAACCCCAACTGAGGCCAAGCAGACAGAGAGGGAAGAGTGTGGAAGGCATGTCCAGCCTCCTGCAAAGGCAGGTCCAGCTTCCAGGATTTCTCTGCTCCACCAGCTGAAGCCCCACTGCACATTTGCCCACATCTGCCTCGTACTCACAGAGAACTTCTCGTAGAGCTGGTAGGTGAGCAGGGGGTTGGGGAGCTCCCGGAAGTACAGCTTGCACAGGGAGCCCACACAGTGGATGTCCTGGATGTAAATGTCCTTGGTCAGGTCGGGAATCTGCTCGGAGTCGAACTCGTGGCTGGCAGTGAGAACAGAGAAATGGGTAAAGGGGTTTGAGGAGGAGGAATGAAATCAAACCCAGCACAAATTACAGCAAGGCCTTCCTGATTTACAGGAAAAAAATAAACACTTAGTCACCAAAGCCACATGACCCACAGCTGTGGGGCAGCCAGTGGGGATTTTTTTCCAAAAAAAGAGACTTTTCTTTTTTCTAATGAAGCATTTTCAGTTAGTTTTACAACCAACTGGCTGCAATCCCTTTTGCTGCATCAGGGCTTTTCACAAAGTCTCCAGAGAAAATCTTCCAAGACCACAAGAACAAGTTTAACTCCCAAGGGCTGTGCCTGGGACTGCCCATAGGAATGATGAAAGCTGCTGTCCCTCTGCATTTCAAAGGCCTGGAAATGGCAACGACAAAGCCATGCCAGCAGCACTGCCATCGGCAGCACATGGAAACCAGCGAGTGCAGGAATTCCTGGGGGATGAGCTGGTGAGCTGAGCCTGCCTCTGCTACAGGGAGAAGACAGCCAGGAACCACATGAAGAAAATCCCGTAACACTCCCTTGATTTTCAGAGAGAGAAAAAACCCCAAATGACCAATGTTTATGAAATAAAAGCTGAGCTCAGATGGCTGAGGGCTGGCTTGCTGCTGGGATATGTGCTGGGAAGTGCTGTTCCCACTTAGCAGGACACTCCAGGGGGATGAGCATGGTGAGCCAGGCCCTGGGAGCTGGAAAACCTCGGGGTCCCTGCCAGGGTCTTTAGGCTGCTCACAGCCATGGGGACTCCTCCTGTCAGCACAGCAACCACAGCTGGGGCTGGCTGTGGTGGCCACGTCCCTGTCCTGTCCCCCACCCAAAGCTGGCAGGTTGTGCCCAGAGGGGCACACACCCTGCCTGAGGAGCAGGACATGCCCAGGGCACCAGGTGTGTTTGTAACTGAGCCCTTCTGGGACCAGGACGAGCTCCTTCCATCCCTGCACAGGGACACTGCCTGTGGGAAGCCTTTCACAGCCCCCACACCAGGGGCAGGAGAGGTCCCCACCTCCCCAGGGCGAACAGCCCACCCCTTCCTCACCCCAAAGACAGCACAGGAGGAAGGGAAGGATTCTGTTTTCCACAGCCCTCGGTGTCCAACACACATCACTGCCACAGGCACCTTCTGACTCCACCTTGCTCACACCTCGACAGCAACTCAGCTCCTGCACTTGGCTCTACAGAGAAACTTGGGAAGGCACCAGCCTGTCCCACACAAACACACTCAGCCCTGGCTCAAACTCCCTGCCCATACCCTGCCCTACACCCGTGGGTTTTCCTAGGAATAAAGCTCACACTGGGTCAGATATTCCCCTGCAGAAGTGAATGTGGAGGGAAGACAGGGATGCCCCATTACACTCAACCCTCCTTCTCTCTGCACTGCTCCCAGAGCTACAGGTTATTCCTTTTGACCCAAAGGAAGATTTTGTTAGGCAAAGAACACAACTGCACAGCTCTTGAAGAGAGCCAGGATACCAGGATACAGGGATCAACACCCCAAACCAACTGTGGCTCTGCTGGCCCACCTGCCAAATACTGACCTACTGCAGAACCAGCCTCTGTCCCATGGAAACCTCCCACATGGAATAAATTCTCTAACCTTCTCTCCAACCAAAAAGCCCTTTAAATGCAGGAGATCCAGTCCTTCTACGGGAAACCAAAACACAGTGATTCATTTTTAAGGGTAATGCAGCCCTAGCTCTGAAATGCCTTGTTTGTACAGCTGGGAACTGCAGCAAGACATGTCCTACGTTCATCAAACACTCAAAATCTGTAGTGATTTACATGAACAGGGACAGTGTCAATAAGTTATGCCATGTACTCCCTTCCTCTTGTCTTTGGAACAACTCAGAAACCTGGAAAACAGGCTGTCACTTCATTCTCTGCACAGGAACAGGGAATAATGTCATTACAATTTATAGAAAACCATTTTTAAAGCACCTTTGATACACAATGAAGGAGAAAATGGTCCTGGCAACACAAAAGGGAAAAAAATGGACTAGGGCAGAGATTAGAAGGATGGTCCAGCACAAGTCAAAATGGGGAATAAAGGGATGTAACTGAAGCAATGGCAAATGTTTTATTCAGGCACAGCTCCAGTGGGAGCCTTTGGATCCTGCACATCAAAGCCTTGGGACCAGATTTTTAAAGTAGGACTTGCTGGGATGAGAAACAGGATTAATCTGAACCAGAACAAACCCATCCATGCAAGGGCTTGAACCGTCACTGTCCCAGCTCAAACCTGCCTACTGAACTGGGGGACAGCTGGCACCACAAAGATCCTCTGCCTATGGAAAATCCCTCTGCACTGCCTCTGCCAGGCCATGGGCCCAGGACCAGTGCTGGAATGAGTCACATCCACTCGGCACCCTCAGTGCTCCACGACAGAACATCCCACACCAGATGGCAGGAGGAAAACAGCTCACAGAGCCATCAAGGGAGTTTGCTGTGGTGTGGGAAGGGCTCCTAACCAGGACATACTCCTGGCCTTTCCCTGTGCAGCACAGCAGTGCCACCCACCAGACTGAGGCACAGATCCTTTCCATGTTCCCCATTAACTGTGGGTATGCCAGGAGCCCGAGGCAGCAGGGAGGAACATCAGCTGCTCCAAAGGGCTCCTGGAGCGAGGAGGAGCAGAAATGAAACATGACAGCACAGTGACACCATGATCCTGATCCTTTATGTTGAAGGAAAGCTTCCTGCAGGAAAACTCTGCCTGTGGGAGCCCAGGCTGTGCCCCTGCCCGTGCCAGGGGCCCCAGGGCAGGCCCTTACCGGAGTTTCTGGATGTTGGAGGCGATCCCGGACAGCCGATATATCCCATCCACAATGCCGTGCTTCTCGATGAACTCCGTGCAGCTCTTGAGGACCTGGGGCACTGAACAACAACAGCTGGGGTTAGTGAAGTCTTGCTCCAGGCTGTGCTTCAGGGTGCCATAAACTACACCCAGCTGGGCCACGGCCTCAGCTCTTCCTTAGGGGAGAAAGCCTGTAGGAAATTTAACTTCAGCAGTTGGTGTGGAAACTGGTCAGAGGTGCTCTTGCTTTAACAAGGGAATGCCAGGCTATGAATCAGGTCAAAAAAAGCCAATTCTGGTCAAACAGAGACAGTGCAGGTCCCATGACAACTCCCACAGGAACTGTGGTGTGAAATCCCATAGCAGAAGGGCTGTAAAATGGAATAAATATTATCTTTCAAATCTATATAGGATTAACCTATCCTGCTTGGTTTAAGGAAATAGAAACATCAGGGAGATGCTACTTTTGGCAGCACGGCCAGGAGAGCTTTTACAACTGATAATTTCATTCCCAATGTCTGCTGGAGCGTGGCTGGATGTGGAGAGCTCCACAGCATCCCACACTCACAGAAAGTGCAGACAGAGCGGGGCATGACAGAATGGAAAAATCAGCCCAGGGGATATAATTAGGTGTCAAGTTAATACTGCAGCCGCTTCACCACCCCATTCCTTCCAGCTGGCTTGCCAGGCTCACGCACATCCAGTGCTGGGGCCGTGTGTCCATCTGTGTCAGCTCGAGGAGAAGCAAATCTCTGGATTTACAAAAGGCCACAAAACTGCCCCAAACACAGAGAGAAAATCAAGACTGAGCTCCTGTGAGCATCAGCAATCTTCACAGAAAAAGCTGGGCTCCCTGAGGATCCCTGTGCCAGGCACCCTTGTGCAGCAGCTCCTGTGCTGATGTCGGTGTGCTGTGCAGAAGCCAGGTCTGGTCAATGTGCCACGTGACACAGATTGCGAGCAGCTCATGTGGCAAATCCCCTTACACCACGCAGCAAATGCCATCTGCCAGGCACTGCTCCCAAGGGCTGCTGCACTCGCATCCATGCTCCCCCCAGCCCCCACGAGGCTGCTTTCCCAGCCTGCA
Organism: Erpornis zantholeuca; assembly: GCA_013400515.1. Classification (NCBI taxonomy): domain Eukaryota; kingdom Metazoa; phylum Chordata; class Aves; order Passeriformes; family Timaliidae; genus Erpornis; species Erpornis zantholeuca. The sequence continues at coordinate 554,840 of VZTN01022746.1, read as the reverse complement.
GCAAACCCTCACGGCTGGAGGAAAGGCTCATTTCAGACAGTTCCCTGGAAATCAGCAGGTGTACCCCAGGATAAGGGCACGTCTGTTCTGCACTGGAGCACAGGATGGGTGAAAGCTGTAAATCCTGCAGCACGTCACCGCAGGCTCAGCTGGAGCAGATTAGACCCTGCACCTGGGATGCTCCCAGGAACCAAGACACAGCCAGAACTGAGCCAGCCAGGCTCCAGAGTTACATTCCCAGGGATGTACAGCAGCTCTCACCATTTTCCAGTCACGGACAGGCTTTGAGGCGAGCGGAACCCTTGAACATTAAGCAAAGAGCCTTGGACACCAAGTGCTGCTTTTCTGGGGAACGAAAACCAGTGCAGGTGAAGCCTTCTGCTACCTTGGCATAGGTGAGCTCTGAGGAGGACCACAGCTGATGGCTTCAGGAACCAGCCAGACACACTCTGAGACACACTGAGACACACATCTGAGCTGGGACAGGCAACAGGTTCTCAGCAAACACACACCCAGAGCACACTGGGGACACATCCATCAGTCACCCACGAGGACAGGTATGAGCAGAGCAGGTGGAACACGAGGCCCAGAATTCTCGTAGTGTCTCAAAAACATTTCTGGAGGATAACACTTAAACCTTTATGCAAAAAGATTCAACACCTCTTGAAGAAGAAAGGCTGGAAGTGGACAGGAGCTCTATCCTACTCAAGCAGTGGCCAGAAAGAGCTGAAGCATGCACTGTACTGCACTACAGCCCTGGGAGAAGAGTGGGGCTCAGGTGCCTACTGTGCATGGCAGCAGAGGTGGAACAGCTCCATCCCGTGCAGCCAAGGACAAGGTTCTGAGTGCTGTCACAGCCAGTGGTGCTTGTCCCCTGTGGGAGAAGAGCACCCCAGACTGCCAGACACACGTGAACCAGACCCTGTGGATGTCCATGTGTGTCTGTCCCACCACCACCTGTACCACGGTCACAGATCTCACCAGTGACCTGCACAGGGTGAGCCCCCATCAGCAGCATTCCTGTGTGCAGAGTCCCAGAGGATTGGGCAAAGGAGCTTTCCCAAGTTCTAAAGTGTTATGGCAAGATCTGCCAATGCTGCAAATCCCAACAACCTTAATGGTCCATACTGCAACCACAGGAGGGGGCCCTGGAATCAGTAGAGCCCACTGAAATAAATAAATCAAGATGCAAATAAATGAACAGGCAAATAAATCAAGAAGCAAACACATCAAGAGGCAGATAAATAAATAGCACCCTCCCTGCCTGCCCCATTCCCACCAGGAAATGTGGAGTGACAGTGTGGAGCTGGGCAGGGGAGCCGAGGGGAAGGCAAGGCCTGCAGCACCAGCGCTCTGCCTCAAGCTCTCTTTTGTCATGGAAGAGCCTGAGAGTAATTAATACACCCTGAAAAGATCCCAGCAGGCTTGTTCCAAGCATTTCCTCATCTAGTTACCAGGACGATCTGTTCTTTAAGCTAAATATACCATACCAGCACCATGGATATTTTGGGGGAACTCTGCATGGTTGGAGAAGGAACTGAAATTCAAGGAGGGCTAAAACTGTACCTGAGGGCCCTTTGCTGGAATGGTGACTTCATTTTTCAGATTTCTGGACCAAGATGACACCTGGCCACTGGGTGTGTGTTTAACCTCCCTCTGCCCTTTGAATCCCCAGCCTTTGGCTGAATACCCATTTTAGGGATGTACATCCACACATGGAGGGAACAGTGACTGTTCCCTCAGAAAGAAAAGGCAGGATCACAGCACAAGCCGAGATTTTGAAAGTGTGCCCTGACCGTCACCTACAGCAGCTCCTGACACCACACTGGGACTCTGTGGGGTACCTGTGCCCATCTGCTGCAGAAATCCCTCCCCTGCAGGTGAACTTCTCTGTTCAGGAACCGATTTTGGCTTCTAGATTCCAAACCACAGGCCAGGTTTGAACCAGACAGGTACCTCAGCCTCATCCCCGCAGGGAACCAACGAAGATTTCCTCTGCAGGATGTAACAGCAGCAACACTAAAGTTCTGCTAATGGCAGTTAATTACTGTGGTTTCCTGCAATTACACCGCCAGACTCGTGGTTTGCAAAGAGCCATAAAGGCCCACCTGGGCCAGCACCTGGTTCCTGGCAATGCCCAGGAGCTTTGGGAAAGGCAGGAGGAGGGAGAGGGGGAGCACAGGGTGACACTCAGTGCACTCCTGCAGCCCATCCAGGGAACTGGCTCAGGGAACCTCTGAGCCCAGAACTGGCACTGGCTTCTCCAGCCGAGCACACAGCCCTTTCCAGTGCCACATTCCCAGGCAAGTTACAAATATCACTGATCCTCAGGGGGAGTGTAGTCCTTTTCTGAGCCATGGGGTCTTCAGCCAGTGACTCCAGGAACCCTCCCTGCAGTGAAGTCACTGCCTCAGCTGCAGGCAGCTCAAAGCCAGTGCCAGGTGCTGCCTGGGAGCAGGCAGCTCTGCAGGACACTGCGCCCGCCTCCCACCACAGAAACAATCCCTCTCCTCCTTCCCTCGCTATCTCCAGTGCCAGCTGGTTCCAGGAGACAAAGTGCAAAGGGCTGGAAATGTGCATGCCTCACCGAAGGGGACCCCAGCACATTTCATCAGCACAGCAGCCAAAGGAATTCATTCAACTCCTTCCTGAGCATCTCTCAGCTGGTTTGAAAGGTTTATTGCATCTCTGAGGGCTAGTTAACAGCTTAATTCTCTGCCATTAAGAGGAGGCAGAAGTTTTATGGTGTTCATTCTGAAAAACATTTTGATTCATCCTCACATCAAGCACATTTCCCTTCCTATCATCTTGGTGGGTGGGGGTTTTTTGAATCTTTTGCAATGTTCCCTCCCTGGGCTTTGAGAGGCTTGCTTGTGTTGTGTTTCTTTTATTTTATTTTATTTTCTTAGCACATTACTGGAAGCAGAAGTGTTTGTTCAGCCCTGGCACGAGGCCTCCCAGAAAGCCCCCCTCTGGCACTGGTGTTTTCCCACAACACAGCAGTGGGGTGCAGGTCCCACAGGCCAGGCCTTGGGGCTGGACAATGGCCCAGAGCACTCAAAATGCTGCTCCTCACTGAATTCCACACACAGCAAACCCACAAGGGAGCTCAGCCTCCAGGAACATGGAAAACCAACTGCCCCAAGCTCCACCTCAGCAGAGGTGCCAGCAGCACCCAGTGCCAGCAGCCTTGGGGAGCACATGGAAATCCAGACCTGGGAAACAGAAAGGTAAAGGCTGTTTGGAGCCACCAGGACAGAAAGTGGAACAATCAGCCATCAGATCAACATGCAGGTGGAGGAGCTCACTCTGGGCTGTCCAGGCTCCTTTGGGAACAGCTGGGAAGGACAGGCAGGGGAAAAGCACCCCAAGGACACCCAGCAGAGCACCAACAGTGCCACTGCAGCAGCATGAGCCCCTTGCTTGGAGTTCTGTGCCTGGCCGAGACTGACAACTTCCAGACATCTGGAATTAGCCACATAAATCCCAAATCCCTTGCCATTAATGTGGGATTATGTAAAAACCTAAGAGGGAATATCCTTTCTTGAAGAAATACAGTTGCTTTTACTCCAGTAATTTCCTATTTTAACTCAATTTTAGAGCCGTTAAGGTTGGAAGCAACCTCTAAGATCATTTTCCAAAAAACTGTCCAAGTATTTCCTTAAGGAAAAACCAAAACAGTAAAAACCCTTTAATATTTCAGCCTGTTACTTTCTAACTTCTCATTTCTGAAGCTCTTCCCTCCACCTTAGAGTGAAGGCTACACAAAAGTGTAAAGCAGCAGAGAGGTTAAGGATTTTCTCTTTATTGTTGCATGAGGAGGTCCCTGTCACACAGTATTGTACCTGCACATGTCATTCCACAGGCACACCGACCCCACCAGCCCCTGCACATTCAGAGGAACATCAAACTTTTTAAAAGACTCTCTTCTCAGGACTTTTGTCTCATTCCTAAATCCCTGTCCTCATCACCAAGGTTTGAATCACCAAGAGAAATGCAAGACCAGTCCAACAGACACTCTCCATCCTTCAAGATGCTCAAGGCCAGGCTGGACAGGGCTTGGAGCACCCTGGTCTAGTGGAAGGGGGTGGGACTGGGTGGGATTCGAGGTCCCTTCCAACCCCAACCAGCCTGGGATTCTGAGACTCTTCAATTCCCTGTCCCTCATTTCCATGCTGTGAGCCACATTTAAGTTATCCACACTGGTGGTGAGTGGTACAAAGTGTGAGCTGCCCCAGTTTCTGGTCACACACACACAGCTCTTATCTGCAGTGTGACTTTTGCGCTCGGGAAGGTGCAACCACGCAGAGTGGACCATAACCCATGAGCTGGGTCCCTGCTCCACGCAGCACTCACAGGACTCTGCTTCCTCAGCCTGGAATTGGCTTTTATGGCAGCTCAGCCAAGGCTGTGGAAAAGCAAAGTGCAAAGTTCGGGCCTGGGGAACATAAATCCCCCTGGGCTCCATCAGGCAGGACGGGTCGATAGCCACGTCTGTCAGGTCCTGGCAGATCAGCAATGTTCCCGTGGCTGTGCCAGGACAGCCTGGAATCTGAGGGCTGCCAGGGGACCCTCACTGCCCATTATCCACAATGGGGATGTTGTACAGCCAATCCCTATCCCAGACTGCACCCACTCACTTCCCAGGGCTTGGGTTTAATTGGTTTTAATACAAAATGTCACAGAATCATTCAGGTTGGAAAAGCCTCTAAGGCTGAGCCCAACTGCCCTCCCAGCATGGCCATGGCTGGACCATGACTCCAGGTGCCATGACCCCCCAGGTTCTAAACCCCTGGGCAGCCTGAGCAGTTCCAATGCTTGACAACCCTTGCAGTGAAGGAATTTTTCCTAATACCCAACAAGACATTCCTAATACCTCAGATTTGGCCAGTGTGCTGGAGCTTTTTTCTTTAGATCAATTACACTCCCTACAACAAATTGAGAAGGGGAGAAAGTTCTCCCCATGCTAAGAGCAGCAGGATAAGAGCACAAGCAATTCCTGTACTGACTGTGACATTTTTCCTCATGTTTGTTCCCCTCACAGCTGTGGTGTTTCAAAATGCAAATTAATTTTCAACTCCCGGCTGTCCTCAGGGTCACTCAGGCACAAAGAATTCCCCCCTGGCAGCTGCAGGCAGGGTGAGAAAGAAGGGGAGAGACAAACTGGGTCTTTTTCAACAGCAAAGGCTTGTGTTCCCTGCTCAGAAACCCCAAAGATGTCCCCCCAAACAAGGGATTCTCCACAGGGATCCCACGTACCCCTTTGTAATTCTGACCCCGTACCCAACAATCTCGAGTTCCAGAAACTTGGAGGGCAGATGGTGAAGCAATAACAGCGCCTGTTGTGGTTGGAAATTTGCCCAAAATAGCTCAAAACTATTGGCCTTTGAAAGTAGCAACTTGTGTGCAGTTAGTTGGTGCAGCAGAAAACACATCTGCAGCAAGGGGAGTTCTCTACTCATCTCCAATTTGGGTCAATTATTCCCTTTTTTCCCAGGATGCTGGATCTGCCTTTGATGTCACACAAGGCTGGGGGTGGAGAGACACTCACTGCCACATCCAGGGACACTCCAGGCACCTAAAACACTCTGGCTCGCCACAGTTCAACATCAGAAATGTTCAGATTTGGGATACAAACCCAACCAAGGAACACAATAAATACAGGGGGAACACACAGGGACATTTACTTAATTCCCACACACATTCCTAACTGGATGTCACGTGCCAACCTGTGCTGGCACTTGGATAAATACTATTTGATACTTATATCCCACTCCTAATCTCCCAAGTACCTCCTGGGTATTAGCAATTTACCTTGTGGCACCTTGGGGGCAGGTATGGGTTATTAATTTGATTGTACAAGCCTGGAGATGGAATGGGAGATAACAAACGAGTTCCCCAAGGCCAAAAACTTGTGGTAGAGACAGGTTTGAGCTCCCAGCTCAGGGCCAGAACTCTGAGTGCAGCTGTGGCCATTGATTGCCCCAGTCATTTGGAGATAGATTTTGAATTAAAAATTTACTATAAATCAGGAAATACTGAAAGGAAACTGTTTTGGGCATGTTTGAGGCTGCCTGGTTTCAATATATTGCCAATTCAATTACAAAAGGGACAGTCAGGACAGCAGATGGAGGGAAGGGGATGGTGAAGCTTACCTGGGAGCTCAGAGGTTGTGAAGCCACAGAATTCCTGCCCCAGAATGCAACTTTAAAGCCTTTTCCCCCCACTTACACTGTGTGTGCACAGGGCCCTGCACAACAGGGACTCAGGTGCAAGTGACAATCCTGAGGCAGGGCAGAATTCCTTCAGTGCCAACCAGAAACCTGTTTATGGATACACAAACACCACGAGGGAGGCAGAGCAGGAGGGTTGCCAGTGGCCCCAGTTAGGTGGCCTTGTCAGGAAACACAAGATCCACCCCTGATTTGTGAGCTCCAGCTCTGTATATAAGCAACTGAGCCCAGGTATCCAGGAGAGCATTACAGAAATTACTGGATGAGTAAGAGTGCATTATTTTTCCTGCTGTGCCAATGGAGAAGTTAGGATCTCCTTTTTAAAAAAGCACCTGTAAGAGGGTAGGCAAGGTGAATCACCTCCAGACATCCCCACCTGCTTGGGTAACGAGAGTAAAGGAGACAGGCACTACTTAAGGAACTGCCCAAGTCACACAAGAAATGTCTCATCAGAAAAGAGAACTGCAAACAAAAACTTCAGAACTCAGATTTGTGCCCGAATCATGAACTGCTTTAGGCATATAAATTTTTAAAAATAGAGCCAGAAGGAAAAGTGGGATAGAAGGATTCCAGAGCTGAACTTACTCAGAGGTTTGAAACTTTTCAGTTCACATCCAAACTTGTCAGCTTGGATGCACTGAAAATACCTCCTGAAAGCACAAAAATGCCCCAAGGGTTCATTCCCAGAGTGAGCACATCTAACACAACCTCCAGCCCCATCCAGAGCCAACATTCCCTCGCCCTGCTGGAACGGCCGTGGCCCATGTCACCATTCTGAGGGAAATGTCACACGCACGTCACACACAACCAACACTTCAATAAACCTTTGTACAGGAACAAGTTGTTATTGCCTCAACAAACCCATTGATGTGGCTGCCAGCACTCAATAACAATTCCAAACATACCTGGGAAACACAGGCCAGGCTGCTGAGCTGCCACAGAACTCCGTGGGAGCTGCAGGTAAAAACTGAGGATCTATTTCACCTGGAAGCTCTGCAAATGTTCCAAAGGCTGTCTGAAGAGAAAATCTTGGAGCAAAGCCAGGCCATCATGAGCAGGGATTTCACCTGGGTCACCAGAACACTGAATCCCAGAAAGGTTTGGGTTGGAAGGGACCTCCCTCAGTCCCATCCCTGCCATGGACAGGGACAGAGCAATAAGAGGCAGTGGGAACTGGTTACATTTACCCTCTTGGAGTTAAAACAGCAAGGAAACTGGAATCACTTAGTCTCTAGGACTCAGCTGTCCTGAACTCCCAATCAAGGCTTCCTTCAGAATGGTAAGGATTACAAACCAGCCAGGCAGACTTTTATTGTAAGGACAATTCTGAGCTGGTCAAAGGGGCTCCTCACATCAACACCAGGAGCCAAAGGGGTGACAAAGATTGCCAAACCTGTGCTTGAGTGAAGGACAACCAGGCTTTCAGAGACTCCAGCCAAGAGGCTGCCAAGATCTCATTCCTTGTGTTTCTCTGTTGTCAACAGCTCTCTGTATACCCAAATCTGCCATAAATTACCTTCAACAAATACACAACCTGCTGTGGGGAGAGGATGGCTTCAAGGGATGGATAACTCCAGAGGATCCCAAACAAGCCATGATGTCACCAGAAAGCCCAAGGTGCTGCTATGGGCCTTTCTGAAGAGCATCAGAACCAACACAGGAAAATAAAACCATCCCTGACAAATCCTTGCTGCTCCTGCCCAGTATATAAAGGGATGCAGATGCCCTATCTGCTATTTTCTGCTATTCTCTTCCATTTTGTTTTTTATTTAATTCTACCCACCTGTCCAAATTAATTCTGAATACATGTGGAGAACTAGAAGAACAGGAAGGACACAGAGCAAGATCAGGTGTGTTAGCGAACTTTGTCTTTTGTAGGCATTTACATCTTCAGCAGCAAGTCAATGCCTCTTCCTGCTGACCACACAGAGGCTGTGGATCATGCATAGATCCTTCACTGTGAGAAATTTGTCAATTAAAAATTCCACTTGTGAATATATCTTTTCCAGTGATGGAAGCTGATGATGTATGAATGTGACAAAGGCATAAAGAGGTACAAAAGATGCCATTTGCCTTCAGCCTACAAAATCCTCTGTGGATCCAGCTGGTTGTATGATGGATTATCTCTGGAGGTGAATCCTTGGCACTGCCTCCCTGGGAGGCCCCAGGGCTGGCCTGTGCTTCAGTCCCACTGCTAAGGGAGACAGGGTCACTCCCAACAACTGACAGGAGCACTTCTGGCTTGGCAGAACAAGTGGTGTCCCCATGCTCTGCAGCCCAAGCAACCCCAGCACACGACACCCAGCAGTGTTACAATAAAAAGCACACTCTGAAGTAACCCCTCACATGCTGCAGCTCAGGAATCCCTCACTCTCAGAACGGCAGAGTGGCTTTTCCCTGGTGGGCACTGACCCTTCCTGCTGGATGCTGACCCACCCTGGGGTCTGTGCTGACCCACCCTGGTCTGTGCTGACCCACCCTGGGGTCTGTGCTGACCCTTCCTGCTGGGTGCTGACCCACCCTGGCCTGTGCTGACCTGTCCCAACACCCGGAGCAGCCCCAGCCCTGCCTGGGCTCCCCGTGGGCATTGTGGCTCCATCTGACCCCTCATCCATCCATCAGCTCCTCAGGACCATGCCCAGCTCCCTGAGCTCTGCCTCTCCTGCAGCCCAGCACCACCTTCTCCCTCCCTCCCCCCCCAGGAGCTGTGAGGAGCTCCCTGGCCAAACATTCCAAGGCAGGATCCAGGGCACGGTGCAGCTGCAATGCAGCACTCCACCAGCTCCCACACTCTACAAACATCCTCTGCCAGCACAATCCTGCTAATTGGGGTCGGGCTAAATTTAAGTTCTATTTTGTTCCCTTCAAGAGAGAAAAACTTGGGGAAAAAAAAAAGAATCTCTGCCTACAAAGAGAGGAAGAACAAGGTCTCTTCAGGAGCCAGGAACTGGGGTGGATTTGCTGTATCTCACAGCTCCATTAAATTGTGACACCACACAGGGAGCGGCTGGAGCTGTGCCAGGGAGGGTCAGGATGGGTATCAGGAAAGGTTCTTCCCCCAGATGATGCTGGGCACTGCCCAGGCTCCCCAGGGAATGGGCACAGTCCCGAGGCTGCCAAAGTTCCAGGAGTGTTTGGACAGCACTGCCAGGGATGGGATTGTTGGTGTCTGTGCTGGCCAGGAGCTGGGCTGATGATCATTGTGGGTCCCTTCCAGCTCACAATAGCCAGTGAATTTGTAAAACAAACCAGCAAGGCAGGTGGCAACTGCACCAACCCAACTGGGAGCATTTCTGAGGGTGATGGAGAAACAATAACTCCCTGCTGGGCCTGATCTGCTGCCAAGGGATGCTTCCCTGGCAGGGAAGCATCCCAAGCCCAGCAGGAGCCAAGAGATGAGTAAGGCACTGGCTGGGATGCAGACAGGACTCTTCAGGCAGGCTCCACAGGGTGTCTGGAGCTGACTGGAGAAATATTGTGCAAACCAACATACTTGAAGGGAGCATTACCACAGGCTCTGCCAACAGAGAAATCCAAAATCCCTCATATCAAAACTGGTTTTACTCCTGCAGGTCCCAGCCCATCATTCAGTGCTGACATGTGACAAGAGAGAAGAAAAGGACACCCCACTGAGACTTTCACTGGAAGGAACACACCTATGCATACCCAGCCCCATGCCCAGGAGCCTCGTGGCTCCCAACTCCCTCTCTTCCAAGCAGCTTGGAGCACAAATGATTTTGAAAAATAATCCTGTGATCTGCCCATGACTCAGAACCTCACCTAAGAGACTGGACAGCAATGCTTCCTTCCCCTCACCTCCCAGGGCCTTTGGGGAAGGACTGCCTGGCACCTCGTGGAGAGGTAACTCCTACCCTGGAAGAGCTCCAGCACCGTTTGGCCAGCTCAGAGTGTCAGCACAAACCAAACTGGAACTGAAAAGCAAACACACCAAACCCAACCCCCAAGACACTGCCCAGCACTCACCACCACCCCCACCATGAATCAGCAGGAGCACAGGAAGCATTTAGGGTGCCCTGCTCATCCCTCACACTGTTATTGTAAACATTTGTTAAATGCTCACCTCCCTCCCTGCAGCTGCTCGCTGTTCCTGCTCAGACCCACACAGGGCACTCAGGGAAATGACAAGTCACCTCCTCCCCAGGGCAGCAGCACCACCAGCCTGCTCCTGCACTCCTCTGCCTTCCGCAGACACCCTTCCCTAGGGAGAAACCTGGGCACAGACGTATCATATCCTGATCTGTGGAGCTGCAGGTTCTGTCCTGCCAGCCTGGGAGGCTCCTTCCAGCAGGGAGAGCATGTCCTCGGCACAGGCCCATCCCAAAAACTCAGATAACCACGACAAACGCTCTGCTAGGTCAGGACTTGGCGAGGGCTGCACGTGGAGCTTTGCAGGATGGCATCCCAGGGCTCCTGCTCCCTAACAGCAAACCAGGGCACATTCCTGCATCACTTTCCTCCTGTGCATCCCATGCGAGATTTATCCTCCTTCCGACAGCAGCTCAGCGGATGCGGAACAAGGATTACTTGCTGAGCCCACAGAAAGACAAGGTACTGCAGTCAGTGAAACATCTCCTCTGTGTTTGTAAAGCCCCTCTGGGTGCACAGCAAACACACTCTTCTCCTGGCTAAGCAGTCTGAGCCAGCTGCCTCAGCGCAGGTTTATTAAAACAATGTTACACTTATTGCCGTTTTTGTCTGTATCTCCTTTATTCTCTCGTTCTGCTTCCCGCTCACTAAAAATGAGCCCAGTTTCAGAGACCCATGACTACAGAACTGGGGCTGCTCATTTGCTGTAGTTTCTCAGCAAATTCTTGAGAATTTTTGACCTTCACAAAGCTTCTGTGCATAACTCCAGTTTGGTTCAATATTGCATTTCTGAGGTGCACATGATGCCTTGTCCCTCACTGCAATCACTGGGGACGGTGGCATTTGCTCCTTCAGCCCTGATAAATGTTTTTGGGGATTGGACATTGACCAACAAAACTAACATGAGCTTAAACAAATCAATGAATGTATTGGGTTCTTTTTGTTCTTCTGAATTCCCATGTTCTAGGCCGTGATCCCAAAGTATCACCAGCAAGGTACCACACACAGCTCTGAGCTCCTGGAAGAAGCAGTTGATGGTCTGACTGTGAGAAGGAGCTTCTTTAATTCACCTCCACCCCTTTCAGCAGGCCAGCATTGCAAGAGGCTCCACACCTGAGCCACAGTAATACTACAGGAGGAGGAAATCTTAAAATGCTGTGCATGGGCAGAGCTGAACTCGCAGGGACCCAGAAACGTCTCCACAAGCCCCATCCTGGGTATTACATCACTTGGAATACAGGTCAGGGAGCTGAATCACACGGAAAACAACAATCCTGCTGTGGGAAACGGAGCCATGCCCCTGTGGGCAACACTCAAATTGGATCTGCTTCACTCCAGGGCGTTAGGAAAGGGTTATTAAATCAAGGGTGAAAGCAGCTGATGACTCCTGAGCTGAGGGACCTCATTAGCACAGCCCAGTCAGTGTCAGCTTGTTGTGTGGGACGGTGGGGAGAGACCAGGACAAGGACAGAACTCCCAGAGACTGTCAAACAAGAACCTCCAGTGGAGTTAAAGCAGTTTAATTCAGCTCAGGATGTGTCTCTGAATGCTAAACAAACCAGCCCTTGAAGCCAGGGAAGAAGTCAGCACAGAGGGCAGGGAAAAGCTTTGGCCATCGCTGACTTGTGCCTAACGAAAACAGCCAGGAGGAGGGCTGGGGATGAAAGGGATTTCTCTCCTTCCCATTAATGAGCTCACTCTGCTGGCACAGCTTCTGCCCTCCAGGAGTGCTCCCACAGCATGCACATGAAACCAGCTCAAGAGCCACCCGGTGTGTGCATTACCTACCCCTGATGCAGTTCCACATGGGTCACTGTCTGCTCCTGACTCCAAACCATCTCTGTGCTTTTCAAGCCCCAATAAAGATCTCTACTGGTTCCAATTAAGCCAACGAGCCTTGCCACAGCCCTGATTTCATAAGGACGAGCACACACTCTGCACCAGCTGGCAGTGAAACACTTTTATGTCAGGCTAGGGAGTGTGCATCACTGTTACCAACCAAATTAGCTGGAAAAAGAGCAAGAAATGGCTCCCTGTCCTTTGCCAGCCCTTTTTCAAAAGGCACTTGGATGAACAAGGAGTCTGAAGACTCACTGAAAACAACTTTAACAGGGAAATTCCCTTCCTGCCCCACACATCCTGTAATTTCTCCTTCTGCCTGCACACAAAAGCTGGGAGACATCAGATGGACAACTCTGGCACAAAGGATGTGCTGCAAATCCACCTAAGAGATCCCATCACTGCTTTCCTGATGGCCTCAACTCCTGGGCAAACCACCTGCAGCCCACGGCTGCTCCAGGCTGCATCCCCAAACATCCCTCGGTGTGGGCTCCCGACGGGAACGGCCCTGGGACAGCATCCCAGTGCTCCAGCTGCTCCTCAGCACTGCAGGAACCTGGGCTGGAGGTGGCACAGGGAAAGGGCAGGAAACACCCTGTGAAATCAAAGTCTGTCCCAGGAAGAGTGGTAACAATTGTGTGATTTTTTTCCTTGGAATGGAGAGAAAGTTTTCTCCTCTGCCTCCCTGAACTGCTGGTGGGGAGGGAAAAGGGACCCAAAGGGAGACAGAATGAACAGAGAGGAAAGTAAGCTGTGAGGAAACACAATATCCAGTTACTTCCTGTAGATTCTGTGAAATCCAAGGAAAAGGCAGATGAAGAATTTACACTGTAAATTGTGCTAGAATCATACAAAGGCACCGAGTTAGAGAATGTAGGGGTTTAACATGCCTGTTCATTAATCACTGATGCTGACATACAAATAAAGCTTATATACCTGGAAAAATAATATTTATTTGAAGACTTGAAGGGGTTGAAAACCCATCTGCAGGAGCTGCAGCCACCTTCGGTGCTCCCACATCGAACCACAATGCTTCCCATGTCGAAGCACAATGTTTGCTTCTCATTAGCCTCAGTCTCCCTTTCAGCCATGGATTTGTGGCACACATTTGTCCCCCTGCACAAACCTTGAAAAGATCACCCCGACAAACTCCCAACAGAGGAAGAACCCAGAAACAGGTTGTTCTTACCATCATGGCCAGAGTTGAGCAGGTGCTCCCCCAGGTCACAGCCAAACACCCTTTCCTTGAGGATCCCCCGCTGTTTCAGTTTCTGTTTTGTTGGGCGCGACTTCATGAATGTCCGGAGGAAGGTGATGAGCTTCCCGTGCTTCTTTGACACTGCACCAGACAACAAAACAACCACTTCATTCCAGATCTGGCAGCCACTGAGCAGAACTCGTTCTACAGAGCATGTAAGAACTGTAGTAACATTAATATCAATTATTTACAGGAACAGATTTTCCAAGGTTCGACACTAAACAGAGACTTGGCTTTTGTTCCAATCCTTGGCTAGTGCAGTCACCAGGAGCCAGCTGGAAGGGAAGGACTAACAGAGACACATTTCTCTGCAGAGCAGCTTCAGGCAGGAGCCACCTGAAGGGCTGATGGTGGCCACACCTGGGAGGGGCAATTTCATCTGGGAAGGGGAATGAGGCTCATCTGAGAAATCTGGTAATCTCCTGTGCAAACCAGTGTGTAACCCACACACAGAAATAAAGCTTTGTGACTGGCCCTCGTTCTGCTCTGAGGCCCTTCCAGGACAAAGGGCTGACTGTGAGCTCTGAGGCTGAGCAGGTGTAGCTCCCTCAGAGCCCAACCTGCCCTCCCAGCACACCAGGGCCTCACTGCCCCGGCACAGGCACCACCCCAGGGCCTCAGCAATTCCCCCATCTTCTCAAGCCATCACGAAATAAAAACACAGAATCACAGAGTCACTGAGGTTGGAAAAGCCCTCCCAACCAATCAAATCCAACATGTGCCTGATCCCCACCTTGTCACCAGCCCAGAGCACTGAGCACCACATCCAGGTGTCCCTTGGACACTCCAGGGATGGGGACTGCAGCAGCCAGCCCACTGAACAGGTAACTAAGGCAGCTGACTGGAGAGATGCAGTTTATCCCCTCCAGAATGAACATGGCCTCCAAAGAGAGGAGGATGTGGCTCAGGAGCCACCTTCCAACTTCCTGCTCTGTCTCTCTGGGCTGTGCTGGGGAAACTCTTGTCTCTCTGCTAAAAGCACCTCCTCAGAAGGCAAAGGAGAGCAGTGGGTGACAGCGGTGACCTGCCCTGGGAGGAGAGGCCGGGCCCAGGTTAAATGGGAGCAGAACAATGCCCTGGAATGTCAATGTTCCTCCAGAGGCCCTCGGAGCCTCCCCAACAAAAGTGCCATTGTGTACAGGATTTAAAAGCAGTTTAATTCAACAGAAGAGCTCTGCTGAAGGGAACAAACCACTGGGTACAAAGGGCCATGCTCTGTGAGGAGGCCCTTGCAGCTTGGGAAGTTGTAAAGGCTGCTGCAGCAGCAGCAATCACCCTGCCCTGCTCCTCCCTCACATCCCAGGCAGGAAAGACAACAACTGTGTATTCCACCTGCATTAAACCCACAAATGCTGCCATCAAGTATCAGCAGAGTAACACCTTCCAAAGCAGCAAAGACCCCTGGGGACAAAGGTCCATCCCTTCAGTGCCACCTCTGTTGCTGAATGAAATATGAAATGCAGAGAGCAGCTCTGAAACTGGGACTCAGCAAAGCAGAGCTGGATGAGCACTGCTTCACTCAGGGGGGTGTTCAACCAGGGAACATGGAAAATCTTGTCCCAAGATCATGGTTACACCACACAATGCTTCGGCATGCTTCAATCCCTTCACACAGCTGAGTACTTCTCCTTCCGTTTTACCAGACACTGACACAGTCCCTCTATTGATATATATAATAAACATGATATACTTACATTTATATATCTAATAAACCTGATTCCACTGACCTTAACAAATTTGTACTGATGTGAGGAAAGCAAACTTCTCCTTCTGCACAAAGTCACCTTTTGCAGCACAACACCAAACTGATCCTCAGCACCACCTGAAATCCTAAAATCCCCACCAAACACCACGTCTGCATCCTCAGCAATCAAACCCAAATCATCTAACAACCACAGAAGCCCTGCGCATGACAAACTGTGGATGTGAGTGCTTTAATTGAAGGACTGTTTGCAGTCTGACAGGGTTTTTAACTGCATGCAATAAAGGAACAGATTGTGCTGACATGCCAAACAAAGTTAGGATGGGGTTTGGTTGTATCCATCATCACAGGAAAATAAGGGCTCATTCATCACCTCCTATCAGCCCAGCTCAAGGGTAAATGGAGACAGTCTCCTCCTGACTAGTGTTAGCACCTTGGGCTGCTGTGGTGACACCGCTGGAGGTGAGAGACCTGACACAGATGCTTTTACAACAGGCAAACAGAACACCTATAATCCAAAAAAAGCAATCATTACTATGTGTGTATTCATTTGAATCATTTCACACTCTGTATACTATGTACCTTGCTTGATTTAATGAAAAACGAGCCCATCAGAGAATGGATTTTAAATGGAGAAAGATGCCTCTATCCATGCTTCTAGTCCTGAAGAAATTCTGCTACTAATGCACATCAACAAGTGACTTTTGGCTGTCACTTCAGCACTAACACCAGAAAAAAACCTGCAATGGATGCACTTTTGTGGTCCAAAGACATACTTGGTTTGGTATTGGCATCACTGACCAGAAAAGTGACCTGAGTTTTTAAAACACAATAAATCTGCTCTGCCTTTAAGCCACTCAGTGCAGGTTAAAATAATTGTCCTGCTTTCTGCACCATTAAGCAGACTCCTACAAACTCCCTGCCACAGAGAAGTGGTGCAGCAGCCAAGGACTCTGTGAGGGCAGGTTCAGCCACCAGAAATTCCCTCGTCCCCAGGCTGTGGAAGCGTTTGCATGGCTCCTTGGTCACACAGAGCCTGCTCTGCTCATCCCGGATGCCTGCCTGCTCTGCAGAGCCTCTCCAAGGCTGAACCCAGCTCCAAGGGCTGTACCCACGCAGGAATGATTCACTTGGGCTGCTGCTGGGTGGGGGAGAGCAAGAGAACAGAGAGAAAATCCAAGCAGTCATCTCCCTGCTGACAGGTTATTAGGGAGAACAAAAGCAGGTAGGTGTCGGAGAGGGCTGAGCTCTGCTCCTGAGCTGTGGGAGCTGCCTCCTGCAGCAGCAGCAAAGGTGAGATCCCCCCCATCCTGGCATCACCGACCCTCAAAAAAGCAGTGCATCCCAAGGGATTCATTCCTGCAGCATCCTGGTTTAGATGAATGCAGCACAGCAGACCCAGGCTCTGGATAAGCACCAATGCCAAAAGCTGCCAGGAATGCTGCAGAATCTGTGTTTCCTGCTCCAAAACACCCATCCCAAAGCTTTGCTGCCCCACAGGTGACAGTGACAGCACAGCACCAACAGCTGTTCTGCACCCAGAACTGGTGACTGCAGGAAAACCAGAGAACCAAGGCACAGGGCTTAGACCTGAAACAATCCACAACTGTTACAAACCAAACAGATGTGGATAAAACAATTAACCCTTTCCTACCATTACTGTCCCACTAATAATGCAGGGACATGACAGAGCTGACCCACTCACAGCTTGGGTCTCCACACGAGGTGTTCATAGAAATAAATTTGGGAACCAGCATTACTAACAGATAATTTTAAATGGTTACTGTGCTCTGAGTTACCAACTGAAAGCCAAACCAAACTAAACAAAAATTCCAACACTTATCCATATTACTTTCCACCTCAGACTTAACCACTAAAAAACACATTGTTTACCAAGAAACAGAGACTTTCCTAGAAGGAGCAAAGGCTGCTTTTCCTCAGAAAGGCAGATTTGGCTTAATATCCTGGCCTGAAGAAGCAAAGAGAAACTCTCCATCCAGTGGAGAGAGCCTCGCTGAAAAAAATCCCCAAATGAAACCCAGCTGAAAAACCCCACCTGAGCCTGGACCACTTCTGGAGTTTTGCTGGCACAAATATGTCAATTACGAGCAACAAAAAATCTCCCCCCTTTGGTATCATAACTGTGCTGGCCAAAGCCTTTACATGGTGGGAACAGGGGGAAGGAGAAGGAATCCTTGTGCCAGGTAGCTCATTGTGGCTTTGGGAAGCATCCCAGTCCCTCCCCCAGGAGCGTTAATGGATCAGGAGTGCTGTTGCTGTTACACCATCAACTCTGGTGGTGCAAGTGAGGCCCCAAATCCCCCTGACACTTGTAAAAGCTATTAAATAACAACCACTTCATTAAAAGCAGGGCTCGTTCACCCTCAGGCCCTTCAGGACATGCTTTCTGCAGCTTTACCAGAGAACTGTGGCAGCCATCAGCTCTTCATGAGCTCCATGCTCTGGGTCAGCACACCTCGCCCTCCTGGGTTACTGCAGGAACTGCTGGAAGCCCACAGGGATCCCCTGGGGTATGCTGAGGACTGCTGAGCCTTCCTCTGAGCTCAGCCCACGGTGGCACTGCTGGGTGTCCCCACAGCCCGAGCTCAGCTCATGGTGGCACTGCTGTGTGTCCCCATGCCATTTCCTGAGGCTGAGCTGAGCCACTGCCATGACCTGGATTAGGAATAATCTGCTGCCCCTGATGCTCTTAGGGCAGAGCTGGGCCAGCCCAGGTGAGACAGCCCAGAACCGACCTGCCCCGGGTCCTGATCCCTCCTGTGCCCCATGGATTCGTTAGGGTTGCAATTATTTGGGATTCACAGCACAGTCCAACATTACCACGTGGCTCAGCCCAAACCCCACAAGTGATGTCTGGCCATAAAATCCTTCCCAAGGATTTATTTAATATTTAATTACAATTGCCCGAAGTGCTGCCAACAGAAGGAAAGGTAGGATGACAAAGAGCACTGGCTCCTTAAGATTCCTTGGCCTTGGATCATGGAGACCAAACAGGAAGAAACCTTTTAACAAACACAGTCTTACTGGGTCCCCAGATTTGTTCTGCTCAGCAAGAAAAACCCTGTGAGGCAAAGGCTCGAGAACAAAACACAATCCAGCCAACCCTGCAGCAGGACAGCATCTCCCAGCTGACTCATCCTGCCTCTTCCCAAAGGCCAGGGGGCATCCAGGCAAATGGTGACCCAACAACAGATCCTAAACACAGAATCCCAGAGTGCTTTGGGTTGGAAGGGACCTTAAAGCTCATCTTGTTCCAAATTCCTGCCAAGGGCAGGGATATGTTCCACTAGACCAGGCTGCTCCAAACCCCATCCAGGGCAATGGCAGCTTCCTCCGGGACTCCCTCCCAAACTCCCTGCCTGCTCCCTGCAGCCTCATCAGCCTTTGCCAAGGGAAAACAAGCTCCTGCTCCACAAACAAAGAGCACCTGCCCCATTCCCTGTTGGTAGCACGAATATTTGGGGTTTGACAAAATCCCCTTCCCAGGGTCACAGCAAACACATTTCCTGATGCAGTGTTAACAAACTTGGACTCCAAGAGAAAAATCTTGGAGCCTGTTTGCTGACCCACATTCCCAGCACACAGGCAGCCTGGTTGTTTCTGTTATTCCCTGGGATTTCACAGGTCACAGCACCCAGCTGGCCCCCGCTGCGAGGGGAGCCTGCTGCTCAGACCAAAGCAACAACAACACGTGTAGCTGCAGAGCTCCACAGCCATGGACAAACTGCACTGGCAGGCACAAAATCTAAGATGGAAGAAGGTGTGGGAATGCCATAAAGAAAGGCATTACAAAACAAAAGTGAAATCCATCCTCTCTGAAGGGAGATTTACAGCAAGCCAGGCAAGATTTTTTCCAGGCTATTAGTCCCCCCAGAGCCATTCTCTTCTAAAATTAAACTGCTACAGGGAGAGGAGAAGCAAGACTCCTCTGAAGAAAGAGCACCAGGAATCAGATGAGAAGCTGGGGTTGGTTTTGCCACACATTTCCTGCCCTCCTGACTCTGCACACTCAGGATCACACTGAAGGGTGGGAGCAGAGCGAGGTCAGCTGGGTCCCCACAGAGCATCAGTTATCCTGACCCCTCCTGAAACCATCAGCCATACACCCAATATCCATCCCTCACACTTGGAAAAACCCGCTCTGCAGACCCACATCTCACCGAGGAGAAGTGATGCCAAGCCATGAATTGAGTCACATCTCCCAGTTCTCTCTCATGTTCCTTAGCAACAAGACATTTTCCTCCTTCCCTCCTGCCACAGCACATTCTATTTTGGAAGCTCATTTACACAGCCCGAAAAACCCCAAGCAGAATGTGGAACCACGCACCACCAAGCAGCATCCCTTAGTCCTTGAACAGGATGCTGGGTTTGAAGAAGGACCAACCAATACAGCAATAATCTCACTAATCTCTACACTGGGCTCCCTCAGCAGACATAAAGATTTTCAAGAGATAATTTAAAATTCCATAGACATGAGAGTCTAAAAATATCTTTCTATCTCCAATAACTTTCATAAATGTGTACTGACTCATTTGCCATAAACAAGAGCAAAATGAATGTGTGTTTTCTGATGCTGCAGCATTTCTCTTGTGCCAGGCTGCCATCAGTTAAGGCTGGGCTCCAAAGTGAAGAAATATGTTTAAGGTGATTAATTTCAATGTCATTTGATAAAAATCATTCAAATTAACTGTGAAGACAAGAACCAGCCAAGAATAAGGACAGATTTCCAGCTACCACGAGAGCCCCACACACGGGGAGTAAAGTAGGTCATTGATAAGAGCTGATGCTGTTTATTTACAAAGCCTGGTAATAAGGAAGCTGCATCTCCTGCATCTGCCCAGGCTCCTGCAGCCATCCTTTGGGCAGTGTCTGTGCAATGACCTCAGCAAAACTGCAACCATTCCCCATCCCTGCCAACAGCAGCTCTTGGCTCAGGTTGGCTCCTCTGGCTCCAGAGATCCACCAGCCTGGCAACTCACAGCTACACAATTCCTTCAGCTTCTGCTGCATCTGGGTCTGGTCACTCCTCTGCCAGAGACAGGACATTGCAAACCCAGAAGCCACCAGCATGGAGGCTACTTTCATTTAACTAAAATCACGTCAGTAATGACAGGCACGAGGATCATCCACTGTGTGAACTGCCTGGAGAAGTTTCTTTATGGCCATGAGAAAACACAGACATGAAGCAGGAGCTAATGTAGAACAGCAAAACCTCTTTCTGTGCTCTTTTGCCCAATTTTTTGAGTGTAATGGCTCAAGAATGATAACCACCAAATTAGTCAGATGCAAAAATCTATCACCTACATCTGATACCAAGAAATCTGTGCTACTTTCCAGCCTTAAGACATGACTGATCTTTGCACACAATCTAAACCACAACCTGACCTCCAGAGCAAACAGACCCCAGGACATCTTTGAATTAATCTCTGAAGGACAGCGCACCTGCCCCAGGGCAGTAGGACATAGCCAGGAGATATAAATCACTTATTTATGTAGCTGAAGGCTAACAGAGACATGAGAGAGGTTTCAAAGGTTCAAGGGCCGGCAAGGTCAATCTATTACTTCTGTTAACAAGTTTGAATTGTATTTGGGAAAAAACCAACGGTGCTGACTAACAGAGTCCCAGTGATGATGCAGCAGGGACAGGCTGGGACAGGTAACTGGGGGAGGAAATAATGATCGATGGGGCTGTAGTGCAAAGGAAACCAGTTATTAGAGGCCCAAACTGGAAAAGGAGTGGGAGCCGAAAACAAACCAACAGAGATTTAGCACATGTGGCAGTGGGGTCAACAGCTCAGGTGACACAAAGAGGTCACAGGGCCAGCAGCGAAACTGGGAGACAAGGGGAGCAAATTGGGAAACATGGAGCTAGGAGAAAAATATCCAGAGACACTTGAAATATGTTTTTTCTCTTTCATTCTAGCTAAATCTCTGTGTTCTAGCAGAGCTTAATGCAGTCCTTTTGCTCCTCTCTCCAGATCTGCCCATCAGGGACACGGTGTCAGCCTCCCACCCACTTCACTTTAGGATGCCAGGACTGTTTGATTTCAAATGCCCAAGCTCACGGCACACCCAAAGATGTGAGATCTGACACCAAAATGTGCCTCTGGCAACCCCACATTCCCACTGAAGAGAATGTGGCACTGTAACCTGATACACAACTTGCACGGTTTGAGAATAAACCCAATTTCAGAACAACCCCAAAGGTTGTTTTGATGTGGCTGGTGAAGGGTCTTACTGGTTAAAGGAATTTCTGGAACCTCATCTGGGGCAGCAGTGTTGAGGATGACCAGGCTAAGTATCAACATCAACAACCAGGGCCCTGTGCCCGGATTAACTCTCCAGACACCTGCAAATCAGGGAGAAATGGAAGAACACTCAAGAGGCAAGATGTCACCTTAGCATTAGGTGACACCAGAGCAGGGTCATCTTTGCCAGAAGCTTCTCCAACTCACCCATCATCACCACACCAGGAATGTGATCCACAGGGAGACAGTGATGGGAATGCCACACACTCCCTGCTGGAGCTGACTGGAGCTGCTAGCTATGCACACAGGTGGAATGCCTGATGGACAACCTCAACCTCCCTTACAACAATCTAAACAAAACATTTTTTGTCCTGGCTCCAGCAGCCACAGCCTCAGACAAGTCGAGAGCTGACTTCCCAAACTCACACTCACCTGAAGGACAAGTGCCTTTGCTCTGCCTCGTTCCCAGCCCAGCTGTGCTCCATGCAGCTCCCTCCCTGATTAGAACACTTCCCAACAGCCCCGTGGGTCTGCAGCTCGGCTGAGCCTCGCCCACGCGATTCCTGCGAGCGCCAACAGCGCCGCAGGAGAGCCTCCAAAAACCTGAGAGCAACCCAAGCCGACCCTGAGCACACCAAGCACCCCAGACACAGGCAGGCAGCCCCGAGCCTTCCCCAGGCACTCCAGCAGCCGGGCCGGGATCGCCGAGTGACGGCGGCACTGCGCTCCTGCAGCCCGGCCCGGCGGGAGGAGGCGAGCGATGGGAAAGGAGCTGACAGGAATCAACAAACAACGTGAGTGGAATAACGAGGAGTTTGGCAGATGGAGCCCGATCCCACAGTGAGAGGTGTTTGCTCTTACGCGAGGCCTTGGGAAGGAACAAAACCTTTTGGCTCCGTGGGGAAGGGACACGAGCCATCCCTCGGGAAGCAGGAGGAGGCCCGGCTCAAGGCACACTGCCTCGCTGTTCCAAGTGCCCACAGTACCTGGGTACAGACTCTCCTGAGGTACATGGTACTTCCAGTATGACAGGTTAACATCCCTGCTGCTCTCCCAGTCCCTTCCCAAAGGCTGCCTCCCTCATTTCACTGGCCTGAGGGCAAGTGTTTGCAGTCCAGACCAGTTACTGCCAAACTGCAGTGACCTACCCTTCCCAGCTTGATACTGCTCTGGTTCTTCTTCTATTTACAGTCCCGACTTCCTAAACCGTTCACACTTTAGCTATTAACTCCTGCAATAAGCTCCGAGATTATTCTGCCTTTGGAAATAAAGTTTGCAGTCACCTGGAGTGGAAACAAAAACAATACTGAAGACCATGGCCATGATTTTCAATCATGTTACAGTCACATTATACAGCACAAGAAGGATATAATAGCTAAAAGTCCTCCTTACACATCTAAAGTGTAAAAAACTTCACTGAAAGTGAAAATTGGACCTAACAGTTTGGGGATTTGAGGTGAACTAAATCTGCTTTTTAAGACTTAGGAATGCAGATAATGTATTGTTTTGCCTGCTTTATATTCTTTTCCTTTCACTTCCCAATGCAGGGCTTTGATTTCAAATGAGCCTCTTTTATCACGCCTGTGTGGTGCCCAGAACAAAGGAGGTCGGGGAAGAGTGGAGAGGGAAGGGAAGGCCTCCTGTCTTCTCTGTCACAAATAATCAGATCCTGCAGGGCATTTAGTCCTTAAAATGGGCTATGGCTTTTAGGAGGTTTTCTGAACAAATATGAACAGACGAGCCATGGCTACTTGCAAAGTGTCTACTATGATCATAGTAACATCTCTCCCTGGGAATTTTATTTTCCACAGTGTGCATTCCCTGCCCCAGGGCTCCAGCAAACAAAGGGCAGGCAGTTTTAAATAGGAAGCCCCTTTCTCCCGAACAACAGCACCAATAATATTAATGATTAGGAATGTGCCAGTCTGGGGAGGGAGGGAAGACAAAAAGATAAAGTGATATGCAAAAATCTATTGAAATTTAAATTGTAGACAATCCCCTCTGTCAGCTGCCTCTTTAGGAGGGAGGTATAAATCTGAGAGGGAGGCACTGAACTCCAGCCCTGCAGTCCCAGGATCATGGCTGGGACGGAGAGGGCCTGCATGCTGGAATTCCTTCTCTGCTGGGATCTGGGTGGGAATCCTCACACAAATCATCCCAGACATGAAAGAATCTCCCTTTAGCAGCTACACACCCATGACCCGAGAACAAATCCAATAAAACAGTTTACAACTACAGGCCCAGTGTGGAGCAAGGGGAAGAGAAACCGCAAGGCAGAGATTAGTTAGAGGGAAACAGAAGTAAAACAATTAACGAGGAGGGGGAGAGGGGTGAGTATGCAAATTTAATCGGTATTTGGTCATCAAGCCAGGGCACCTGCCCAAGGGCACAGATCCCCTAGGATTTTCTCCCACTGCAGAAGCACAGGTCTGTAACAAGCGGCCAGGGATGAGAGAGGAATTACTGACACCAGGTATGTTCTACCTGGCTGAAAACATGATCCCAGGCAGGGAGGCATCTGAGCACCCTGACGGCATCACCCCCATGCTCTGCTCCAGGCAGTGTCCTGGGCAGGACAGCCCAGCCCAGTCCAGCACAGCCCAGCACCCCTGGGTCCAGCCAGGGAGGGTTAAGTATCATCAAATCATGGAATGGTTTGGCTTAGAAGGGACTTTAAAGCTCATCTCCTTCCACCCCCTGCCATGGCAGGGACACCTCCCACTGTCCCAGGCTGCTCCAAGCCCCATCCAGCCTGGCCTTGGACACTTCCAGGGATCCAGGGGCAGCCATCTGGGTACCCTGTGCCAGGGCCTGCCCACCCTCACAGGGAGGAATTTCTTGCCAATATCCAGTGCAAAGTATGTACCAAGCGCCTCTTTCCTGACGCACCACCACCACCGGGAAAGAAGAATCCTCATCCGAAGCCACTCATTCCCCACACAAACATGAAATACCTGGCAAGTTACTAAGCAACAAGTGGCGCAGACACCTCCACCCCCTCTCCGAGCCCCGGCCGGGTAGCCCGGGGTGTATCGCTGCCTCACCTGGCCCTGCTCCCGGCCGGGTCCCGCTCCGCGCCGGGCTGCGCTCGGCTCCGCCGGGATCCGCGGGATGCGCCGGCTGCTCGCAGCCTCTGCGGCTCTGCCAAGCCCCTCCCCGGCTCCTCCTCCGCAGGTGCCTCCTTCCTTCCTTCCCTCTCCGTCCCTCCCTCCCTGGCTCCCGCAGCCGCTCCCCCGCTGCCCCCGCGCCGCGGGACCCTCCCTGTCCCTGCTGTCCCCTCCCGGGCCGGGCACGGGGCGCAGAGCGGGCAGGCAGCGATGGGGAGCAGCACACGGCTGCTCGTCTGGGGAAGGTCTAAAACAGAAATATAAAAAAATCCCAGTATAAAAATCTAAAAACGGGGTGCTGAGAAGACGAATCAGGCGGTGCTCGGTGGTGCCCAGCAACAGAAAGAGATGCCCGGGAAGTTCTACCTGAACATGAGGAGAAACTTCCCTGTGCAGTGACCAAGCACTGAAAAGACTGTCCAGAGAGGGTGTGGAGTGTCCCTCACCGGACACAATCCTGTGCCCTGTGCCCTGGGATGGCCCTGCTGGAGCGGGGAGCTGGGACCTGGTGACCCTCTGTGGCCCCTTCCAGCATGACCCATCCTGGGCTTCTGTGAAGGTCTGACTGCTGGCTGTGTCTCAAATAACCTACGGCTGCTCCTGAACCTCCACCATCGGGATGGGCCCGTGCCCATGCCCTCAGCTTGTGAGCTCCAGGAAAACACACGGGCTGAGAAAGCTGCACTCACCTTTATCCACTTTCTCTTTCCTTGCTCCTTCATGCCCCCAGAACTACAGAGGACAGAGTGGTGAGGGCCACAGCCCAATTCCGCAGGGTCTGCAGAGCTCAGGGGCACATCTGTGCCATCATCCCTGTCCCTCAGTCACTGCTCCCACTGCAAGTCCCTGATTCCACACTAAAGACCTGTCTCAGCAAGTCCAGAAGGGACAGACACTGGGCATACTCGAGTGCTCAGATGGAAGAATGTCCCAGACTGCAGATGGGACTTAGGCTGGGCCCCACAGCCCAGGGGACAGCACCTCACACCCATGGGACAGCACTTTGTACCCATGGGACTGCACCTCATACCCTGGGGACAGCACCCATGGTGTCCCTGCTAATGTAATCACAGAACAATGCCCCCTCCCAGTCCAAGGGGTTACTTCACATTGATCAGATCACGGAAAACAAACCCAATTAAAAACTGTCCGGGAGTGCTGCTGTTTGAAAGCAAAGCCAAATGACAGCATCATTTCCCAGTGATCCAGTTCCAGGCAGGCTCCAGCCCAGGGCAGAGCAGAGACCTTGGGACTCAACCTGACCCCAGCACTGCCATCCCTGCCCAGCCTCGGCCAGCAGCAGAGCAGGAACAAGAGCCAGAAGGGCAGGAAGCCTCTGCCAAACCTTTTCCTAGTGCCAGTGAAGCTGTGACATTACCTGCATTTATTGCAGGTTTGAGGGATAAGTTCTGCCATTGTGCTCCTTGACCCTGTGCTCTCCCATTAACACCAGTCCATCAATCCCAGTAATTGCCATCACCCACTTTAAAATGTGGGCTTGCCAGCTAAAGGTGGGCAACCTCAGGGTCAGAAGGATTAAGGAGGAATTTGCCTCTCTATCTGCAGACATCTTGATGAGCAGGAGGGGAAAACTCATTTCTTTCTCCTCTGTGCTATTTTCAAACTCGTTTGCTGACTCACATCCCCCAGTAATCCTGTTCTCACTTGCACTCGGTGCAGCTCCTTACACTTGGTATTTACTGCTGAACTCGTGTGGCCTGGACAACGAGCACACTATCACAACAGGGTTTACCTCAGCACCAAGCACAACTCCTAAACCCATTCCTCTCTGAATAATTGTGAGTACAAACCCTTCTCCCTGCTACCAGATCACCATTCTGGGAACGCTCTTCCCATCAAACCCATTGATCAAAGCTGGGAAAATCCCAACACAGATGCATACAACAGAAGCAATGCTATTCCCAATTAACATGCAAAATGCACACACAATTCCAAACAGCATCTGAAGTATTCAGAGCACCGAGCTGCCCAAAGCTGCCAGGATGTGTTGTATGCTCCCTATATAATTTTTTTTCTTTTTGCTGTAGGTCAGGCTTGGCTAGGAAGACTCCTTCAGGGCTGGTGACCCCTGTTGTCATCACACCCTTTGCTGGAGCCAGTTTCAAAGTAAGGCCAGAAGTTTCCCAATCCTATTTTTGCTAATCAGAGCCAGAATGTAACAGCTGCATCCTCAATAACCCAGAGCTGCCTCAGCTTCAGGCTTGGGTTTTACCTTTGCAATTACTGCTCTGAGGAGGTATTTTACTACCTGGTGTACAATGACACACCTTCACCCCATCTGCACTTTGTTTCCTGTAAAGGAAAATCCTTAATCCTTCTTAGAAGCTGCCTTTCTTTTAGGAATGAAACCTGAGCAACCAATATGTGAATCCTCTGCATCTGGGACCTTCTGCACCTGCACAGGGGTCTCTGCTCTCCACTGCACTGAGCACCACTGTGATGTCTTCTTGCTGCTTCTGAATTTTTGATTGGAAATAATAAAATAATTACATGAGCCTTGTTTTCTGTTCTAGTTTCTTTTGCCAGACAATTTTAAGCTTTTTTTATTATTGTTGTTGTTATCAAGAAAGTGAAAGAGATGCATTTTCCACTCCTGAGGAGTTGGTCAGCTTGCCATGGAGCAGTGGAGGCAGATAATGAGTATCTTTTAAACCCAGCAAAGAAGCCCAAGCACTTGAAACCACATCCATCTATGTGCCTGTCACAAATTCAGTCCTGAAGTTCACCCTATCCTCCCAAAGTTGTTTCAGACAGAAGAACTGGGAAGGCAAAGCAACCCAAAGAATGTTATTAGTGCAGCCTGTAGCTTCTTCCACTTTCTGGTTTTGCAAATGTAACCACTGAAGGAGGTTCAAGCCATCATTAAGAGTTGGACAGGCAGGATTTTCCAATGCTGCTTCTTACTCAGCTGGATTTATCCTGCAGTCAGCTGCTCCCAAAACACCCACACAACACAAAGAAACAAAAACTCCTTTAAAAGTAAGAGGTGTTGCTGAGAAACTATAGATGAAAGTAGACTGGGACATTAAAAAAAAAAAAACAAACCAACAGAGCAGCACATCATAGCATGGAATGCCTTAAAATAATTGGATTTGATTCAAAGCTGACAGCAACGAGGTTTGACATCCAGGTATCTCATCTCACAGAGTATGGAATCATCAAATCCCAGAACGGGTTGGAAAGGACCCTAAAATTCATCCAGTCCCACTCCTGCCCTGGGCAGGGACACCTTCCACTATCCCAGGGTGCTCCAAGCCCCAGTGTCCAGCCTGGCCTTGGGCACTGCCAGGGATCCAGGGGCAGGTGATGACTGAGGTTTTGGTGGATGGAGCCATGGTCTGCCCTGGCTTGCAAGAAAAATATTCCAACTATTCCATTTATGAAGTCTTTGTGCACAGAGTGTACAAAGGTGGTGTAGCTGCTCAGCCTTTGTGAACTTCCCAGGACCAGGTTTTAATGGGAAAGTTGAGCTGTGCACTGGCACAACCCTTGATAAATCCATAGGCCAGGAAGAGACCAGAGCCTTGTGCCATCATCTATGGTTAAAGCTGCCTGAAGTATTTCCAAACCACAATCTGGCTCCCATACTAATTTACAAAATTATTCAGGAGAAAAGAGGAGGAAAAGCAGAGCAGAACAAACTCCCTCTTGCCATGATTTCAGAGCCTTTAGCACAACTGCAGAATTTTGCTCAAGCCAACTATTATTAAAGTCCCATTCTGACAGAGCTTGTGAGAAACAAAAAAACATCATGTTTAAAAATAACAGCTCCCCCAACCTGAGTAAGTGGATGGCAGGCAGAGTGAGGAAGCAGCACAGAACAAGGGAAAGTGGCCTTATTAAAACACATTGGTGCCTCCAACACCCTGAGCTCGGCCACGTTTCACTGCTGTGCTTCACACTACTCAGCCTGTTTGGGAACACCAGGCATGTTCCCATCACAAACCTTAAGACAGCTCTTTCTTACCTGCACAGAACACAGATCTGTGTAATTATTCATGAACTGATGTCTACAGACTATGCACAGATCCACACACCACGCTTGCTCCTTTTCCAATTAAAATTCCCCAGGAAACATAGCCAAGGCTCACCAGCAAATTACCTGTCAAAATGTGAGATGCCTGAAGCTGCTGTTTATGTGCTCAGCTTCTTCCCAAAGCCTTGGTGACCACACACAAGGAGAAACTGCACTGTAGGGAACACAGGAATTAATGCAGCTCTTGCCTCTGCCCTGTTCCAGGCATTTCCCTGTGCCTGGAGGCTGATTTCCAGCACTGTAATTACACCAGCAGTGCCTCCCCGTGGGGATGCAGGATATGCTGGGATGGAGCAGAGGATGCTCCTCGACTGGCAGAGCCCTGCTGCTCCCCTTGCTCCCCAAAGCTGCTGAAGGGCTCCTAGGCCAGGAGCCTGGACCCTGACAGGGGATGGGGGTGGGCAGGGATGGGGTTTTTTGTGCCACCTCAGTGTGGGACCTTTTCCATACTTCCAGGAGACTCGGCTATGCCAGGGAAAAACCTGAATGCAAACCTGGGGGCTGGACACAGAGGCTCATTCACTGACACATCCATCTGTGCCTTACTGGGATTGTTCAGAGAAGGCAAAAGGTCCCTGGAACATCCCTGGGCTCAGCCTGCACCTGATGGTCCCACAGGACAACACTGGTGTCCACCAGCTGTCCTGGGACCACTGGCTTTGCACTCATGGCACTTTCTGAGGGGACACAGGACCCCCTCCCTCAGGGCTGGGAGGGCTCAAGCAGGGCTTTCATAGATTAGAAAACTCTCTTTGAGTTCAGCTAAAAAAGAAAAAAATATATGAATGAACCAGCAGAACCAAAGGGTACCTTCCTCTTGCCCCTGGGTCCCTGAGCCTGCAGGTCCCTTTTGTTTCAGGCCAGCTTCTCTCCAAAGGATGGATCTCCTGCCCTGTTCCAGCTGTTCTGCTCCTGCCCCAGCTTCCCCTGGGCCCTGCAGACACAGCACTAATCCCCAAATCCTGCTCTTCCACTCCAGGCTTTTAAATCCAGGCCTCTTGAAGAAAAAGTCAACCAACTCACAACTTCCTGAGAACCACTCAGACAGTTTCCATAGCACCCAGGAAATGTCACAGAAACATGGATTTGTTCTCACTGCAAATCCTGCATCACCATCACCTAAAACTCCTCAGCGTGGGGGTAAGGAACAGCCAGGGGTGCTCATAGAGCACTGCCAAAGGGCACTCCTGGGTCCCACTGCCACTGGCAGAAACACCTGCACTCGGAAAGGACTGAAGGATTACGGAGGAAGAAAAAATACATTGACTCACTAATACTCTGCATCCTTTCAAACTTTGTGAAATACAATTCCTGCTTGTCTCTCACTTAGGAGTTAGACAAGGTTTAGAGATTTTGTTTAGATGGACAGGAAAAGTGTTTCAGACTTGCCACTGAAGGCAAAAGGAAAAATCAAGTTACAAATAAAAAGATGTCCTATAGGCAGAGGATGCAGAAAGAGTATCTGACACTTTTTAACTCTAAAACCTGCTGCTTGTAAATCCCAGTTTGGTGGGATTGGGTGCTCATCCCAGTTTGGTGAAGAACTCCCAAAACTGCAATTCCCTGCCATCCTGTGTACCTACAACTCTTACCATGGTACATTATGGGGACTCCTCGGGTGGATTTTCATGCAGGTCTAGAGGAACATCCAAACCCTGCCCCCTTGCAAAAGGGAAATGGGACACTCAGGAGATCATTCACAGCTTCAGCTGCACAGCTGGTCCTGGGAATGCTGCACTTCCATGGAATGCCAAGGGCATCCTGTGCCCTGCAGGGGAAGGGGAAGTGGAGCAGCAGACCCAGATCCAGAGCCCTGCTGGTTCCTTCTCCCAAACTCTGCTGGAAAAGCAGAACTACACACTTGGTGCTGCCTGGGTGGCTGAAGCACAGCAGGACTTTCTCCAAATCCAGTCCCCCAGAGAAGGCTGCGAGTGACTCTTCATCCCAGGCAGGACAGACGCTGCTGCTGCTGCTCTTGGGATGCTCCCACATCCCATCCCTGCTTGCCCAGGGCACACAGAATTTTTCCCATGTCTGTTTTCAGCACACAGGCTCAAGGAGCTGTTCTCTCCAACTCCCACTTTTCCAGCAGAATCACAGATTTTATGGTGCAAATTTCAGAGAGGACCAGATGAATCCTGTATTTAGCAGCACTTCCACAGATCAGCCCACAGCTCTCATCCCTTTCTATTTCTGCCAAAAAGTGGGAAGGAACAAAAGATGAATCGCTTAAAACAAGCAAGGGATAGCAAAGGGAAAAAGACTCAAAGGAAATTAAAAACTCAGGAAAACACTGCTGCAGTTCTGGTCTGCACTACAAATTTAAAGACCTAAAAAGACTAAACA
Source organism: Erpornis zantholeuca (assembly GCA_013400515.1). Taxonomy (NCBI): domain Eukaryota; kingdom Metazoa; phylum Chordata; class Aves; order Passeriformes; family Timaliidae; genus Erpornis; species Erpornis zantholeuca. The sequence continues at coordinate 523,922 of VZTN01022746.1, read as the reverse complement.
GTCTTACAGTCCTGGGCAGTCCCTGCAATCAATGCCCCTCTCCTAAAACCAGGTAATTACTGGAGCAATTCAGGGTAAATAAGCTCTTTCCAGAGCTCCCTGCACTGAAATCCAGCAAAGCAACACAAGTATGAAAGGTGAAGTTTGACATTCCTAATGTATCCAAGATCCAAACTACCATCTAAAAAATACTATTTTGTTAAAGCAGGCATCCAGCACTTCGGATGGCAGTGAAATAAAGCCCTAAAGCCTAGTTTAAAAATGAATCCTCCTTTGGTGACTGGAGAGGGTACAATGGGAATCCAGTTAAGGGTTGCAGCAGAGGCAGAGCTTTACACCTAAACCACGAGAAGCTTTGCAGTCAGTTCAAATACAACTAGAAGAGATGCCTGGCCCTTACCAAGCACTTCAGCCACTGAATTGCACAAGCAGTGACTCCTTCATGAACTGAAATGTTCCAATGGTGCTGTTGGATAGCAGGAAAAGGTTCTTCCTCCCCCTGGAATGGGCACGGCCCTAAGGCTGCCAGAGCTCCAGGAGCATTTGGACAATGCTCTCAGGCACACAGTGGGAGTTTGGCATGTCTGTGCAAGGCCAGCAGTGGAACTGGATCATCCCTGTGGGTCTAGCTCAGGGTATTCCATGATTCCATGGGTTTGGGGATAGCAGGACTCAAATGAGCTCTGACTGGCTCTATTTATCAGCATTGCTTTGATATAAAATATCCAATAATAACCTGTTCATTTAACCCAAGGAACAGCTTAGAATGACCTCTAGGAAGGTCAGTTCCCAATGCCAGGTGACTGGGTGAAACAGAGGGATAACGCTGTCTGCAGGCTGTGCAAGAACTCTGCCAGGTGCCTTGGTGCCAAGCCGTGCCCAGAAATAAAGCTCCCACACACTGATGCTCTGCCTCCACTAAAATCCCACTGACATTCTCCTTCCAAGCACTTTGCAGATCCAGGGAAACAAAACTCCAGGTATGATTTAACACAACAAGCAAATAAATTGAAATATCTGTTGTCAAATACCTTTCAATAACTGAGGATCAAATGTTTAATTACATAAAATGTACCAGGGACACATCTCAGCTCCTCAGTTCCACTGGAACACTTTAATTTCACCCAATGCCAGTTCTGACAGCAACAGCCATGTTGTCATGGCAATGACAACACTACACAGTTGTTTTGTGCTCTCACTGTGCACTGGGTACACAGGAGGGTCATTTCCACTGCCATAAAAATATGTATTTAACCACATTTCTTCCCTCTCTTTTTCACGCAAGCTCTTCTCTCCAGAGCGTGGTCGCCGAGGGTTTGGCAAACTCTTTGGGTAGTGAGGCACAAATTGCAAGGCTGGGAAAAGAAGAACACTTTATATTTAGAGATGCAGCAGCTGGGGGGGGAAAGAAGCTGATTTCTGATACAGAGATTACCACTCATATGGCTGCTGATACTGCAGGGTGTGCACAAGGCAAGGCCCAGGTGTGCCAAGCATCACCTGAAGATTTGGATTCACTCACTGGGTCTGGAAATCACTTGCAGAAAATCTGCCCTTGAGAAGGTGGGTTCTCAGAACCAGGCACTAGCTTTTCTACTCAACAGGTTTTAATATAAAAAAAAATTACTAATTCTCCATGTCACTATTTATTACTCTACAGCTAGGTTCTGCCAGCAAGCAGGGTTAGTGAGTGGTTATTGCTATCACAGACAGGGTTAGGTGTGGTTAGGATGGCACAGAACAGGCTCTACCTGAGCTCAGGTGGGACTGGTTCAGAGCCTCGGTAACAAATGCAGAGCCTGGTTTTACACTATCCATCTCCAGATCTGATAATCAGGGTCAGGGCAGGGGGCAGAGGGACACACAGAAGGCAAGAGAGAGGACAAAGTTAAAATATCTCCTGGAGGGACTGCAGGAGATCAACAACTCAACGTGGAGAGACAGCAATTAGAGAGGCAGAGCTGGAGAAATGCAGAGTTCAGTGCTGGGATGCAGAGCTGGGGCTTCTCTCGGCTGTTCTAGGCCCAAATTGTTCTTCCCCAGCAATGTCTGTGGGCAAACAGGACTGGGGGGGAGGGGATCCACTGAGCTCACAGCATGAACAGCAAAAACAATGAGGTGAACTGAACTAAGCTGAGTGAACACCCCAGTCCCTGGAAAACTGAGCTGCTGGGGATGAAGTGGATGCTGCTGGTGCCTGAACAACTGGGCTTGGCTCAGGAGTGAGCACAGTGTGTGCAGGCCAATTCCCAACTCCAGTCCCTGCACACGGCAGGGGGTGGAACCAGATGATCCTTAGGCTCCCTTCCAACCCAAACCAGTCTGGGATTCTGGGATGCTGTGCACAGACCACCCTAAGCAGAGTTTGCACTGTAAAAAGAGTATTAAAAATTCTATAAAATAGATGTCAGTTTAGGTTGGCACATGCTGGAGGAGAAAGGAGTGATGTTTAACACAGTGCAGCTCGCACAGAACACTCTGCTGTGGCTGGGAGACCAAAGATTTTGGGCTTGTGGTCAGGGGCACTTTGTCCCAAAAACCTCTTCCAGCCCCTGCCTCCCTGTCCAGAGCTCAGCTCATTTATCTGAGCCCAAAAAAGAACTTCAGTGCCTAAGTGAGCCCAGAAAGGAACTTCCCCCTTGCACCAGAAAACCTGAACAGGACCTCCAATCCTCCATACTTAAAAACCACAACTATTCCTCAATTCCTGGCAGCAGAAGTCACGCAGCCATCATCTGTGGGCTACAGGAATATTCTAACCCAGCCCCAGAGCCCAGGAGTGCTCAGCCACGGGAGGATGAGGCTCCCCAGCTCTCCAGTAGTGCTCTCGGAGCAGCCACAGCCAAGTTTCTCATCTCTGTGGCAATTCCATGACTCACAGAGGACAGAGCTGTCACAAGGAATTAATTCCACAGGAAAAACAAGCAGAACCACTAATAAGCCTCATAGCTTTGAGCAGAAATATTGGAACTGCTCTGTTGTCAGAACCTTCCTTCTCACAGCTGAGAGAGGAGGGGGACTCAACACTGACCACTCACATTAAATAACCAGAAATGTGGCCATGCCTTGTTTTTGTGTTAGGAACCTAATAAAAAAGCCTGCCTGAAAAAATAGGCTGAAGCCTGCCTGTGTTATCTGAATTTAACTGCTGCTGATCCTTGGCAGGAATTGCATCTCTGAAGGGCTCAGGGATCCAAGGAACTTGACTCTACAAATGGAAAAACATTAAGAAAAATCTCTTTCCCATATTTGTATGCCCAAAGGGAACTCCCTGGACCTTACAAGATTCACTATTCTGATTCCTCCCAAATTTTCTGTCACATTATTTATCAGTGGACATGGCCAGTCATAGCAATAAATTCTGCCCTCATTCTTAAAACCTCCGTCCCAGTTTCAGTATTCCCTGGCTCCTGTGGGTTTGGATATATGCAGTGGAAGAAGCTTCACCTCACTCTCCCTGATATATCCCAAATACAAACCCTGTTCTCCCCCTCTGGAGTCTCCTTTTGCCTGGAGGGATCTGATCATGTTGGCATGTGCTCAGGAAATCCAATCTCCACACCAGGAACAGCTTTTCTGTCTTTCTGGAGGGAGCCCTGGGAATGGGAAGCACTTCCCCACATTCCAGAGACACCAGCACAGTGTCTGTGCCAGCAGCTGGCAGTGGGTGTGTGGGGAAGGATTTATCTGTGTATATATACATGAATATTATAGATTTTATAATTATCTCTTTACAGTATTTGCATATCCAGCTTTCAGACTGACTTTGGGAATCCAAACAACATCCCAGGGGGAGCTCATTTGTGCAAGTGAGACATGTGCTGTAAAAGATGAGAACTCTCCATGACCAGTCCCAGGTTTTCCTGACACCACCTCACTGCTGGGAGCTTTAGACCAGCACTAGCAGGATCCAAAAAGACAATGGCAACGTGAAGCAGGACTCTGAATACAAGCCACGTGTTAGTTCACTTTGGGCATTGTCAGATGTTAAGCACAAAGACCATGCCCTCATTAAAAATAAAAAAGGAATTCTGGCCTCTGAAGATTGTCATGTTCTAACAAACTTGGAGAACTATGCTTAATTCCTCTCCATCAGCCATTTTTACCTTCTCTTTCCTTCACACTGACATTCATACTTGAATGTCTGGCACTTAATTTCTTTCTTTTTAACCTTTTCAATCTTTTTATGGATTCAAAATGATTCTATCAATCCCAGAAAAGAGCTATAACCAGCTTTGTTCTTTCCCTGTTTTTTTTATTTTAAGACCAAATATCTTTTTGTAAAGCACCTTAGAACAAAGGTTTGTTTTGGTTTCCCTAAATATCCTTCAGGGCATCAGTGCTACTGATCTGCATGTACAGAAGAAGAAGAAGGAAAGAAACAGGAGACAGAGAAACAAGGCAAGAATGAAAGGAGGACAAAGGAATAAATGAAAACGTACAAGGAGGGAAGTAGCTCCAGGACGCTGGACGGGCTCCATGGGCAGGAGAGACTGGGAAGGGAGAAATAAAAAAAAAATAGGGAAAAAGCAAAACAAAACAAAACAAAAAAGCAACTGGTTAAAACATGCTCCCAATGAAAATGGGCTCATTTCACACAAATGAATGTTGTGCACAACACAATACAACACAACACACCCAGTCCTTTGAGCTGTTTGGTGCTGAGCACTTGGGAAATTCAGTAGATTCCAGGAATTCCCACCCTGTGTCCCAGCTCAAAAAACCCCCAATATTTTGCATGTTTGACCTTTCAGCACAAGGCACATCCCTGTCAGGCCCAACAGCACAGGGTTTGTTACGTACTGAATTCTGTTATATTTTGAATTTCTCTGCACTTCCACTGGTGCTAAAGCAGAAGCTGCTCTTAGGCAAAAAGCAGAGTAATTGTCTCAGAGCTGTGTTTTGCTGCTGTATCCTTCCCAAAAACCATGAACTGCAGAGGAGGCAGGCCCAGCTCTGCCTCTGCCCCCAGCTTGTGTTCTGGATGGAAGGGTCTGAGCAGCATGTGGCACCTGGGCACACGCTCTGGAGGTGAGCGTGGCAGCGCTGGGCAGTGCTGGCACTTTCCCAGCCCACGAGCAGGCTGGCATGGCCTGCTGGAGTCCCTGCTGGCTGAACCCCGGTGGCTTTCAGAGCCTGGGGGAGTTCCTCTCACAGCCATGGACATGCACTCTCCTGAAGTGAGTTTCCACACTCCCACTGTTGGCCTTTCCTCCTGCAAGCCTAGTCTCCATGCCCGGTGTCCATGCCCAGTGTCCATGCCCAGTGTCCATGCCCGGTGTCCATGCCCAGTGTCCATGCCCAGCTCTGCCCGAGCCCAGCAGGAGCCAAGGGATCAGGATTCCCTGCAGGATTTTGGTTCCAGGGCTGTCTCCTCAGGAGCTCGAGCTGACACCCTGGGCAGCTTTGGGTGCTCACCCCCTCTCTGCTCCCCCCCTGGAAATGGATCCCTGCCTTGGCTCAGCACATTTCCATTTCATTCAGCTGTAATGAGACAGCAGCATGAACACCAAACAACTGCTTTGTTCACTTAAGATTAACAGGACTGGTACTAATTATGTACACTCTCACTTCTCCTGTTCTCTTTATAAAAGCACTAATTAAGACATGATGCTTTAATCAATGTCAAATGGCTGCTCAGCCCAGGCATCTGCAGAATTTAAGCTCTATTTGCACTTTCTTCTTCCTGATTTTTATTAAAATGAAAAACTGACCACGATCTTTTTTATCCAGGGATTAGAAATGAGCCTGTTTCAAAGCAGGCATGGCCTTGTTGTGATTGCACCAGCTCTAACTGAGTGAATGTGTCTCAATGTGCATTTCTGCAGTTAGAAGGAATTCTCCAGCACTGAGCAGAGCCTGCAGGAGGTCAGGGCAGAGCCTGTTGCCTGATCCAGAGCCAAATTTCAATTCTCTCGAAATTCAGTGGATTCTTTCTATCAGGTGTGCTGACCCAGATCAATCTGTTATTGATGTTTTAAAAAGAAAATCAGTCATTCACAACAGCTTGTAATACTGAGAGGGGACCTCATAATGTTGTGTATCATAAGAGCAAACTTTGCCTGTCAAATCTAAGTTAAGGAATGTGGAAACTCCTCCAATAAAGTTGGGAAGAGCTGCTGGGTTATTCATTCTTTGTCCTAACTGGGGAACTTGTGAGAATGACCCCTGAGGCTTTCAAAATACTTATTTTGGAGGAAGGAAAGAAAAGTGAAACATTACCTTCTTATCCCCCATTTCTTCTCTTCAGCTCTAACTGTCCACCTGCAAACTGCAGCTTAATTCTGTGTTTCCCCACTGGAAGCAGCTGCTCCCCAGCAAAGACCAAGTCTAAAACCTTCCCCAAAATGACCCTGCCAAGGCCACTGTGGTCAGTTTGGGGCACAGGAAGACACTGCTGGGTAGGAAAAGACAAACTGCAGGTGGGAGGTAAGGTGTGAGATGTGTAAAATATTGCTACACTATGAATATCCAGAATTATGAGGAAGAAGAGCTCAGACACTGCCTGTGACTGATGAGTGGGGACAACATGAACACACATGGACATAAACACACTGTTCCCAAACAAAGAGATGGACAGAGGGGATGAAAAGAGTCAGCACAGCCACAATGTACAGGCAATTCCCAAACGTTCACTTTGAAGGAAAATCTAGAGCAGCTATCCACACCTTTCCTTCTGAGCAGCACTGAATATTGAAAAGCTTCACTTCCCTCTGAATATCTGAAATTCAAATGCAGCCTTTATCCTGGATCTCTAAAAATTCTCATGAATATGAGCTGATTCCATCAGTTCTGGCACTGAAATTCAGCTAAATTAATAATATTAACCATGAAATATTAGATAGCAATTCAATATAATATTTTAGGCTAAAAAAATATCATTAGAGTATTGTATCCCACTAAGAATACTGGGAGAATTTAGAGGAAAGTGCTCAAGAAATGTGGGATTTGATGAGCCCACGGAACCTTCCAAGATCTTCACAGGGTTTTTTACATAAACAGAAACAGTCAGGAAAGCATCTGCATCCCAGCTGGGAAAAAAATGAAGGGAAAAAAAGGACTGAATGTGAAAAAAAAGAGGGCACAGGCTTAGTCCAACACAGGAGGGAAAATACCTCTCAATAGGTACCTTTCTAAAACCTCCTGACTCCAAACTTCATTGTCAGATATATTTGAGAGGTGGCTTGGGGCAGAACTGATATTCTTTCATATCACTCTGGCTGTTCAGAACGGAATGAAAAGGCCAATTTTTCTGTAGGGCCCAGTTTCCATCCCCTATCCCAGGCCCTGGCTCCATCACCACTGGTACAAAGCATGTCCTGCCGCAGTCCATGAAAATATTGTTTCCAAAAGCAGAGTTTGCCCTCAATCCCAGCCTCCTCAGCCCCTCCCTGTGCTTCATCTCCATGGAACTGCACTCACTGCTCTACATTAGAGACCACTGCAGTATTTTATGGCTCCATTAAAATGCTGTCCCCATCCCTTGTGCACATCAAGCCCTCTAATTATAAATAATAATGGAAACCCAGGGCAGGAAGTTCCCTACTTTCCATCTGCTTTTCATTAGGTTCCTCAGCCCAGCCAGATCCAGGGACAATTAAGCAGCACGAGGAGTTCTGTGTTTGGAAATTCCTTCGTGTCAAAGAGCTTTACTCTGCACATACACAATGTCCTGGATGCTCCACACATCGTATTTTGATTAAAGAAATTATAGTTGGCCTGTTGATAAGTGCAGCTCATCAAGGCCAAATCTAAAACTTCACATTAATTCGAGATGAAATACCCTGCTGATGTCAAGTGAGGACAACAGCTCCAAGTGAGACTTTTAGGAAAGTCTCTGTTCCTTGGGGAAAGCCAAGCTGATGTTTTACATACAGGTGCAGGGAGAAAAGTAATTAATGTGGGTATTTAAGTGCAGGAGAAATACCCTTTGTGCATGAGGCATGGATTGGAAAACACAACATGCAGGACTATGGGCGAGAAAAGTGCATGATCCTGGCAATGCCATTCCCAGCAAGCTCTGCAGGCTGCCCTTGGGCAGATCCAGTTTCCCATTTGGCAGCACCCAGGGTGCTCCAGCACCTCAGGCCTGCCCCCTGCCACCCCCTGGGCTGTGCTGGCACACCCCAGTACTGGAACTCCTTCCTCCCTTCTTCCTCCCACCCATCTCACACAGCCAGAAAGTTCCTGGAGTCCTCCAGCACCCATCCAGCATTTCCCAACTACAGGAACCTCCTCCCTCACTCCTGCTCCCAGCAGCTTTCCTAGCACCCAGGGAAGGAAGGACTCCCACACTTCAAGCGCTTGTGCCAACATCAAGCACTGTCACTGGGCTTGTGGTGGCAACTTTATACCAAAGTGCACAAGCAGTGCACCAAAGGAGTGCAGGAGGGGTTCTGTGTGCAGGGGCAGGATGGCAGACTCAGGGCACCATTCCTTACACCTCGAAGCTCATTAGTGCTCTCCTCGAGGAGCATTTTAGTGTACCCACATTTAGTGTACCCACATTTAGTGTGCCCACAGAACACCCAGCAGGGAAGGTCAGGGGACATCCTTGGCAATATCTTCCAACTTACTTTCATGGGACGTGGGCTTGTGGTGGCAACTTTATACCAAATGATTCCCAGGGCTGAAGGGGGAAATCCACCCCCAGCATGTTGTTAAAGCCAAAAGGAATCCATCCATCCCTTCTGCTCCATTATCTCCCCGTAAAGCAGAGCAAGGCACTGCTCCCCAGCAGCTCAGGACACTGCACTGCCTGAGTCATGTTTAACAAGAAACATTTGCTGGTGTTTAGGCTGAAGTTGCCTTTCGTGCTTTGGCTGATGCAGCAGTGACTGGGCACAGGCAGGGCCTGGATCCAGGGAATGCCCATCTCTGTGCCTCTGATTCTGCCAAATGCATATTCCCAGGAATGTCACAGGCCGGGGATGCCAGTGGCTGAGGACACCCCTGCCCTGCCCTGCCCTGCCTTGCCCTGCCCTGCCCTGCCCTGCCAGCTCTCCAAGGCACACAGACCCCTGCAGAGCACTCAGAGCCTGGGCTAGCCATGATTTTCCACCAAACTCGCAAGATCTGAGCTGATAAAATGCTGCTATTTCCCTTCATAGAAGTCAAGCTTTTGAATCACATCTACTTGTTTTAAAGTATCAAGGCAGCAATCTGCCAAGATAAGGAACATCATTAAAATAGAGAAGAGGGATGAAAAGAACACCAGTTCAACACCAACTCCACTTCCAAGCTGCTTAACATTTTAAGGAAGAACAGCACATTCAAACTTCTTCTCAATACTAAAGATATACAGAAATATCTTTATCTATATGAATATAGAGGGTTTTTTTTAAATTTCAGCTTCCCCACCAGTAAATTTTGCAGAGATCTCAGCTATGCCAGCACAGCTAATACCAGTCACTTCCACAGCACACTGAAGGGATGGGAAGGTTGAGTAGACTCAGATCCAAATCCCATTCTCTGTTTATTTTTCCTTCCCTCAGCAGAACTTTGGATTAGTTTGCCTGTTTTTCCTACAATACAGAACTGTCCAGAAGGCAGGAGGAAGCAGATGCAGCCACGTACCCAGAGCACACCAGCATTCCAATTCTGTTACATCCAACTTCCTCCATCCTTCCTCACACAGAGAGAACCTTCCAGTACCAAGGTGATCTATTCCATCTCATCAGCACCAACATTCCTGCTCATCTATGTTCTGTATAAAAAATCCTGACATGCAGCACTCCCTGACCACCTAGAACTGGGATGTTTCATGCAACCTCTCATTACAGACTGCTCAACGTCTCTTAAAATTCTTACAAGCTTAAAATCCTTCAAGTCAGGCAGGAGGTGGACATGGATCCAAGTCTGTACAGCAGAAGAAAGACACTCAACAGTGGGAACTCCCCAGAGAGCAGCAATGTGTGGGTGATCGATACACAGAGGGGAATGAGGATGTGCAGGGAATGATCAACACTCATGACATGTGTGAAGGAGGTATTTAACATGGAACACACAAAGAGAACTCCAGTCCAGTTCACTGCATCAAAAGAACCACACCTGGTTTTGGCACCGAATTGGTCACAGACTGAGGGACTTTGTCGTTGATGAGTTCAACACATTCACTGGGAAAGAATCCAACCTGGAGTAAAAGAGAAAGAGGAAATGGAGTGTTATGATCTGAACCACTCAACCAACTGCTCAATCTCCCCTCAACTCCCCTGGTGCTCCCCGACATTATCCAGCACCAGACGAACCAGCAGTCAAGGCATGGACAACTGCAGCTTCTGCTCTGCTGCCAGCACCCGGAGAGAGAACAATCGGAGAGCCCAAGGCACTGCAAGCTCCTGCAGTGATTAACTTTAACTGTCCATTTGCAGTGTCCCTGCACTAACTTCTCACTCGGCAGTTCTCCCTGCAGCCCCTCAAAGGCAGAAATGCTGGAGAGTCTCCAGCCCAAGGGTTAAAGGGTCCTGATGCTGTCTTGGAGTAGGATGTGCCTGCAGACATTCCCATGCCACTCAACAGCTGAAGTGAAATTATTTCCCTTTCCTTGTTCAAGGATTCAGGCTAAGCTGTGACCAGAGAGGAGTCTGGCACTTCCCTGCATCCCAAACTTCTCTCTTATTTCCAAGCATCTTCCTTCTTACTCTCATTCCAGGTGAAAGTCAAACCAGAGCAGAGCTTTGGTAACTTTAATCCTTGGTCTATCTTTCCACACCTTTTCTCTGTGTTCTTCACCCAGCACAGCTCCTGTACCGTGAGATGTAACACAGGCACCACCACCCTTGCCCTCTCCTCACCTAAGGCAGGGCAGGATTCCCTGTCTCGTGCCAGGCCTGGGACAGCTGGAAGCACCAAGTCACCGCAGGCAGCCCCAGGCTGCTCCAACACCACAGGAACACAAGGCAAAGAGCCAGAGGATGGGCCCCGAGCTCAGCCAGGACTGTGCCAGTCATGTTGGCACACCCCTGAAATCCTCTGGAGGCACAGGGCAGTCAGCACCAAGCCTGGCAGACAGGCCCTGCTCTATTAATTCATCTTACACAATTCCCTTTTCTCTCCAAAGAAAAAGATTGATCTCCTTCCTACTCCAAGCTGATTTTCACCCACCAGCCTCCCAGCAGTTCAGTGGCAGTGCCATGTGTGGGGTGTCCTGGCAAACACTCTGGGCTGAAGTTATTCCAAATTCCCCAAAGGAAGCAACAGTTAGCAGAGGAGACACCTTCCTCTTCCCACACCCCCAACATCCAGCAGGGCAGTGTTCTGCCCTAGCACAAGGACCAGCTTCCCCCATCACACCAAAGGTCACAGACTTGAAATAGGATTGTTTTGAGACTCTGAGAGCTCAGGGCAGAACCTGTAGGAGCAGCACTCTGGGCCAGCAGAACTTGGGCTCTGAGCCAGCGTTCCCTGGAACTGGGACTGGCCTGGGCATCCAAGTGACTCCCAGAAGCCAGCCCAAACCCAGCACAAGGTATGGCTGCAGCAGCCACTCCCTCAGATGGGTGTGCCAGGTCTGCAAGGACATGGTATCTTGGAGTTGGGGAACACAGGGGCACAGGGGTTTTCATGCAGTTTACAGACAGAAATGTGACAATTAACACAAGAAAAGGAGCGTGAACAGCAGCATCACACAGAGAGGCCCTTCCTCTGACAGCTCATGGCTCAGGGATCTGCTCTGCTGGGAGATGCCAAGGAACAGCCTGAGCAACATGGACACAGAAGTGCTGGTGTTTAAACAAAATACACTTCATGGTTTTAAATCATGGAATCCCAGAATGATCTGGGTTGGAAGGGACCTTAGGGATCATCCAGTGCCACCACCTCCCACTGTCCCAGGCTGCTCCCAGCCCCAATGTCCAACCTGGCCTTGGGCACTGCCAGGGATCCAGGGGCAGCCACAGCTGCTCTGGGCCTGCCCACCCTCCCAGGGAACAATTCGTTCCTTATATCCAACCTGTATTTCCCTTTTTTCATTTTGAACCATTCCCCCTGTGCAGTCACTCCAGTTGCTGATGCAAAGTCCCTCTCCTCCCTCCTCCACCCACTGCAAGGTGCTCTGAGCTCTCCACACACCCTTCTCTTCCCCAGGCTGAACAGCCCCAGCTTTAACACTTTACTGCATCTGAGAGTCTCTGCTGGACATTTTCCATGTGAGAGATACAAGAGGCAATTTTTAAATGAGGAAGAATGCACAGATCCAGGGAAAGTCTCAGCCCACTACACAGACATCATCTGGGAAGCTCCACAGCCAGAGTGATGAAGTTTCTTTCATTCTCAGCAATTGGCCACATTGTCTGTGCCTGAGATGTCCTGAAGTCCTGGGACCCCAACCTTCATTAATCATCTAAATCCAAGCCCAGATCCCACACTGTTGGACATTTAACCAAATGCTGGACATGGAATCAAAACTCATTTGCCTTTGACTGTTAACACAGTATTTCTCCTGCTTCTGGATGCACTGTACAACACACTAACCAGGAATTCAGAAATGAAGGACCCTGGATGGTTATGTCAGTGCTTCCAGATATCCCAGAACTTTCCTAAATCAAACATTCTGCCTGCTGTCCATGGATCACTTTTGCCATAATAATCACAATGGATTTTGCAATAATCACAATGGATTTTAGGGGCAAAGATTGTGCTGGCTTCCTGATGTTAACTCACTGATAGAAATTAATTACATTTTCTGACTACTTATTCTAACTTTTATTGCAAGATCCCCAGGAGATCCTCATCAGGGTTATAACCCAAAACTTGTGCCTCATTCCCACCCACTTAAAAGATTCTGCTTCTCCTCCCATGGAAAGTTTTCCATGATTCTGTATAAATAAATGAGTTTAGTCCAAGAGTTAATCTCAACAGATGTAGCAAAGGACTCTTAGAGCTTGAGCCAGGATTAAAGGATTTGGCAATGTAGGAAAATGAATAGCCAGGGTAGTATATATTTAGATAAATGCAAGGTCATCTAAAGGTTAAATATATCACTACACACCTTCAGCAGAGGAGGAAGGCACAGGCTGCTGCTGCATGAGAACTGTTCTGCAACACCTACACAGCTTTATCTTTTCCCTTCTGTGCCAGTGGCTGCTAAAACTGGAGGACACGAGAGGCTTTAAGGGGAAAAGTGAGAGTAACAATAATTTTCAGTGTATGGGGAGGGAATTCCATCAAATGAGGAAGTATCAGCAACGTGAATGGCAAACAAAACATGGGTTGAGACATCTGGATTGGCTTTTTGGGTTTGACAGAATCCAGAGTGTGGGGTCAATTTCAGTCAAAAGGTTTTCTGTTTTCCTTTTAAATCTGATGACAGTCTAGCAAAACCTGACAGGGCAACTGCAACTTTTTATGGCCTCTCTGGGCTTCCTGAGCAGAATTTTCACTGAGTCTTTGCCAAGTGACTACACAGAGAGCAGGACATCCTCACCTCGCTCCCAAAGGAGCCCCTGCTGAAATGCTCTCCTGCTTCAGGGCACCACTAACAGGAGGAACAGGATTTGAGCTCAGATACTGAGCTCTTGTTAAAAAGAGCTGAACACCTGGGCCACAAAATTGTTTTGATTTCTTTTATCCACAAAAAAAAAAAATGTCTGTGTGGGATTGTACTTGTTGATTATCCATTCCGGACTGGTGTGCCAGTGGCACCCCAGGAAACCAGAGAGTGGGAGAGGGGCTCTGGACAAGGGATGGAACACAGGACACATGGAATGGCTCTGATGCCTTCAAGTGGCTACCTGAAAACAGAGGCTAGACAAGAATAAGAGAGTAAGATTTTTATTTGAAGGGCCTCCAAAGGCACACCCTGGGAGTGTAAAGCCTCCAGGGCTCCACCCAAGGTGGATGCTGTCTCATGGTTCTTCACACTGTTGTAAGCTTGGTCCATTTGCATATCAGGGTTAATTCTCCAATTATAACCTCAGTTAATGATGTCATTACCCCAAGTTTGCCCCTCCTCTCAAGGCTTTAGTTTACACATTTTGGGGCCTGGGACAATCGAGGTGTCCTTGGAGAGCAAACCTAGAGAGGTTTGTTATGTCTAACCAGCAGGAGAGAACAGCAGCTCACAGGCCACATGAAACTTCAGAGTTACACAGGAGGCAGTACAGGATTTTAAAAATATAAAAGTTAAAACCTAAGGCATCAGCTTCCCACTGCCAGAGGGCAGGGATAGATGGGATTTAGATTGGACATTGGGAATAACTTCTTCCTTGTGAGGGTGGGCAGGCCCTGGCACAGGGTGCCCAGAGCAGCTGTGGCTGCCCCTGGATCCCTGGCAGTGCCCAAGGCCAGGCTGGACCTTGGGGCTTGGAGCAGACTGGGACAGTGGGAGGTGTCCCTGCCCATGGCAGGGGGTGGGACTGGATGATGCCTAAGGTTCCTCCCAACCCAGCCCATCCTGGGATTCTGTGGAGCTGGGACCTGCAGTCTCACAACCAAGTGCAAGCTGCTGCAATCACAGCCTGATTAAAATCAGCCCAGTCCCTCCTGGCTGCACACCCTGGTTTTGTCACCTCTCCAGCAGGGCAGGCTGTGGGGCAGCTCTGCACCTCAGGACATCATTCCCAAAAACCAGAATAATTCAGGACATCCAAAGGCAGTTGTGCATCAAACAAGGACCTATCTCTGGTGACTCAGCTCCCTGACAGAGAGCTACTGATTGAAAAGACAAAGCATGAAGCAAAGCAGAGCAGAACAAAGAGGACTGAAGGCTGTTAATGTGGAGGTGGCTGTAATTTAGGTAACTATCTCACAGAGAAAGCACTGACTCATACTGAGGGCATTGGAAGAGAAAAAGGCTTGAGGAAAAATGTCTTAAAAATCATTTTACTTTAAGCAGAGCAAATGCTTCTAAGAAGCCTGGTGGGCTGTTTTTTTCACCCAGGATTGGGTGTGTTGCAGTGCAGTCGTGAGCTCAGGTGTGCAGAGAGCACAGGCACCGTGCCAGGGAGGTGTGACAGACACAAACCTAGTGAGTCCCTCCTGAAGGGCAGCCCTGGCTGGCAGGGACACTCTGACTCCCATGCCGAGTCCAAGCTGCAGGTGCTTGCAGCTTGTCAGAGCTGGGTTTTGGCTGACATCCACAGAGCTGCCTCCAGTTCCTCACCACAGCCCTCCTGTTATCCCAAGGGATGCAGCACACGCAGGAGAGAAGGCACAAAAACAGGGGAGTTCCTTTAAGTCAAGAAGTAATTCTTCCCCTTTTCAGTGGAACAAGGAATTTTCCCCCTGTTCTTGCTCTCCTCCTATCAAGATGTGATTTATAATGGAAGCTGTGGCTGGTTGATAAAACCCTGCTCCTTCCTTAACATGAAGCAAAAACCTGAGAAATAACAGGACAAACTGTCCAAACGTTTGGTGGCAGGACCTCCTCCTTTTATCTGCTCTCAGAATCACAAGTATCTGCCAAGAGGAGCTCTGCTGATTTATTTTATTAACCCAAATGACTGGATCAACAGATTGCTATCATTGCAATGTTCCTGAACAGGAACAGAACTATTTGCCTCTAACAAATGCTTTAGAGGCTGCACAGCTTCATCTGTCCCTACACCTATTGCTGTAACAACATTCTTCACTTCCACACTCTTTGAGCAGCCATCAAGGACACTTCTGCCTGTAACTCTTCTCTAGGTCAGGTGTAGCAACATCAGAAATCAATTCCCTTTCTCTGAATTCTCACTGCTCCTATCGTCAAAACACTTCATTCCACCAGGAAATGTACATTTTCTGCACACTCAGAGCTCACAAGGATTAAACTTGACCCACAAACTTTGCTCAAAGTTTTGCTTAAAACTTTGGGCAAACACAGCTCCTGGGGCTGTGGGAACACAGAGCTGCATCTCCATGTGTGTGGCTGTCACCTGCTCACACTGTGACCACTCCTGCTTGTAATTAAGGACACAAGATTATTCCACCTTTAATTTTCAATCAGGCCAGAACATGGTGCTGTATTTCTGCAGCTGCTCAGGAGCTTGACCATGCAGGGACACAGCAAAGCCCCTTTTCAGGCAGTTTGCTCATCACCATATTTTTATGCTGTGAAAGCACAACAGGCTCGCTGTGATCTGAGAGGCACAAGGCTGTGACACACTGCTCAAGGGCTGCCTTGCTCCTGATGCCTTTAATCACCAGTGCTGTTCTTCAGACCTGGCCCCAGTGTTAGCCAGCCCAATGGCAAGCAGAAAGCCCACACTGAGCAATGGGATCCACATCCCACAGAGGGATTCCAAACCCTGTGCAAAGTGTCCACACTCAGGCACAGACCACAGAGAGCTTTGTTTTGCTTTACTGATTCACTTGGAAGTTAAACATGGCACAAGCTGATCATTCCAAGCTGTATTACAGCATTTAACTGATTGGAACTGCTGTCTAAGGTCCCTTTCACCCCAAGCCATTCTGTGATTTTAGGACAGTACAGCAAATACAGCTTTAGGGCTTCTAAAACTAGAACACAAGTCCAGCAAAGCCACAACACAGTTCAGAATCAGAATCAGTCAACACACAGTACCAGTGTGTTGACTCTAGAAACAAATGAAATTTCAGAGCAAGTATTCTGTGTCCATGCTGCTCTGATTTTACAAATGAGATATCATCTGAACTCCCACACCCGACACAAAACCAACAAAAGCTGTGTCTCGTGTGCCCTGGCAGAGCAGGCAGCACTGGGATGGTGTAACTGCACTGCATCCAACTGGGACAGGGAGATCCAACTGCTGGGCACTGACAATAGCTGGGCCACAGGCTGGGTCTGTCAGGGAGAATCTGAGGAGCCTCGAGAAGACTTTCCATGCCAAATTACACAAGAGTCTGGGCAACCCTGAGCCTCTGCAGAGCAAAGTCCTCATCCCACCCACTCACAGACAGCATCTGCAGATGGAAATCCCTTTGGCTGAAAGCAGCTGAAATGTGAGACAGGGCACAAGTCAGTGCCCCCAGCCTCCAGGGGCTCTGGGCTTTGCTTGGTTAATAGAGACTTTTAAAGCTTTTACATTTCCTAACAGCAAAATCCAAGCTACGGATTAAAAACTCCTTGGAAGGACAGTGCCATTTTAACACACAAGGTTTGGTACCTAACCCCCAGGTATGCTTAGGACCTTCTGAAAACTCAGTCTCCATCTCTATGCTGTGACATTTACAGGGACCAGCAATATTAACACCACACCATAAACACAGACATGGATGGGTGGCTTGTCCAAGTCAGCAGCACTGGAATTCTCTGAATCCTCTATGTTCTGTCTGATCTGGTTTTAGCCACTGGAAGGAAGGGGATGATGTGAGTAACAGTGTCAGCTGCCTTGGAGGGGGTGCAGCACAAGCTTCCACTGCCATCAGGCCAGCTGTCCATCACAGGCCATGGCCAACCCTCCACCCCATGGTGAGGGAGGAAGGAAACTTCCAGAGGAGCCCCTGTGTCTGCCCCAGCTGCAGCCCAGAGAGAAGGGGAGTCCCCTGACACCAAGGCAGGGACACCTGCTGGTCCTCTGAGCCACCCTGAGCAGGCACAGCAGCTCCAGGAACACAGCACTGAGGTTCCTGCCTTGACTCCAGCCCCACTGCCGTGGCTGTGCTGGTACCTACCTGGAAGCCGTGTTTTCCTCTCCACCATGAGGTCAGCTCCTTTGGTGGCATGTCGATGACAGACACTATGTCCCCCACCTGCAAAAGGTTGACAGTGTCAGTCCCAGCCAGGAGGAGAGCCCAGCTCCAATAACCACAGTCACAGCACTGCAAAAAACTGCAAAGCTCCGGAGCAGCTTTGCAAAGCCAAGCTGTGAGGTGGAAGAGCTCCTGGATTATCCAGCACAGGGGATACAGCTGTTCCTAAGGAAAAGGGCCCAGAGAGCAACAGGCTCCCTAGCAGTGGGTACAGAGGGGTCTGCTCAAACTGCAGTGATGGTGGCAAACACCTGGGAAAACCTTCTCGAGTAGCTGAACTGCTTTTTACTGCCGTCCCTGTCCACATGTCTGCAGGCACTGAGATGTTTCCTTCCTCTCTCTCACAGCAAAGAGTGAAGAGCTGCCTCTGCAGCTCACAACCTGCCCCAGATGAGTTGCCTGGGGTCAGAAAGTGAACAGAGGAGAGGTGGTGCCACAGCAATGGCATGGAAAATGGCCAAGGACACCAGACAGGTTTTCTGAAGCTTTGCTCATTCCCATCAAAATGTAATACTGCAATAGTTCAAAAGGAAATCAGTATAATCAATACTAAATTTGGCTTGGTTTAAATCAAGCTCTGTGTGGCCTCTATTACAGAAAATGAGAAGGGGCAGAACCTAAATAAATACTGCAGGTAGGTAGGGCAAAAGCTGGCACTAGTAATGCTCACCTTTCATCAGATATTTTATGCTGATGGATCCCAAAGTGTTTTACAGAAAAGACAATCCCCAGTTTGCAGACAGGGATTACTGAGACGTAGGGAAGTGATTTCCTCCTGGGAATAGTGAACCAAGAGCAAAGCAAATGTCCATGAAGGAAACTGCTGCCACAACAGCAGCAGAGACACTGCAGATGTTCCTCAGAACTGGGGAACAAACCCCAGTCAGCTACTTGTGCAACTGCCTAGTAGAAATTAAGAACAGTAAACATAAAGAGAGAATTTGGGTTAGGGAACAGGGCTCAGCCTTGTAAAACCCCTGATCCTGTTCCATGTCAGGTCTGCTGAGGTGTCTCACTACACACCCTTGGAAACCACAGTTTCCTCTCTGCACAGAGCAAGATTTACAAGCAGGGAGTGTCATTTTAGTGCTCTCATGAGCTGACAACCAGCCTGGATCCTGAGCTGCTTGGATTCCAACTCAGAACTGCTGTGCCCACACGTGCCTCTGATCACACAGGTCTTTGGGGTATACCAATAACTACCTTGACTGGAACATGAACAAACCCCTGGCAGCATCAGACTATCACAGTTATTTTTCCTTCCTGTGCTGCACACCAAGGATGTGATCACCAAGCTCCTCAGGGCACTGTTTTCCTTCACATCTTTTGTAGAAGAAATACAGGGCAAACAGAGCACTGACTGCTAATTTTGGGGTAAAACAGACAACTGCCAGACAGCCAAAAACTTCCAGGGTCTGATCTTCCAGATCTTGGATGGAATGTGGAGCAACCTGGGCTACTGGAAGGTGTACTACCCATGGCAGGAGGTGGAATGGGACAGGTTTCCCAAGCCAAATCATCCTGAGATTCAGGGATTTGCTCCACAGCAACTCCTGAACTGGATTTTCAAAGCAGTTTTAGCTCATCACCTGCCCTTTAAGTAGCAATCCTTTACCAGTCTGGTTCTCTACTTCTCATGGGAGCAGAAGGTCTTACAAATGGTTATAGACAGGGACTTGCTCAGAGGAACACGAGTGTGTAACCTGGGCAAGGAGAAATAACTTGTGTCCACACACACAGGGACAGTCATCCTGAACAGAAAACACAGGGACTGTGCTCAGGGACAGCCCAGAGGACCTGACAGGAGCTGGTTAACCAGAAGATACTAATGCCAAGTAAAGCTGTATTTTAAAGATGACTGAACATCTGCCCATATCCAACTCATTGCAGATCGAATATTTAACTCAATCTTCCAAGCTTCACCTCACAAAACATTGTGGAAGTGTCTGGACATATTCCTGATGGGCACACAGGCCCAGACACACATATTACACTCATCTGTAGCTGACAACAAGGAATGCAAATGCTTTATTTACCTCAAAGGACAGTTCATCTGCTGCTTGAGCAATGTATCTCTTAATGACATGGGCAGCAGCAATAGCAGGGACGTTAATGGATGATTCCTCGTGGACCAGCAGGTGATTCCCCTTGTTATCAATCTGCAACAAAGAGCACAGGAGACTCTCACACTCTCTCACAGGAGACTGTGAGGCAGCTGAGGACAAGTGAGGAGGCATTTTAGTGGTGCAGAGACTTCAAGCTGATTGAGAGAGACAGCCCAGCCTGGGGCCCAGGAGAGAGGGCACAGCACAGACAGAACAACTCACTGGGGGGGTTCCAGGAGGCTGGATGTCCCCATCCACTGAGGAGAGAAATGCTGGGTTGGTGCAGCTTTGTGCACAAACAGAGACACACAGTGAGAGTCTGCACCTCCCTGTAACACCAAATCATGGTGCTTTTCCATGGCAACACAGATGTGCTACAAAAACCCTCTACAAGGTGCAGTTGACACTCCAGGTACTGAGGGAAGGAGGAAATGCTGTCAAACCAAAAACTAGTGCTGCTTTCCATTTTCTCCCACCTTTTAATTTATTTTCTTTTTAAGAAAACATGCACCGCCCCCCCTGCAACCATCAGCCTACTTTCAAAACTCCCAGATTTCTGTGTAAAATTCTGTAGGATTCTCAGTGAGTCACACAAAGGTTGTTCTGTACTGCATGTGCAGTGGGTTTGCTGTGATCTCCAGGCCCACCGTGTTGCTGTAATTCCTACATTTTATTTCTCTCTACAACTCCCTCCCTCCCTTTGCAGCTTTCCAAGATTCTTCCCATCCCAAAGGATTTCAGGGCGAGAAGGATATCAGTGGGGAAAACTGCAGGAAAACACACTCAATCCTTATCAGAACCATTTAAAAAGGAACTGCAACAGTCTATTATTAGCTGTTGCTATTCCTGGTGCAGCGATGGAAAGGCACACGTCTGCAGCCAGCCTGAGCAGGGACAGCTGGACTCTCACCCAGCCTTCCCTGCCTCCTCCCCAGTGAGGGCTATTGTTTAAAGGCTACAAGACCACCAAACCTGAAAGCAGAGCTGCAGCTGCAGCTCACAACACACTAACTGTGTCACTGCAAGCACAAGGCTGCCTCTGTCTGCAGGGGAGCCAACAGGAGCACAGAATATTCACTGCGTTTGGAGCTACCGCGGGGAAAAATGATTTAAAAAACCCCAAGAGAGTGGGAAAACACCATAACAGAGACAGCTGAGTTTTAGAGATGTGCCACACTCACAGCACTGCCTCGGCAAAAAGGAGAGCAGGAATACACAAGCTTCGAAATAAGTGAACCTTCTGCAGCCTCTTACTGGGAGATCCAGCCCTGAACTGGACGTTGCAGGCAGCCCACTGGGACTGCCAGCTCCTCTGTTTGTGGCTATCAGCAGGACAATATCTTTCTGAGAGACAAAATCCAGGTAACAAGGGAGAAAGCTCCTATAGTGTTAATACTGGATGTGATTCTGTGTGCCCTACATTTCCACATGCTAACGGGGGAATAAAGCATCCAGGATAGGATTCAGTGACACCAACAGGTCTGGAAAGAGCAGGTGTGCACCTGCTGCATTCCCAAGGTCAGGAGACAAGGAACACCCCAGGTTTGTGCTGTACCTCCATCCATGTGAGGGCAGGGCCACAGTTGATCTTGTTGCCTGCGATGTTGGAGAGCCGAGCCAGGTAAGCCATCAGCATCTGGGTGACCAGCTGGGACACAAACACACACACAGGGGATCTGTTAGTGCACCTTCCTCTGGAGAGCCTTCTGCAGGCTCAGGGAGACCAGGAATTACCCACTGCCACAGGCAGGAGTCACAGAGATATGTTCCCTTCTGCAAATCAATATATTTCTGTCATTCAAAGGACACCAAGTTACACACAGGGTTTTAATAGTTACACCAAAAAAAGGGTAAAGAAGCAGCGCTCTGTGAGAGTAATAATATTATTATTATTATAAGATTTTCATCATTTCCCTTGTCAAGATACCTTAAATCTAAAGCCTTCCCCTCGTCATGGACTTCACACAGAAACAACTCCTGTGTCTCAGGGCTGCCAAACACACCTGAGAACCACTCAGTGAACAAAGCCCTGGCTGCCCCTTCCACGCTCTTGCAAAGCCTTAACAATGTGGCAACTCAGACTGACCCCCTGGTCAAAGAGTAATATTTCAAGCAGTAGAAGAGAGGTTTAAAAATACGCTTTGCAATGTCCCTTCAGTAACAGTTAACTGGTTTTTATTACAGAGAAGTCACTGAGGTCTTTCCAAAGCCTCACAGTGTATAAAGCAGTGACAGTGGTATAAAGCAGCATTGTAGCCCAGAATTTGCAGGACTGTTTAAAACATTGTTCTCCTCAAACATCTGTTCCTATGTGGTCAATTCAAAATAAAAAATATATGATGAGACACCCCACAGCTGCAGAGTTACATTTCACAGAGCAGCAGATCTGTTCAGCATCTTCACATGCTCTGTGCTTGTGCACAGAATGCACATTTTCAGGCTCATGCTCTAAAGTCTAGTTAAATCAGTGTTACAAATAAGGATGCAAGAGATAGGAATGCCTAAAATATAATCAAAAATAAACCAGGAATGCATTGTCCTGAATATTGCTGCTTCTGCTGAATTTTAACTCTAAATCCTCCTCAGGAATACCCAGTGTGAAGCCAA
Organism: Erpornis zantholeuca; assembly: GCA_013400515.1. NCBI lineage: Eukaryota > Metazoa > Chordata > Aves > Passeriformes > Timaliidae > Erpornis > Erpornis zantholeuca. Next base: position 501,561 of record VZTN01022746.1, on the reverse strand, counting down.
AGCAAGTGAGACATCAGTCTCTCTGCTGAGTGATGGGGCTGCATGACCAGCTCCTTATATTCCATGGCTAACACTGTAAAATTCCAGGGAGTACTAATTTCAGTGTCCACATCCTCCAAAATGATGCAGCCAAGATGCACCTGCTGCCTTCCAGGAGATTTTTCTGGACATGAATAAATCTTTCAATTATCAGCAGCGAGAAGCTGAGGTAATTCCATCTCATCATACTCCAGGTGAAGACAGTAAGGATCTCTTTGAGAAAGAAAAATACCTCATTGAGGAAAAAGAGCTTTTTAAAGACCATTTAAATAACTAATGCAAATGCTCTTCAAAAGAACTTCAGGAATATGCAGTTTAAAATGGAAGTTTAGCACTCCAAATGGGATTGCTCTTGCAGTGCTGCAGCCTTAGACAGCACCACTTCCTGGGAATGGTGAGCCAGGAAATACCCACAACACTGACAAAGCTTCCAAAGACAAAACCAAATTCACATCTAAGGTACCAAAGGACAGCTGCTTTCTCAACACTCAATTACCAGTCCAGATTCAGGAGTTAATTAATTTGTCTGAACTTGCAGGACATTTCCCTTTAGATCACTGAAATTAGGGGTGGAAAACACTGACTTTATTCACGGTAGCCAATTTTCAAACATAACCCAGGCTGCGTTAAAACTGCTCTGTACTAGAAATACATGGAATTGATGAGGCTGGAAAAGGCCTCGAGGTCCATCACTGAACCATGTCCCCACGTGCCACATCCACACTCCTCTGAACACGTCAGGGATGGTGACTCCACCCCTGCCCTGGCAGCCCCTTCCAATGCTCGACAGCCCTTTCCATGTTTTGGAAGAAACACTGTCCCTGACATCCTCCCCTGGAGGTGACTCCTTGAACAAAGCCCGCTCCCCGGGTGGTGCCCGTGCCCTGGGTTACCTCGGGGCTGTCCTTCAGGGCATCGGAGCGGGGCAGCTCTGCCAGCTGCGAGAAGCGGCGGTCGTAGATGCACAGGTGGAGGTGTTTGTCCAGCACCCGGAAATCCTCATAGCTCCTCTTCACGATCCAGCTCCTGCCCTGCACACACAGACACAGCCACACTGTCAGCAGCTCCAAGCAGAGAGGGTCAGCAAAGGGAAATCTGAGCACATACAACACTTTCTCCTTGAAACATCTGAGAGCGATCAAAGTGCCTGAGTAACATCTTCATGTCTTAATTTGCAGGTAACATTTTCACATTTTAATTTGCAGCAGCCATTCCATGCTCAAACCAGCTGTTAGTGGTCCTGGTTTAATTATTTAACCATGGGTTTGGATGTGGCCCAGCATCATGAGACTCATCCAGAGCTTTAACTTCCACCTGTCTTACAAGGATTTTGTGGCATTTCCTACACAAGGTGTCCTTGCACAAACATGGTTGTATAAACAGTGCAAAATTAGATTCCAAACAGATACAAGCCTATAAACCCAGGGATCTGAAGGCAGGATTGAAGCTTGCAAAATTTCTGCCAGGTGCCCCAGGCAAACCTTCAGCTGAATTAAGAAAACAATCCATGATGAACAACTCTAGCTGCAGATTTACTCCTGAGTGCGTATCATTTCCCCAATTAAAATAAAGACAAGATACAGACTGCTCCAGGGGACAAGGAAGGGACTGCAGCAGCACGGAATAATTTGCTTTTAATATCTAATGATGACTTTTAAATGCTCCACGGCCTATTATGATCAATAAAAAATGTTGTAATAATGCAGCAGTTTACAGGTCAAAGTACTCTATGAAGAGTCATTAATCACAGAATTCCTGAATGGTTTGGGATAGACGGGAACAGTGCCACCCCTGCCATGGGCAGGGACACCTTCCACTGTCCCAGGTTGCTCCAAGTCCTGTCCAGCCTGGCTTGGACACTTCCAGGGATGCAGAAGGAATCAAGGAATTCGATTGCTCCAGGTTACCCTGGCACTCAGAGGCAGGGCCAGGGATTAGAAGTGACACAGGGATGCCTGGAAGTGGAGCAGAAAGCAGGGATGTGGTGCAGGAGGGGACACAGCAGGAACAGAGCTGTCAATGGTGACCTGCTGTGCGTGGCTGGCATGGCTCTGCCCAATGCCCTCTCCCCTGGGATACCAAAGGCATGCCCTGCTCTGAATTCCCAGTCAGAATTCCTCTACACTGATTTCTTTATCAGCAAAGTTCCAAGCATCAGTTTTAGGTTAATATCTGAAGCCTGCGAGGCAATTGCAGATATAAACCCTGCAATCCAGCTACATTCTGTCCCAATGATTTAAGACAACTCCACACTGTGACTGTGCCCATAAACTCTGCTTTCAGCTCATGAAAAATCACCATATTTCACAATCCTACGAAGAGGCACTTGCACAGGATAAATGCTTTGGAATTTCCACATTATGTCATTACCGTTTTCGTCTAAAGGAGAAAAATAAAACCAGGAGTGCAAGGCTAATTCTGTTCNTGACAAAGCTTCCAAAGACAAAACCAAATTCACATCTAAGGTACCAAAGGACAGCTGCTTTCTCAACACTCAATTACCAGTCCAGATTCAGGAGTTAATTAATTTGTCTGAACTTGCAGGACATTTCCCTTTAGATCACTGAAATTAGGGGTGGAAAACACTGACTTTATTCACGGTAGCCAATTTTCAAACATAACCCAGGCTGCGTTAAAACTGCTCTGTACTAGAAATACATGGAATTGATGAGGCTGGAAAAGGCCTCGAGGTCCATCACTGAACCATGTCCCCACGTGCCACATCCACACTCCTCTGAACACGTCAGGGATGGTGACTCCACCCCTGCCCTGGCAGCCCCTTCCAATGCTCGACAGCCCTTTCCATGTTTTGGAAGAAACACTGTCCCTGACATCCTCCCCTGGAGGTGACTCCTTGAACAAAGCCCGCTCCCCGGGTGGTGCCCGTGCCCTGGGTTACCTCGGGGCTGTCCTTCAGGGCATCGGAGCGGGGCAGCTCTGCCAGCTGCGAGAAGCGGCGGTCGTAGATGCACAGGTGGAGGTGTTTGTCCAGCACCCGGAAATCCTCATAGCTCCTCTTCACGATCCAGCTCCTGCCCTGCACACACAGACACAGCCACACTGTCAGCAGCTCCAAGCAGAGAGGGTCAGCAAAGGGAAATCTGAGCACATACAACACTTTCTCCTTGAAACATCTGAGAGCGATCAAAGTGCCTGAGTAACATCTTCATGTCTTAATTTGCAGGTAACATTTTCACATTTTAATTTGCAGCAGCCATTCCATGCTCAAACCAGCTGTTAGTGGTCCTGGTTTAATTATTTAACCATGGGTTTGGATGTGGCCCAGCATCATGAGACTCATCCAGAGCTTTAACTTCCACCTGTCTTACAAGGATTTTGTGGCATTTCCTACACAAGGTGTCCTTGCACAAACATGGTTGTATAAACAGTGCAAAATTAGATTCCAAACAGATACAAGCCTATAAACCCAGGGATCTGAAGGCAGGATTGAAGCTTGCAAAATTTCTGCCAGGTGCCCCAGGCAAACCTTCAGCTGAATTAAGAAAACAATCCATGATGAACAACTCTAGCTGCAGATTTACTCCTGAGTGCGTATCATTTCCCCAATTAAAATAAAGACAAGATACAGACTGCTCCAGGGGACAAGGAAGGGACTGCAGCAGCACGGAATAATTTGCTTTTAATATCTAATGATGACTTTTAAATGCTCCACGGCCTATTATGATCAATAAAAAATGTTGTAATAATGCAGCAGTTTACAGGTCAAAGTACTCTATGAAGAGTCATTAATCACAGAATTCCTGAATGGTTTGGGATAGACGGGAACAGTGCCACCCCTGCCATGGGCAGGGACACCTTCCACTGTCCCAGGTTGCTCCAAGTCCTGTCCAGCCTGGCTTGGACACTTCCAGGGATGCAGAAGGAATCAAGGAATTCGATTGCTCCAGGTTACCCTGGCACTCAGAGGCAGGGCCAGGGATTAGAAGTGACACAGGGATGCCTGGAAGTGGAGCAGAAAGCAGGGATGTGGTGCAGGAGGGGACACAGCAGGAACAGAGCTGTCAATGGTGACCTGCTGTGCGTGGCTGGCATGGCTCTGCCCAATGCCCTCTCCCCTGGGATACCAAAGGCATGCCCTGCTCTGAATTCCCAGTCAGAATTCCTCTACACTGATTTCTTTATCAGCAAAGTTCCAAGCATCAGTTTTAGGTTAATATCTGAAGCCTGCGAGGCAATTGCAGATATAAACCCTGCAATCCAGCTACATTCTGTCCCAATGATTTAAGACAACTCCACACTGTGACTGTGCCCATAAACTCTGCTTTCAGCTCATGAAAAATCACCATATTTCACAATCCTACGAAGAGGCACTTGCACAGGATAAATGCTTTGGAATTTCCACATTATGTCATTACCGTTTTCGTCTAAAGGAGAAAAATAAAACCAGGAGTGCAAGGCTAATTCTGTTCAGGGAGCTTCACTTCCCATTTCTCCATCTTTTGCAATTAAGGGATTCCTGCTCTCTCACTGAGCTGCCAGTGTGACCTTCAAGGTTTAGTCACCAACGTAGGGAACAGCATCCTGAGAAATCCCTGTGATCCTGGATCTGCCTCTGCCACCGAACCTGGCACTTCATTCCTGCGTGCCCACCCGAACAACAAAATTATCTGTCAGTTGATGCTAAACCTGTCACTGATTCCATTGTATTTCAGTTCTGAAGGCTGGCCTGTAGCTGTGCAGTCTGGTTGCCATGAATGAGGGCAGCAAGAGTTAAATGCACCCGGGAGGCAGAGCTGGGCCAGCCCCTGCTGTGCCAGGGTGTGCAGGATCAGCCGGGTGAGCCCGTCCCACACCATCCCCGTCACAGGGCTGACAGCAGCAGGAAAAGGTGATGGATGAGCAGGGACAGCTTACCCCACACCAGCAGCAGTGTCTCTGGCCCCACGGGAGGCTCCTGGAGCAAGGGCAGGCAGCAGAGCCGGAGAGAGGGAAAGGAACCAGGATCCTCAGCTCCTGCACCTCCAAACTGCAGCTCGCAGCTGCTAAGCAACCAGCAGAGCTATCCCTGAGCTATCCCTGAGCTATCCCCGAGCCATCCCTGAGCTATCCCTGAGCCATTCCTGAGCTATCCCTGAGCTATCCCCGAGCCATCCCTGAGCCATCCCTGAGCCATCCCCGAGCTATCCCTGAGCCATCCCTGAGCCATCCCTGAGCTATCCCTGAGCCATCCCCAAGCTATCCCCAAGCTATCCCTGAGCAGCCCAGGCTCCAGGAGAAGAATGGTGCAGGTGCTTGGAGGCCAGAACTTCATGACCATTCCCAGGTCACTCAGCCTGGAACTGTGGATGTCAGGCTCTTGTGCAAAAGGATCATAGGATACTTCACAGACTTGGACCCACAGGGATCACTAGCCCAGCCCCTGGCCCTGCACAGACACCCCAACAATCCTACCCTGGGCATCCCTGGCAGCACTGCCCAAACACTCCTGGAGCTCTGGCAGCCTCGGGGCTGTGCCCATTCCCTGGGGAGCCTGGGCAGTGCCCAGCATCATCTGGGGGAAGAGCCTTTCCTGATACCCATCCTGACCCTCCCTGGCCCAGCTCCAGCCATTCCCTGGGTCCTGTCACTTCTCTCAGAAAAGCTCAGCAGGTGCCCTCCACCCTCTGGGCACAGGGCTGCCCATTCCTGTCTCACTCAGTGGCCGTGTGCAGGCTGTGCTGACACAAAGCAGCACCTCAGGAGCAGTAACACATGTTTCCACCCAGCAGAATGTTATTCCAACACCCTAAAGGGGAGTATTTACCAATAGTCTACAATTTTAAGCCTGCCATAACTAATTTCAAAAAGCACCCATGCTTTAGGTTAGACTTGAAGTTGTATTAAGCGAAGTTTTTTGCAGATTTGGAGCCTGAGTGACAAATTTTTAAGCCACATTTACATGGGATGCAATTAACTTCACAGGAAGGAATCGCTGCAGCAATTGAGGAAGGACCTGGCCAATATTTAGTGCTTCCCCTCAGATCTGCAGCACAAATCACAGGAAAGCAAAGCCTGGGTTCACCCAGCCAGACTCCCTGACAGGCACAGTCAAAGCAGCAACAGCAGCCTCATCCCAGACCCAAAGTACTTCAAAGGTTTCCCTATACCAATATAAAAATTGTACATCTTGCTCCCATTTCCTGCAAATTCTCAAGTGCCAGAAAGGTTTGGCATAAGGATTCTTTTTTAATTTAGAGTTAATAAAATATGAGACTCAACTAACTGCCTGTTAAGTTGGTTTTATGTTGTCAACTGTGTTTTATAGCAAAGCTCAACATTCCTGATACTTCAGGCACTCAATATCCACACAGCAAAAATGTCTTCTTCATGTTTTTAATGATTTCCATAAACTATAGCTCAGGTAAATTTTTGATCAACCTCTAATTTTCTAATTCAATAATTACTTTTCATTTCCTTAACTATTAATGGTCCTGATTTACAGAAGCACAAGCTTAAATCCCATTCACTACAGTGGGACATGAGAAAGAGGTGAAGTTAAGCACAAAATTATTTTCCAGACTCAGACCTTCAATTACAAACCTGGCTGTGACAAAGTTCTTTAAAAGAAAAATCAAATATCAAGTGAAGATTTCAATAATTCCATTAAATAGTTTCAGGATCTTTAAAAGGAAAAATTGACCACTGACTTAAAAATAAGTTCCACTTGAAAAAAAAAATCAATGTATGTTTTGAAATTTCTTTTTACAAAAATGTTCACAATGAAAAGCATCATGACAAATCTGGAATTTCTCACAGAATGGAAAATCTGGTCTCATCCCTACTGTTTTTCCAGCCTGATCTGTTCTCCCTTACTCTGTTGGGTAGGATTAAATGTATGATGAGAGCCTGGTGAGGTTTCAGTCTCTGCACAGAGCTGCTGATTTTTTCCCGGTTATCAAAGCAAGGAGAAATGTCATGCTAAAGAAATGACTGGAGATCAGTGAATTGATGATTTAATTTCCAGTGAGCCAGAGATGTGAACCCTCCATCAGTGGCACCACCACTGAGAGATCACGGATCAGAGACGCTCCCGGGCTTCACTTGGCACGGGAGGAGATTGGGAGGGACAGGGATCCAGAGCCAGCTCCACAAGGAGTATTTTTAGCTCTGCTGATCAAATGGCCTGAGGAGCACAATGAGCAGCCACAGCCTGGAGTAGCCTCCTACTCCCTTAAGCTCAGCTCAGCCCTGTGGCACTTGGGAAGAGCAGCAAGCAGTGTCACTCCCCATTCCCACTCTTCCCAACCCATCCTGATTCCTGCAGCTCAGTGATGGCTTCATTACCAAGAGACAGACATTACCCACTGCAAATGTGAGAGGAAGCAACTTTAAACCATTCCCTGCATTTTCATTCCCAGAGTCAGAACCTCACTTTGCTCCATCATCTCTTAAACGCTTCAATTACCAGCACAGAAACTGTGCTCCTTTCTAAGTGGGGCTCCCCTGAATCCAGCTCCATGCACGAGTATTTGTCTGGGGGTTTAACTGTTTCCACTTGGCAGCTGGCAGCAGTAACTCTTCCTGCTGTGCCCTGAGCAGCACTCAGAGCACCCAGCCTGCAAGAGAGCTCCAGCTGCTGCCAGGATTTGTGGTACCATCCATTCACAAAACTGGCATGCTGAGAATTTTTATTGAAGATTTATAGATCTTCTTGCTGTGTAAGAAAAACTCCTGTTTGCAGCTGGGTCTGTCTCCATGTCAGCAGACAGGACTGTCCTGTCCATCAATCCCTCTCCAAGCCAGCCAGGCTGCCACTGAGTTCCAGCACACACAACCTTCCTGTCCCACAGTCTGACTAGGTTTGCTCTACAGCACTTAGGATTTATTTATTTTAAGACAGGGATAGACCCTTCTCTTCTGGTTCAAATGCTTATTTCCTCAGAGAGAACACATGGATGCTCTCCTGAACCTTGCAGCCCACATGGAGAGCGAGAGCAGAAAATGAGATGAAAGTATGAGGCAAAAGTCACTTCAGTTTGACCCCTCAGTAAGAAAACACCACGGATTAAATAGCTGGAAAAGCAGCAGCATCCAGCAGGAGAGGTTAACTCTGCCATGGGTGACTCTTACAGCTGTCTGGGGCTCGGGCTCTGTATGTTATTCCAGCCTGACCCTTCAGCCCTTTCCTGTTTCAAGTCACAGTGGAAAATGGTTTAGAGATTTAGTCAAAACAGAAAGCAAGATGGATAAAATCCATCCCGGGGAGTTCACCCAGGAAGTGTTTTTTGCTGGTGCCTTAGGTCGCTTTATCTACACTTACATTTGTTTACCAAAGTGATTCCATGACTTCTGGTGTGTTATTCTAACTTGAAGGAAATTATAAATCTTAAAAACTTAAAGGGAGTTTGCACTAAGGCAACATAAACGTACTTTATGTCTGAATGAAACACTAAAACTTCAGCACTCCACCTGGAATCACAGGACATGGAGACAAGGGAGGAACAAGCACAAGATGGAGGGAACATACAAACAACAGAACACAGGGTAGAAAAGAAAATTTGGTATATTTATGTGGTGAACCTTTATTAGCCTTATTCCCCAGCAGAAATTAATCTCTCAGCATTAATTATCAGTTTATTATCAATTAATTGCAGTCACTAGGAAAAAAATAGTTTTTAATGGAAACCACTGCAGCTTTTCTCCCCTAAAAGTTAGACTTCCTTGTGCTGCTGAGTTCCAGTTACGAATGGAAGCCCACAAAGCACACGTGGGGACACAGGGCTGGGTCAGAGTGACAGCAGTGTCCTCCCTGTCTGTCCTGTTTGGGAATCACCCCCTCAGGTGTGTGTGGCTCTCAAGGGGAGAAGGTGACACACACCATGAGCTCCAGGGGTTCCTGTGTCCCTCAGAAAAGCTTTGCCAGGAGTAAACACTTGGCTCAGGCTTTGGGGGTGAATGGTTTTGTATAGGTACACAGGAAAAAGAGCCCAGCAAGACAACCTAACACAGAGTGCCTGAAGGCCTAAGAGCCATTTCCCCCCCAGAACCAGCCCATTTCTGAACTGCAGCCTGGCAGAGCTTGAACTCAAGCCAGGACTCACAGACATCACCATGTGAGTGACACCCCTGCTCTCCTGACAGGCTGTGATTTAAACAGTTCCATACCCATTGTCTCTTTAGCAAAATTCCACCATGGAGCAGCAGGTCAGGGGTGAGGGGAGGGTGGGCACAGTGTGGGGGGCTGCTTTTCTACCCTTCAGAAAATCACAGTCATGATGCTTTGAGAGCTTGGAGCCACACACAAAACCCTTCAGAGCCACAGAGCAGAGCTCAAGGAAGGGAACTGAAATTCCACCCCTCTCCAAGTAGCAGGGCAGTGAGGGGGTGTATGTACAGCTACAAATGAGTGTGTGGACACTGCAGGCATTAAATACAGCTCCCTCCTTACCCCACAGCCCAAACGTGCCATAAACTGCTCTGCACTTCACCACAAAGAGAAATCTGAGCCAGCACCCACCACTGCCTTTAGAGCAAAACAAACAAAAAACCCCTTGGAAAATTTCTTGCCTGAGATTATTAAAACAAAAGAAAATAAAATCACAGAATCCCAGGATGGTTTGGGTTGGGAGGATCCTTAAAGCTCATCCAGTGCCACTCCTGCCATGGCAGGGACACCTCCCACTGACCCAGGCTGCTCCCAGCCCCAGTGTCCAGCCTGGCCTTGGGCACTGCCAGGGATCCAGGGGCAGCCACAGCTGCTCTGGGCACCCTGTGCCAGGGCCTGCCCCCCCTCCCAGGAACAATTCCTTCCCAATCTCTCATCCAGCCCTGCCTTCTGGCAGGGGGAAGCCATATACCCCTTTTTTCCTATTTCCAAGAACTTTCCAAATTCCTTGCCTGAGGTCACCTACAGCATCAGCAGCTTTGGCAGACAGAGATCTCCATTTTCTTAAGTCTCATTTCTCAGGCAGATCATGGAAGCAAACAGCTGACTTGTATGTATATTATATAAATATATATATATATTTGACCAGAGCACAGAAGCATGCTTTCGTAAAAACAAACTACTAGGGAGAAAAAAGGTTTTTTGTAGGTCCAAAGCCAAAAAGCTTTATTTGAAAACCCCCCATGACCCCATCAGGGCTGCTATGCCACAGCCCAGACATCCATCACCTCATTTACAACCAACAGGCACTCAGGAGCACGGCAATAATAAAACCCTGCTGTGGCTGACACTGCTCCCTCCCAGCCCCACCCACCCTGACACCCCTGAAGGAAGCAACACTCCCAGTGTTAGGAAAACATCACTAACAGGGTAAGAAATGCCTCTGGGCAAGGTTATAGATAAAAACCATGAGTATTTCTGGGGAAAAGATCTGCAGGCAGGGCTGTTAGAGATGTAGCTCATCAAGCCTCAAGGACAGAGGTTGGAAGGGCGAAACATTATTTAGGAAGCACAAGAAACAGAAGCAGCTTTGGGGAGGTTTTGTGAACAAAGCTGGAGCCAAAATGGAAAATCTACTGCTTTTCTGGCAGCTGCAGCCATCAGTTTTAAGAAGAAAGAGTGAAAAGAGGTGCCAAGACCCAGGAGATGCAATGTTTAAGACAGACCATCTTCAATAACTTATATCCCTGATGGGGGCTTTTAAAAACATAAACCACAATGTTTGAAATAAAGGCATGGTTTTAAACCCACAGATGAGTTAAAAATGCACTATTTGGAAAATACAAAGTTCTTCCTGATCTGTCAAAACCTGAGCCCTTGGTGGCAAACCTGCTCTACAAGTCTTGGAAAATACAGTCTGTGTTTATTTCTGATGCCTCCATCCCCCAGCCTGTGGCACATCCTCAGAGTGACACAATGCAGAGTGACAACACCTGCTCTGTGGATTTTAACAAACTTGGGGCCCAAGTTGCTCTGCAACTCTGGAAAAGCCCCAAGAATTTAAGGAACAAGCTCAAATCAGGTTTCCCCTCAGAATTCTGCAACTGACTCCTCTAAACAAAACCTATTTTTAATGTAACATCCAGTCAGGCAAAGCACCTCTGGTTACTGAGTGCAACAGTGGCACTCTTAGCCTTCTTATACCCACACAACTCAGTTACAAATTATCTTCAGAGTATCAGCTTAATAATCCACGTGCATTCAGTGTAACTGGTAGGAGAGAACTTCAGGAAACTGTTGGGATTGTGTATTTTGCCACTTGGCTCCGTGCCAGAAAATACATCCTACAAACAGTGAAAATGATGGAGTATCTTTAGGACAAGGTGCCCTATGGAGGGTTAGGTTGTATATTAAGTTTAATTTTTTAATGGAGGAGGTTGTCAAGCCCCGGCAGAGGCTGCCCAGAGCAGTGGTGGGTGGAGTCCCATTCCCTGGAAGAGTTAAAAACCCATCTTGATGTGGCACTTGGGGACATGGATTGGTGGTGGGTTGGCAGTGCTGTGGCCAAGGGTAAATTCAGTGCTTTTGGAGGTCTTTTCCACCCTAAATGAGCCATGACTCGATGATCCTGCCTTTACACACACTGTTTATTTTGATGTGGTTTCTGTGTCTTGACAGAGCCTTGTGGAAACCATCCTTTCCTGACCTGCCTGCCCTGCGTTTGTGTTTGTGAATCTGTTATTTGGAAGTGCAGATGCTGTTCCAGGGTCTGTGACCTTCACCAGCCCTGAGGCTGAGCATCCCAACTGCACACCTGGGCTGTCTCCTGCTGCTTCCTCAGCCACCTGACACCCGGCATCACCTGGTGAGCAGAGCAGCTTTCCAGCCTTGCAGAGGATGGGGCTGGATAAAACTGTTCTGGGTTATTGTCCCAACAGTCTGTAACCTTCCCCACATACACAGGTATTAAAAATGTTCACGTGGCAAACCTCCCCATAAGAAATAAACATAGAGGCAGGAAAGAAATACAGAATATTCACCACAATCCTCCTCTCATTGTGGATTTGAACCAAGCCCTGCTCTTGAAAAAGCTGTAGAACAAGTAAACTGTAGGCCAAGGGCTCCTCAGCAAGGCATCTGCACTTGCTCAGTTGTGGGGAGGACTCAGTGTCTCGTCAGAACAACCCAAGTGTCCCCTTCCATTTGTGGTCAGGCCCAGCCTTGTCTCCAAAGCACCACATGAGGATCAGGAGCCCTGCCAAGATCCATCATTCATAGGGAGAAACCACAGTCCTCCTGTCCCCATGGATTTCTGCAGTGATCCTCAGTGCCAGAGCCCAGAGCCCAGTCTGGGGACAAGCAGAGATCTCTAATTCTGGCCTTTCTGTCTGAAGGTAAAACACCCAAAGGACATTAACAGACTGACATGGAGCTGTGAGAGCCTCTGCTGCTCACTAAAACCCTTTCAGGGCAGCACTTTCATGTGATACTGCACTTTATCCTGACAAATAATTTTCCCTCTTGCTCACCATCCCTCTCTAGAGCAGGGACTGGCCCTTCCCTTCAGCTGGGGATTTCCACTGAAACCACCTGAAGTTGTATCACTCACATTCCCTTTGACCAAGAACTGCCCAGCAGCCCAGCCTCAGGCAGGTCTGATAAGCTGGGAGGTTCATCTTGAGGAGGTTATTTCCAGATACCCTCTTTCCCCAGAAAAACCCACCCTCAAATAAATTCTGCAGAGCATTTCTCCACTGAGTTTGAGCACAGAAAGCCTCTGTCCCTGGGACAGCTTGAAGTGCACCTACATTTGCACTACCTGCTGAAAAAATGTGCTTTAGCACCAATAGCTCCACGACAGTTTTCATTTCTAATGTCACTGTATAAATAAAGTATTCCATTCAAAATCCACACACAACTACAACCCTGCTTTTGCACCTCATGCATTCAGAGTTAAGAAGAGAAAAAGCTGATCCCATTTCTGTCACAATCCACATGTAAATAATTAAATAGAGAAAAAAAAATCCAAAGAGAGCCATGAATGGAGCAGTTAAAGACCAAAGTTTAAGGGCGACAGTAATTTTTCATGTCTCATTAGCAGTGGATGGATGTACCCAGCAGAGCAGTGAATCTGCCCCTGGCTGGGGCTGAAGCAGGGCCAGGGAGTCCCAGAGCCCCAGGGCACAGCTGGGACAGTGCAGTGCTGCTCCTGGCTGGGACAAAAATCCCTTTTGCCTCAAAACTGCCACTTCCATGGTGACATGTCCCAACAGGACAAGAGGAAACAGCCTCCAGCTGCACCAGGGGAGGGTCAGGTTGGACACCAGGAGGGATTTCTTCCTGAAAGAGTGGTCAGGCATTGGAAGGGACTGCCCAGGGAGGTTCCTGGAGTGTCCAAGGAATGCCTGGATGTGGCACTCAGTGCTCTGGGCTCGTGACAAGGTGGGGATCAGGCACAGGGAGGACTCAATGGTCTGGGAGGGCTTTTGCAACCTCAGCAACTCCACGATTCTGTGTGCGAATTAAGGAGCACAGGGCAAAATCCCAGGCTGAGCTAAGGGTATGGTGAATCTGCTTTTAAAACAGGACACAGCACACCCCAGTGTTAATCCTGCTGGCTGTGAGTGCTGCCCTACCCAATTCTGCAGGAGAACTCTAAACACCAGCCTGTCAAAACCTTGTCCTTAATACCTATTATCCCAATTACTCAATGAATTTATCCTTCAGTGTGATCATGCCAGCTACGCAGTAATAGATGTTAATTATGCAGTTCAGATGCAATTCAACCCCTAGAGATGCCAGTTTACTTTCCCAAAGCCTGGAACAGAGCCAGGTGCTTCAAAGCCCCTCCACCTTGGCTTTGGGATCTCCTGAGGTCTGAGCACAGCCCAGCAGCACCCTGCAGGCTGCCTGCCAGCTTCAGGAATTCTTGATTAATTCTCATTCCCACTGTCACTTCGTTTTTATTTACTGCTGCTGGGAGCAGGAGGCATGGAGTGTGTGACCTCAGATCCACCAGAGCACAGCACATGAGTGATGGATTAGCAGAGTGGAAACAAGGAATTCTGCTGCTTTCTTTTGCCTAATGTGAAACAGCCCTCGATGCCCGAGAAAAGCTGAGGACAGAGGTTTCAACATGTGTGCACATCTGGAAGGATGGGATAGAAACAGCCAAGCCAGAAAGGCCTATGGGCAGGTTTTAAGAAGGTTTTGTGGATTTATAAAATACCCAGTATTTGTTACCCAGAGAAGCTGTGGCTGCCCCATCCCTGGATGGGCCAGACTGGATGGGGCTTGGAGCACCCTGGGATAGTGGAAGGTGTCCCTGCCCACGGCAGGGGGTGGAACTGGATGGGCTTTAAGTTCTTTTCCAACTCAAACTTTCCATGATTTCATTTCCAAACACCTGCACAAGTGAGGCACTGAACTTGTGGGCACCTTGTCAGTGGAAGTTTCATTTCTCTGGTCATCTTCAGGCAAGTGGTGCCAAGAGGCAGAAAAGAAGAACAGAAAACAAGGCAGGGGAAAGGTCGTGATGGTGACCAGCATTTTAATGCATCTGAAAGCAGAGCAGCTTTTGTGAGCCCTGCTGAGCACACACAGCCCAGCCCTGACCACAGGGTGAGGACACACAGGTAGGAGGGACAGGAGACTGCATCGTGTGCAAGTTTCCTATTTAATAAAAGCACATGCTAACTGCTTTTGTTTTGTGTGGCAAAATCCTAAATCAAGGCAGAAAATCCTACACAAACACACGTTCTGAAAACAGATTTTGCATCCACCTGGATGCTCCACACAGATATATCCCTTTAACAACGACGTGAGAGCTTTCCCCTCTCTGTATTTCTCTAAGTATATAAAGCACACAGAAGAATATCTGTGAGTTAGAATTTGTCCTTTAGTCATCTGTTTAAAGAGCTTTTCACAGGAGCAAAGCAGCACTTACTCAGTTCTTGTTCTCCAGGTGTTTGAGCTTCAACCAGAAACTGTTAATAAAGAACAAGCCTTCAAGACAAAAAACCCAACCCTATTTTGAATGTTTGACTCAAAAATCCTCCTGCAAGCAATTTGTGGTTCCAATCTGGAGTATCCCAGGCAGTCAGAAGCTGCAAACCCCACTTGAGACATTGCTCCTCTGACTAAAACATCACCCCTGTGGGAAGCATATTCCACTCTCTCCTCCCCACAAATCACCCGGGATGGGGAGTCCTGCCTGCTCCTCCTCCTTGGAGCCCATTTTTCCTGGCATTCCCTCCTGTGAAACCCTCATTGCTGCACAGGGAATGTGGGATGGGGATGCCTTCAGAGCTTGGCAAGTCCTCCTCTTCAAACAGAAGGTGCCCAGCTCAAATCCCCTGCAGGGCAGAGCTGGCACAGGTGGCTGAGGGTCGGGGCAATGTCTTCCTCTGGTGCATCAGGGAGCTGACTCCATCCATCAGAGCAAACACAGCCCAGCCAGCAGCGGCTGCAGCAAGCAACAATGGGACAGGGCACGGCACTGGGCACCCCATGCCATGGGAATGGCTCAGCTCCTGCCAGCCTCAAAATGGGAGCAGGAAAACAGAGAAAACCCTGCTTGGACCACAAGAATTCCTGCTCTGGAAAGAGTCTTAGAAATGTGCCAGTGCTGGAGCAGAAAAAGGCTTCCTTTGTTGGCATTGTCCCCTGGAAAGCAGGAGCAGGAAAGGTGCTGTGGCTGGGCTGGCATCACAGCACTCAGGCTGTGTTGAATCCCCAAGACTGTGTCAGCCCTGGTTCATGCCTGTACAGGCTGACATCCCTGCTCAGCTGTGCCTGTCACTCCTGTCCTGACAATCCACCTGTGAGCACGGACACGAGCAGCAGAAGCCTCGGGAATGGTTGGAGGTTATGTGAACATCTCCACAGCCAGTCCTTGTTCTCTCCCTGCCACTCAAAATGTCACCAAAAATGATGCTTGAGGTGTTCAAACACCATGAATCTCACGTTGTAAAGAGCATTTACAATTTTCTTTCAATTTTCAGAACAAAAGCTGAGACTGGGCATTCTTCTGTTGTAATATTTAAATAAGTACACAGGGAGATGCTGTAATGTCACACAGACAAACCCCAAAACATCCAAAAGGCACATTTCCAGCCTTCCTTACAAGCTGCCTGGATTGGCCCATTCCAGCCTTTCTGCAGGCTCTGACTTGTGCTGATTTATTCTCCACACACAAAAGAATCCCTTTTAAATGTGGTTCAGACCATGTAAATTCTTTGCTTATCCCTGTGGAAACTCCCAAAGATTGCAAAGGTCCAAGGACCTTCACAGCACCAGGTATGCTATGAACTCCTACAAGTCTCAGCCTGTGCTCCTTCAGGGAGCACAGGAATTATCAGTTACTGTCTCCAGGTTCAGAGGGTTCACAGGTACAGTCCTCACACCACACTTCCAGGACTTGACCCTTTTATTTTAATAATATTACTCTTTTCACAGCAGTCTTGAAATCCATCTTCTAGAAGTGCAAGTTCAGTGCAATCTTACTTGGAAAAAAAAGAAAAATCCACCTTCATTGGTGACAAAAATCCAAACCAAACCAAACCAAACCAAACCCTCCCACCACTGGCTCTTCCCAATAGGATTTAATCCCCTCCCTTTGTCATTTCCAAGTTTTCATGTTTAAGTTTGTCCAAAGGAATCAGAAGAAGAATCCTATCTCTCCTCTTTTCTGAAACAGCTGCCTATATATTCCCACTTCTCCTTAAGAGCTAATAAACTGGATTAATTTTTTGAGGCTTCTAAGTAGAAGAAAAGCTGAGCAGAGACTTAACCCCCCCCTCTGAACTTTCCACAAAGCCTGGATTTCACAAGCTGACTTGCAGTACAAATACACCTCCCAGAGAATGCTTTTTCAAACCTTATCTGGGAAGGTTTTGCAAAATAGGCATCAAGCACTAATTCTCTTTACACCACTAAAATGATACTTACAGATGGGAAGGAGTGGGATAGAATTCCCTCAGTGTCAGTAGCTGTGTCCTGCCAAACCCAGCCAAGGCTGAGCTGCATGTCTGAAATATCTGCTGCTCAAAAGCTCTGGTTTGCTGCCAGCTCCAGAGGGAAATGACACATTAAATGCCATTGATGGGCCCCAGCACACGGGGTGGGTCTGCACAGCCCAAACCGGGCAAGGCCCAGCACTGCACCCCAAACCCAGGGGTTTAACTTACTTCTCTGAGTCTGGAACCTAAAGTTGCCAGGATAGCAACACTCTCACTCTTTGCTATCTGCTTCTGCAACAAATCACAGCTGTTCTAAAGCTTTTACATTTCTGTGGATCCAGCCTCACTGACACAATTCCCTGTGTCCATCTGAGCAATCCAGGATATTGCTCAGGCTGCTGCAGTGGCTGGACACCAGTGCTGGAATCACATCCAAAGGGCAAGGAAAGCCAAATTTGGTTTTCAGGCTTTTTTCCTCCCTCCTTCCAATATTTTTGGCCTGATCCAGCTGCACTCTGCCAGAATCTGTCCCCACTGCACCATCATTCCATGAGCTATTTCACACCTCCCATTCCATTCTCATGTGGAGCCAAATCCACGCAGACACTGCTGGTGTCCAACGAGTGATGGAATGGAATGTTCCCCTGGGCACTGGGAGAGGCCGTGGGATGTCAGGGGTGAAGTATCTCCATGGCAGGAATGGTGCTCAGCTGTGCAGTTCCTTCCATGCCTTCCTGGTCATTGGATCCAGATGTCACAAGTTTCTCAGCTTTCTGTGGAGCTGAGAGACAGGGACATGGAGCAATATGGGAGAGGATGATCACTCGGGGAGGGAGAAGATTGAGTTAGCCAGGGGGAGTACTTTAAAACAGAAGAAAAAGAGAAAAAAAGAAAATAAGAAAAAAAAAAAAGGAAAAAATACAGGAAAAGTAAGGAAAAAAGGAAAAAGAGAAAAGAAGGGGAAAATTGGANCCAGAATCTGTCCCCACTGCACCATCATTCCATGAGCTATTTCACACCTCCCATTCCATTCTCATGTGGAGCCAAATCCACGCAGACACTGCTGGTGTCCAACGAGTGATGGAATGGAATGTTCCCCTGGGCACTGGGAGAGGCCGTGGGATGTCAGGGGTGAAGTATCTCCATGGCAGGAATGGTGCTCAGCTGTGCAGTTCCTTCCATGCCTTCCTGGTCATTGGATCCAGATGTCACAAGTTTCTCAGCTTTCTGTGGAGCTGAGAGACAGGGACATGGAGCAATATGGGAGAGGATGATCACTCGGGGAGGGAGAAGATTGAGTTAGCCAGGGGGAGTACTTTAAAACAGAAGAAAAAGAGAAAAAAAGAAAATAAGAAAAAAAAAAAAGGAAAAAATACAGGAAAAGTAAGGAAAAAAGGAAAAAGAGAAAAGAAGGGGAAAATTGGAAAGAGAAAAAGGAGAAAGAAAAAACAGAATGAGGAAAAAGGGAAAGAGGGAAAGGGAAAGAAATGAGGGTAAAAATAAAAGGAAATTAAAAAAAAAAGATGAAAGGAAGACAAAGGTATCTGGTTCTATGTCCATCCTTTGAAGGGATGAGGCCAAGTCCCAGTGTTTCCATTTAAGTTCAAACACTGAGAGGGAAGGGAANAATCCTTTTCGTACAGATCATCCACAAAAGTCATAATTGTAACACAGGCATAAAGTAACACCTTAATTAAGAAGGGAAGGGAAGGGAAGGGAAGGGAAGGGAAGGGAAGGGAAGGGAAGGGAATTTCTCAGGGGCTGGGCCTGGTGCACAGCAGCTGTGGAGGAGCAGTTCCCTTTGCCAGGCTCAGAATTCCCCTCACTGTCCCCACACAGATGAAATCCTTGCCTGTACCCTCAGACACGTCCCTGCACAGCACTGGAGAGTGGGAGCAGGGAGCCAGAGGAGCAGGGACACACCTCAGCTCCAGCCTGCCCCATCCCAGCTCTGCTGCTCCTGAGGCTCCCTCCTGCAGGGTTTGGGACACACCTACACCCGAGGCACCCCAGGAATCTCTGGGGGAAGGATCAGAAGTGATGTTCTCTGGAGCTAGATGAAAACTGCCGTGTTTTCCAGGCTCACCTGCAACAGCCAGGGAATAACCCAGGGCTCATCCCCCCACTAAGCACTGCAAATGTATCCCAAATGTGAGGGCTCGAAACACACGAAATTCCAGTTTCCTAAAGTCCCCTGAAATTCCCTTGCCCAGGCACTGCCCTGCCCCTGGCTGGGAAAAGACGTGTGCCCACCCTCAGGGTTTGCTGTGCTGCCTGCCAGCCTGGGCTGCTGGGCTGGGAAGTGCTGCTTTTGTGCCAGACTGGCTCCAGAAGGTTACAACACTCCTGAAAAATTCCCAAACA
The DNA here is from genome assembly GCA_013400515.1 of Erpornis zantholeuca. Taxonomy (NCBI): domain Eukaryota; kingdom Metazoa; phylum Chordata; class Aves; order Passeriformes; family Timaliidae; genus Erpornis; species Erpornis zantholeuca. The sequence continues at coordinate 482,373 of VZTN01022746.1, read as the reverse complement.
CCAGCAAACCTGAGAGATGCCCACTTGGAGCCTCCCTTCCCTCTCCCAAGAGCACATTTATAAACACAGGAGCATGTGAAAGCTGCCAGAGGGGAATTCCCTGCTGGAGCTCAGCCTGGCAAGGCTCCATCTCCAGGACAGGGCAAGAGGCTCTGCTCCTTGGGATGTGGCATGCTCTGCTCCTCAGGATGCAGGATGGTGTGCTCCTCAGCCCTCATAACAGCCCACTCTGAACACAGAGCTGAGGCAGCAGAGCAGGGACACTGCAAATTCACCCCATCTGTGTGTACTCTGTGATAAGAGAGGTGCTCAGGGGGTGCTGAGGTGAACTGTGGGAAGAGCTGCTATCCCAAAACCAGGAAAACACCTGCCCTGAGCCTGCTCCTGCCCTGCATCTGCCACAAAGGGAGCATATTAAAACACACCCATTATGTACCATTTTACAAAGTCACACAGATCAGCAGATGGAGAATTCGTGGGACAGAGCAGCAGACTCCTCTGCCCAGAGCATCCAGAGATGGCAGTTCCAGGGCAGGTGTTTGGGAGCAGATCAGGACTCCTGGCAGCACAGTGCCAACACTGCACAGCACACTGCCTGGGATTCTCCCTGCCTGTGTGCCCCCAGAGTGACCTCAGCCTGGGCACACCCACTCCTGTCTCTCAGCTCATCCCTGGGCATCAGTGAGGATTCTTTGCTTCATCACACTCTCCTTTTTCTCCCCTCAATGCTTCTCCTCTCCAAAAACGTGCTGGTGGCAGCACCACAGGCAGCATCCCTGGGGGACCGAGCCAGGGAAGGGGTGGAAAACCCCAGGGGAGTGTCAGCCCCCAGTATTGCGGGGCTCTGTTGGAAAGAGAGTTAAACCCAGGCTGGGGAGAGGAAACAGGGCAATTACCTGACACGAGATCTGCACCAGGTACACGAGCTCCTTGGACTCACAGCCATTCCTCGTCACTTCGTTCTGTTCCTCCGGGAGCGAAAGCTGCAGAGACAGGGAGGGGAGAGGGAGAGAGCAGAGCAGGTGAGTGAGGGGGATAAACCAGGCAGGTCATGGCACATGGAGCAGAACATCCACGGCAGCCAGCTCCGAGAATCAGGGAATCAGGGAATCATCAGGGAAGGGCTTCTCTGGCTGGAGCTGCCACAGGGGAGACACTCAGCACACACAGATCCTGGATTCTGGCACCTCACCTGACAGGTTAAAAATAAAAACACAGTTCAAAAATAAAACAATTATGGAGAGGCAAACTGTTAGAGGCAGGATTAAACCTCCAGCTTAGAAGTCTGCAAAATTAATTGTTCACCGAAAATATCTCTATAAATATTCATGGATAGTGAATATAGAACAGTGCTTCTCCCTACCCCCTTCCCACATTTTATTTATTTTTTTATTTTATACATTCAGGCAGACATTAGATAATAAAACGTATCTCCTAATTTCAGTGTTGTCAAGCAATTCACCCCAGCAGAGTTTTATGGCACCATTCATCACACCCAGAGTCATTAACTGCATCCTCAGGATGTGTTTGTGAGAGAGCAGTGAGGAGACATTTCACTGTCTCATTCCTACACAGGGACCGAGCCCGGAGCATCCCACTCCTGGCTCTGTTATGCCACCAGCCTTGATATCCTGCACTGAAAATGCTTTATGTTTAATGATCTTCTCTGAGAACAGAAATTACAAATCACCGTAAGCAAAGCAAATAAATAAAGGAAATGTGTACATAAAACTTAAAAGGCTGTAAAAAGATCCTAAGTAGCCAAAAGCAAAAAAAAAATCCCAAGCTGCTACATTTAATGAATGTACACAAGAAAAATCAGAAGTGGGTAGTGAGAGACACCTCACGACAGAGGGACAAACAAGACAAAGTTCTCTCCATACAAATGACCACGACACCCAGAATTAATTTAACTTTGTTCTGCCACAATCTCCCTTCTTTCTGCAGGGAAGTCCCACAGCACAGGGATTCAGCCCTCTCCCTCTACCAACCCAACTCCTGGAATACTAATTTATTTTCTGACGGCTGTAGACAGGTAATTAACAACACTCCTGGACCAAAGAAGGTCTTTGGATTTGTATGATTTATTATCAGCATAGGCTACTGCCATTAATGTGATTAAATACAACCACTGCTTCTGTATTGCACCCTCCCCCCACCTTGTCACCATTCTTTGCTATCAAATGTCACATCTGAAGTGCTCCTGAGTCTTGAAACTACAGCCAAAGGAATCCCAAAGCATGCAGGGAAGGAAGGCCCACACATGATGGAGATATTTTCCATGTCTGCCAGATATGAGGAGCTCTGGTTCAAACATGATCCAAAGGCTGGGGCAGCCACTCTGTAAGGAAAGGCTGAGAGAAATGGAAGTGTTCTGCCTTCTCCCTGAGAAGCTTCAGGGAGAGCTCAGAGCCCCTCCCAGGGTCTAAAGGAGCTCCAGGAGAGCTGAAGAAGGACTGGGGACAAGGCATGGAGGGACAGGAGCCAGGGAATGACTTCCCAGTGCCAGAGGGCAGGGCTGGATGGGAGATTGGGAAGGAATTGTTCCCTGGGAGGGTGGGCAGGCCCTGGCACAGGGTGCCCAGAGCAGCTGTGGCTGCCCCTGGATCCCTGGCAGTGTCCAAGGCCAGGCTGGACATTGGGCTGGGAGCAGCCTGGGATAAGGAAAAGAGTCCCTGCCCATGGCAGGGGGTGGAATGGGATGGGCTTTAAGGTTCCTTCCAACCCAAGCCATTCTGGGATTCTATGAATTAAATGTGGGTTCCCTACTCCTGGAGAAAGGTTTCCATCCTTAATCTCCCCTGTGCTCTCTGAGGGCACACAGACCCCCCAGCCCAAGAGAATTTCAGGTGTCTTTTCACTGAGTGTACCAGTGCCAAAGCTCATCACTGCAGCTCCCAAAAAAACAACAGCCAGGCAATAAAATCACCAACAGGCAACTGCGGAGCTCCCTGTAAGGAATTCAGAGCCTGATTCTGTGCAGCAGAACGTGGGGTAGAAAAAGGCACAGGGTGAGTTAGGAGGGGTTGAGCTCATCCCCTTCCCTCTCCCACATGGAGACCAGGCTGGGCTCCAGCCACGCCAGGGCTCTGCACAGACTCCTCAGGAGGGCAGTGTGCCAGCTGCAGGTGTGAGGTCGTGTGTGCAGGACACTGAGGCACAGCAAACTCCATTCCTGCATGCTCCTGATGCACATTCCAGGAGTTCACAGCCTGCCAGTCAGCCCCACTTCAATCACTGTTCAGACAAACTCAGTGTGGGGAGAAGTGACACCCCAGCCCACTGATGGGCCCTACATGCATGCAACTGTCTCATTTCAGAGGGGAGCTGGAAAACCAGCTGAACACTGCTCCCCTCCCACAGGCATCCTCATGCTGACTGAGAGAGAGACAGAAACTGTTTACATAGGAAAATCTATTGGGTTTATCCTGCAATCCAGCTGTCCTCACATCAAAATCCACCAAAGATGAGTACTCGCTCATGTTCCTCGTCCCCATGTGGTTCCCCATGTATTTGGCTTTGTTCATAGACATGCACCAAAGCTCTCCCAAAAACTCTGGATGTCCTGACATTTACAAGCCTTTCCTGCTGCTGCATCCCTTGTAAACAGAACATCCTGGAAAGCACAGTTGCCCCCAGGCTTGATTTGAAATCCAAGCACAAAGCAAAGGCCTCTCTTGACCTTACTGGACTCTGAACATGACTCACAGGCAGAATTTGGTTGGCTTCAAAGTGGGACATTGATTTTTGTGCTCTTAAAGAACAGCGGGGCCTGGTGGATATCCCTGTAACTGTGCCAGTGTGTTTTCCTGAGGTAAATAATCTGTAAATAGCATTTATGGCAACTGATCAGACTTAAAGAGCATATACTTTATAACACATAATCTGCAATGTTCCTTCTTCACATTGAAATTGGCTGTCAAAGCTTCTGAGCCTGATGAACAATTATGATGCATTAGATCCCATTAGGCTCATTTATTGTTGGAAAACATATGCTTAGCTAGGATGAGTGGATATGACCGATTACATAAATTACATTTAGAGTATCCTAAACTTTTCATTGGCAGCATTTCGTGATATGCAAAAGCCTTAAAAATGGTCACACCACATGTATGGCTAACTGTAAACATCACAGATCAGGAAATCCAGAATGGGCTGGGTTGGAAGGGACCTTAAAGCCCATGTGGTTCCTTGGGCAGGGACACCTTCCACTGTCCCAGGTTGTTCCAAGCTGGCCTTGGACACTTCCAGGGACAGGGCAGCCACTGCTTCTCTGGGCAACAGCGCCAAGGCACTGCTCAGCTTTGTCTTTACCCAGCTGGGGACAAGCCTGGGAGTCTCCCCTCTGCTTCCTGTACACACCCACTGAGAACTAATGATGAATTCAACAAAGATCATTCTTCCTCCACCAGCAAACTGGTACCACAAGCTTTGGGCACTTTTTGCTCAAAAGAGCAGTGCTTGCTGGCCAAGACTTTGCTGATCACATATACAGGGAGGTCAAGCTTAAAAATGCTTCTAGTCCATGTCTGAGACAGAGGCTCACCTTTGGCAAGATGGGTGAAAAGGGCAATGATTACAGGGGTCTCCTGCAGAGGAAAATTTATTGGTCTTGTAGGGAAGAACAGCAACAAAGCAGGAGGCTGAGCTATGATATGGCACATTCAGAATTAAAAATCATTAAAAGATGACTCTTGAGATCTGTGCAATCATTTTTTACTTCCAACCAGTGCAGTCTTGTGTGCTCCTCTTACAAACTGGAAAAGCTGTGAAAAATCATCTCAGGAAAAGCACTACATAAATCTGTTGACAGGACTGGGATTGTTGGCTACTAACAAAGTGCCAAATCCTGGCCAGGTAAGACCTGGTGCCCCTGAGCCCCAGATGTCAAAGGAAGATCATTCAGCCAGCTTTAACTTTCATCTCCTTGTTTCCTGAGTGATGTCAATTCCATCATCCAGCTCTCCTGGTTAAAGGACAATTTGTGAGAAGCCTGGGAAGTGCAGTCTGTGGGACTTACTTCAACTTCTGCTTCACAAAGCCATGAACACACTGATCTCACTCATGCACATCAGAGCCAGTGAGTAACACAGAGCTGCAGCAGAGAGCTCAAAAGAAAACTAAAAATATGAAAAGAAGAGAAAATAAAACATAAAAGAAAAGGCCCAAAGATATCCCCTTCCCCAAGAGAATCAGAGTTAAGTTTAGAATTTAATGGGGGAGGCATTCACTAATTAGATGACCATTAATTAATGAGAACTGTAAGCTAGAAAAATACTCTTGATTCTAGATAGAAGAAGCAGATCATCCTTCCCAAACGGTGTAAATGTTTGGCAAACTTTACTTGATCAAATCCACTGAGACCCCATCTCATGTCAGAGGTGTGGAGCTACACTGAGCTGAGACACAACCAAGGAATAACAGAGAGCAGCAAAGCCCTGTAAAATAACTCCTACGATTCCTGGCGTTGATTTCAGTCTCCCACACAGCAGCTGCCAAGTTTCATCTCCACTCCTTGGGTAGCGATGCCCTGAGTGGGAGCCAGCAGAGAGCCAAGCCCTGCACAGGTGATGCTGTGCACCACGGACTGCCAACTGAGGAGCCCTCAGCAGCACTGTCAGTGCACAACTGAGACAGTTTCAAGCCACAGGGAGCAAACAGAAGCTTTTCCAGGAAAATTTTGGGACAATCACCAATATCCTTCAGCAACCTGAGCTGGCATTTCTGGCATGTCTCACAGATGGGGACATAAACCTGCCTGCCCTTGGCCCTGACCTAGGGTTTCTCATGGAAAACACACATTTCATGGCCAGTCAAAGGAATTACGGAGAATCATGGAATTGCTGAGGTTGGAAAAGCCTCTGACATCATGGAGTCCAACCATTCCTCCAGCACCCCACCACTGAGCCACGTCCACAAGTGTTACATCCACGTGGATCTGAAACCCCTCTGGGGATGGAGACTCCACCCCTTCCCTGGGCAGCTCTGGAAGGGCTGGACACTCCTTTCCAGGAAGGAATTGTCCTCAACATCCAAACCAAACCTCCCCTGGCCCAGCCTGAGGCCGTTCCCTGTCCTCCTGTCCCTGTTCCCCAGGAGCAGAGCCCAACCCCCTTGGCTGCCCCCTCCTGTCAGGAAGTTGAGCAGAGCCACAAGGTTCCCCCTGAGCCTCCTTTTCTCCAGGCTGAGACCCCCAGCTCCCTGGACATAAAATGAAAACAGCTGCTCTCTACAGCTCTTTCTCCATGCTTCAAAATATTAATTATTTAATATTAATTATTGCTATTTACAACACTATTATTCACCTAATAGATATAATTATATTGTAGTATATATCTAAATATATGCATATAAATGTGAGTACATTATTTGTATTGATAAATGTTATTATATTCATATAATAAATTACATCTGTAATATAAACTATAATAAACATATAATTATATTTATATACTGAATATAACTTAGTTATTATAAGGTGAAGGACAAGCAAGTTGAGCCTCATTAGCAGCCTCTCTCCCCTGTGATCCAACACAACCAACTGGCAGCATCTGGCCCAGTGATCCAAGTGGGATGAGGAGCTCACATCTGTAGGAATCTCCAGGAGACAAGAGATGGCAGGAACGCTGATCACGACTTTAGCCAGGAGTTTTAAGTGAGTGGAAAAGCTGCTGCTTTTCCTGGCAGAAGGTGTGTCACTGTTCCAAGCAAAGCTGGTGATCTTGTCACGTTTTCCCAGGATGGAATTTCGGGTTAAATCCCTGGGGAAGACAGCCAGACACAGGCGATGGGAATTGCTGCCGCTCACACTCGGCCATGGCAGAAGTTCATCAAGCCTCCAAAGGACTGTAGTATCTGATAGCTTGTTTCTGACAGTATTAGGAATGCTTTTTTTTTCCTTCCTAAACCACCACACTTTAATGCCTGTCAATTTATGATGTGTGTGCAATTTAGCAAATCAAACGAGGGCAAAGCCCCAGGGGCAGAAGCACCTTCATGCCGTGTGTGCACTGGGTGCAAGCCTGTCTGGTGGCCAAGGACAAGGAACAGGAGGCTCATTTCCCTAGGAAACATAGCTATGTTTGATTAAAAACAGTCATCCTAAGACCCAAATATCCTTGGGACAAATCTTGAAGAAATTAAAAGCTGATTAAACTCCGAGATGCTGCCTCCTCACAAGGAAAAGCTCTGACCACATCTCTCAGCTCCTGTCACCAACAACCAGTTCCTGCACTAGTTCCTAAATTATCCTGTTGAGCCAAGCCCCACTTCACCCTCATTACCCAGGCTATTACTCACAGCAGCTTGTCTGGTAATGGGGCATCTTCCAGACCTGCCTTTTGATACATATGAAGATTTTATTTTATTATATTTGAAATTTTAGGTTGGCAAATCTTCTCCAACAGGGAAACGTTTTCTACCTAATTACTCTGACAGCATAAATGTATTTATCTGGTCTATTTTGCCTCACTCCAGCTTTATCTTGCTAAATGTACTAATTATCCTCCCACACACTTCCCATCTCCCGCTTTCATTTCTCATCCTCAACTGTGGCTTCAGAGCAGGAAAAGAACATTTTCCACAGAGTGGTTTCTTTACCCGAGCACAAATATCCTGAAGTAATGATCAAAGTAAAGACAAGAAAGCCCCGTTTAAAGAGCATTTTTCTATCTGACTCTCCTTTTTTTCCCTGCTATTCTAAATCACCCCTTTGACAACTCCAACACAATACTCAAAAAGCAGCAAAAAATACAAAGAAAATCAAATAGGGCTTGCTAAGAGAAAAAAGGAAAATGCACCTCCTGTAATGCCATGGAATTACTGCTCCAGGCACCCCAGGGTGTGAGTAAAACCCTTGCTGCACCTCACCTGAACCATGCGGAGTGCTGGACACTATCCCTGGACAATCCATGGAGCACAGGGGCCTGCCTGGCCACACTCAGCCACCACCAGCACCAGGGTGAGCATAGATCCAAGCCAGGCAGGCTGGATTTTGATCTTTAAGGACCCTTACAAACCCAAGCATTCTGTATTTCTCTGGTTTCCATGCCTGTTTTGCATGGAGTGTGAGACAGCATTGCGTGGAATGGTTTGGATGATGGAATTAAATTCCAAGACATCTCTGCAGTAAAGAGGCAAAACATCTCCACGAAGAGATATTTCTGGTGCCCAGTGACACCGCACAGGGAGCGGCTGGAGCTGTGCCAGGGAGGGTCAGGATGGGTATCAGGAAAGGTTCTTCCCCCAGATGATGCTGGGCACTGCCCAGGCTCCCCAGGGAATGGGCACAGTCCCGAGGCTGCCGAAGTTCCAGGAGTGTTTGGACAGCACTGCCAGGGATGGGATTGTTGGTGTCTGTGCTGGCCAGGAGTTGGGCTGATGATCATTGTGGGTCCCTTCCAGCTCAGGATATTCTGTGATCTGTCATACCCTGCTTTCCCCAGATGGACTGAGCACACTACAACAGAAAACATCCCCAGAATTTGTGAGAATTCAAGGGATAGATGTGAAATTGACTCACAGAATGCCAGAATGGTTTGGCTTGGAAGGGACCTTAAAGCTCAACCCATTGCACCTCTGCCATGGCAGGGACACCTCCCACTGTCCCAGGCTGCTCCCAGCCCCAATGTCCAACCTGGCCTTGGGCACTGCCAGGGATACAGGGGCAGCCACAGCTGCTCTGGGCACCCTGTGCCAGGGCCTGCCCACCCTCCCAGGGAACAATTCCTTCCCAATCTCCCATCTAGCCCTGCCCTCTGGCACTGGGAAGCCATTCCCTGTGTCCTGTCCCTCCATGCCTTGTCCCCAGTCCCTCTGCAGCTCTCCTGGAGCTCCTTTAGGCCCTGCAAGGAGCTCTGAGCTCTCCCTGGAGCTTCTCCTGTCCAGGTAAGCACCCCCAGCTCTCCCAGGCTGGCTCCAGAGCAGAGGGGCTCCAGCCCTGGAGCATCTCTGTGGCCTCCTCTGGACTTGCTCCAGCAGCTCCACATCCTTTCCCAGGGAGCCCCAGAGCTGGACACAGTAAATCCCTTTCCCAGCAGATACAAGTTCCCATCCAATCACAGGTGTACTCAGAGGGTAGGTTTTATGCCAGAACTCATATTGAGCAAATATAAGAAGTTGTGGGATGTGTGTTTTGCCTGCAGTTACTTCTAGAGCTATTTTAAGCTTGCAAATCACACAAGACAATTTCTTCCTATGGCAGGATGATTATTCAGCAGTCAGCACCCCTTCATCTGAGCTTCACCTTCAAGACTAATAAATCCTAGCATGGTTTATAAATATGAACAGCTCAAGAAAAGGGCAGATCCCAAGCCCAGCAGGACCCTCGGGGTGCTTTACTGGTACTGGATGCAACACTGGCTCCTTATGTGCCTTACAAGCCAAGGGCAGGTCTCCTTTGGGCTATTTGGTTATTCTGTTTTTAATATAAGCTTCCAGTAAGTGCTGCACATCTTCGTGGTTCTGAGAGAGGTGAGAACAGCTGGGACACTCCTTGTAGTCCTTCAAAATCAAAACTCCTGTAGAGAATAACTTTAAAATCACAGAAGCGCAGAATGGTTTGGGTTGGAAGTGATCTCAAAGCTCACCTCATTCCACCCCTTGCCATGGACAGGGACACTTTCCATTATCCCAGGGTGCTCAGAGTTCTATCCAACCTGGCCTTGGACACTTGGGCATCCACAGATGGAGATATATGGACACTGAGAAGAGTCTGCTGGGCTCTGCCCCAGTCCCTGGAAAACCAGAGCTCCTGGCGTGGGGCAAACTGCTGCAACTTTTTTAATAAACATCCCCATAGCTCTTCCCAGAGGGATGGGGAATGGCATCACTTCAAGGTGGCAGCAAAGACTCCACCACAGCAGCTCTGAGATTTGACCTGCTGGGTTTTCAGTTTTCCAGGCACTGGGGCAAGACAGGTAGGTCCATTCTGGTCCATCAGACACAGAGTAAAAGGTAAGGCATTTTAAGGGATATTAATCAGCTAAGAGAGAAATCTAAAATAAATTCGAAACCAGGCAAAACACTTGTCTAGTGCCACACTTCCTTTGCATGCAGCAAGAGGAAAGGAAATGCAATTCCTCGTGCAATTTTCCCTTTCCAATCTCACATGTGCTTTGGACAGGAGGGTCTTCCCCATGCAGCTGCCGTAGAGCTGCTCCGAGACACAAATCCCAGGGGCTCCAGCTGGTGCATCTCTGAAGATGAAACCAGGAGTAACCCTGACCTACGTGCAGTCAGAAATGCACAACTTGGAACAATCCCCCTTTCAAGCCCCGATCCCAGGCGGAGCTGCCAACGCAGGTCGCTGGTGTATAACTGCTGGAGTCTGTTTGGTTTAGCTCCTAAGCCAAGTCTATTTGATGCCCAAGCTTGTTGAGACACAAAATCTCAGAGTTCTATCAGAGACCTTTCCTCAGATTTTCTCGTATTAAGCTGCAAATGTTTTCTCAAGTGGTCTCACCCTTTTATTTCCTCTAAATGTGTAAGAAGGTCAAGCTTCATAAGCAATGAAATATTTATAAAAACTTCTTAGATGCAGCCACTGGAGACCCCATTAGGAAAAACAACTTCTGAGCATCTGCAAACAGAATGTTTGCATGGAATTAAAATATCTGAAGTTATTAAAAACAAAGCAGGAACACCCCTGCGTGCGGCTGCAGGCAGAGCAGGGCCTCAGGCACTGGGGATTGGCACAGAGCATAGAACATCCTGGATTGCTCCACAGACTCCATCTGCCACCTGTGGGGTTTCTGGTTGGAATTTCCTGGGTTTGTCTTTTCTCCAAAGCTCTCTATGTTGAGAAACTTCTCTGCTCCTTGGATTCCAGGCTATGGAAATCAGGGCCTTCAGATAAACAGTGTTGAAGATTACAGGCTGAAGCCACTGGGCTGAGAACAGCTTCTCACCTTAGCTGCGTGAAGCCTGGATTTTTTTTATGACACAGAATCTATGTCACTTGGAATGACATTTGGGAAGACATGGGAGAAACACAGAGCTACTGCCATGGATTTTTCATGGATTTCTTTCCTGCAGTTTTTTTGCTTCCATGACGACCTCATTTCCTTCTCCTTTGCAGGGACATGACTTCCAGCCTCTGGGGTTTCAAGAGAGAACATGGAACACAACACTAAGCAGAGGCTCTCAAACCAACAGCCACGGGCACAGGAGGCTGTTCTCTCAGCACACTTACAACGTGCAGGAAGTTACAATGACAATTTGGAAAGTCCCTGTGCTCAGTGACTGTGACCACAGCTGGGGCATCCCTGCCAGAGCCTGGCTGGGAGCGTGGATTGGTTCAGGCAATCGCATTCTTGTCCCAAGGGAGGTTCCCAGGCCATTCCCACCACCACAGGGGCACAGGAGTGAACTCCATGCTCCCCTGCATGGACACATGCTCCAAGAACTGAGAACTAGAAAATAAATGAGCAGAATCTGTTACTGGCTCCCATCTCTGACTTCTGGCCACCAAGAGACATCCCATGGGATCCAACACAAAGCACAGAGCTCTGCCAGCACACCTCTGGTGGGAATCCAAACCACGGCTGCTCCCAGGAGAGCTGGCAGGGTCAGCCCAGCCCGGGTGCATCTGGCTCAGCACACAGAGCCTCCCTTATGGCACACTGCTGATGCAATGACTGTGTTGTTGTTTGGGGAAAACAGCCCATTCCAGGAGGATGTGTGATGTCCTGCTCTTGTTACCAGAGCTCCATCCCAGCAACCCTGGCCAACCTCACCTCGAGCTCTGCATCCCCTGGGGTTTTGCTTTTTCCAAGGAAAGGAAATAATTGGTGCAGCCACAAGGAAATGCAAACAATCTCAGGGTGCACAATGTATCCCATCTAAATTCAATTTCCATTAAAAAATATGGCATAAATGAAACATTTCCTTAATAAAAGCAATTGCAAGGCTGGGTTAAATTACTGTGAGCACAGGTTCCCGTTAACACTACAGTTCTGGCAAAATCTAATTACAAACAACAGCAGTTCCTGGCACAGACACCTCCAGGTACCATAAAGCAAGCCCCAAGCAGAGAGATTTGACGCAAAAAGAGTTTGAAGACATATTTGAGTGACTTTATGAAAAGTAACTTTTGGAGCATTTCACGACCAGGCAGAGGACTTTTGAACTCCTTGTTTTGTTTCACACTTCTGAGACTTGGCTCACAGCACTTGGAGGAGCTTGTCCTTAGACCTCCAGAGCAGTTGTTCCCCATGAAATCCTAACATGATGGAAGGGGGGAAAGGAAAGGAAAGGAAAGGAAAGGAAAGGAAAGGAAAGGAAAGGAAAGGAAAGGAAAGGAAAGGAAAGGAAAGGAAAGGAAAGGAAAGGAAAGGAAAGGAAAGGCTGGTTATTCACAGAAGTGTGCTGTAAGGAATCAGTGTAAGGAAAAAGCTACAAGTCAAACAGATCCCAAATAATGACTTTAAATCTCAGAGTGGCTGAATGTCGTGTGTGAGAAGCAGTGCCATGCACATTGTGCAGGAATTTGAAAGCTGCCAGTCCAAATAATCCTGGCTACTCTGCTCAGCCTGCTCCGCCAAACACACACAGAGAAATAAAACACAAACCCCCCTCAGTTTCTTTAACTCTCCTGAGTGACACGGGGGCTGTATCAGCAGCACCACCAACCAAATGAAATGTGTCCCTCAGCCTGACCAATTTATGAGGGGGGAAGGTCTGGGAAGAGATCCCCCCCGCTTCACATATGCAAATCTGGGTACGAGGGATGAAAGGCTCAGTGGCCCTTAGGAAAAGCAAGGAGCAAAGATAGGCAGGAAATAGGAAGTGGTTTAAGTCCAACTCTCCCACACAAAAGCCAAGGAGCTGAGCCAGCACAAAGGGAGCTTTGGGACACATCCTGACAGCTACAGAGACTCACCCTGGCAGGGCAAGGGGCAGGGGAACTCTCACAAGGGTTTAGCAGGAGTGATGGAGATGCTGAGCACCCCTTTTGCTGCTCACTGAGAACCTGGAGTGGCACCGAGCTCCCAGGGCACGCATTCCAGAGGTGGCACATGGACAAAGTCATTCCTAGAAAGTCCAGATGCTGATTTTTTCTGGTTAAGAATTTACTGGCTATGACTGAAGAAACACATGCAACCTCCTAAAACTTCTCTATTGACTGCAGATTCCTCTGTGGCTCCTGTCAGCACAACATCCAAGTGAGCATTATGTGTCCCTGCACCTGATGGAAGATTTCTCCTAGTCTGCTTCACATACCCACAGATCTGCCTCAAAAACATGGAATAAAGACCTACAAAATTATCCAGGTAAAAGTTCAGAGTCAACATGGACTCACTTTGACAACAGATATTCCTTTATATTCAAAAGATTCTTTTTTAAGGTACACAGAAGATCAAAAAAGAGGACATAAATGATAAAATCTCCTTTGCTAACCCTACACATGTAACAAAGGGCATGTACAAGGAATTATTAGCAATAGTTTGGAACACATTTAGCACCAGAATATGCAAGACACTCCTTTTATTACTGGCCCCTCATTTCTCTACTTAGTAGGAGATGCACTAGAGGTTTAAAAACATTTATCTCAGAAGCCATTCCCTTCTCCTGAGGCAGGAAAGCTCTGCTGGGATGTTCTCCACCCCACTCCCAGCTAATTCCCTACACCTCATTAATATGGCTTTCAGACTGACTTCCTCACTGCAAAAAGATCTTGCCAAAGGCCACAGGTTAATCTCTGGGAGGAGAACCACAGTTTGCATTATCCTCAGCTTTAAAATCTGTCATGGAAGACAGTCTGCACAAAAATACAACCACCTCCCCCCCTCTGAAGTACCTCTGAAGATTCTGCAAAGAACCCTTGTTAAACTGGAATCTGAATCATTCTTTATTGCCACAGCAGCACTTGGTGCCACCCTGCAGGCACCCTTCCAGCTGGTTTTATTTTATCCTGATGACCAGAGCAAACAAAAAGGATCTCAGAGCAAGCCCAGAGGGTCTTTGCGGCCGTGCACTACTTACCCCTGCTACAACGCTCCGTTCTTTCCATGGACAGGCTCCCTAGCCAAGGCCTAACAGCTCCAGGTCTCTCCGTATTTTCCCAGCAGCCGATTGAGAAAAACTTCCCCGCATCAGCTCCGGAGTGCAGCGCTCCAGGCTGGGAATCAAAGCCAGCTGCCCACGGCAGGGTCTCTCGCTCTGCTGCCGTCCCAGAGCTGCGGCCGAGCGCTCCCAGGGCCAGCACCGCGCTCTGCCCCTCAGCCGAGCGTTCCCGGGGCCAGCACCGCGCTCTGCCCCTCAGCCGAGCGTTCCCGGGGCCAGCACCGCACTCTGCCCCTCAGCCGAGCGTTCCCGGGGCCAGCACCGCACTCTGCCCCTCAGCCGAGTGCTCCCAGGGCCAGCACCGCGCTCTGCCCCTCAGCCGAGCGTTCCCAGGGCCAGCACCGCGCTCTGCCCCTCAGCCGAGTGTTCCCAGGGCCAGCACCGCGCTCTGCCCCTCAGCCGAGCGTTCCCAGGGCCAGCACCGCGCTCTGCCCCTCAGCCGAGCGTTCCCGGGGCCAGCACCGCGCTCTGCCCCCACAGCCGCCCCAAGCGCCGCGTCCACGCTGCCCATTTCATGCTCAGCTGGCACCGCAGAGAAAGCCGTGGTGTTGCTGCCGCTGCCGCTCGCTCTCTCATTGGAAAGGTCCCGCGGGACGAGCCGTGGAGTTTAGCGGGAGCCAAGAGAAACAGGGAGGCAGGGAATGCATGCAGGGATTGTGCTCAGCGCGGCACACGAGCGGCTGCACAGCCCGAGAGCGGAGCAAAGCAATGACAGCAGCTGCCAGCACATGTCTGAGAGCCAGCACAGTCCAGGGCAGGGCTCCTCATGTCCCTGCTTTCCCACTGCTGCCGGCCGGCTCCAGGCTACAGCTCCACGAAATTCCCCTGCAGCCCCCGGCGCTGCGGGCTGGGATGGGGCGGGATGTGCGCCGAGCGCCGGGGCACAGCGGGGCCCTGCTCACTGCACAGTCCGCACACGGAACACGCGCTTGATGATGAGAGGTTTGCTGTCAAAGCCTTCCCTGGCCACTGAAGAGCCTGAACACGCCTGTGTGTCCGAGGCGTCCGTGTGTGACCCAGAGTGAATGAGACTCATTTGCAACATCCAGTATTGCAGATCATTATTCACTGGCTGGATTTTATCATTCAGCACCTGAGACCCGATCAACACTAAGAGGGAGGTCACCCCCTTCCCCAGAGACCCAAAAACTTGGGTTCAATGTGGGTTTCCATTTTTAAATTGAGTGGTAATTTAACTGAGCGTTTATTCTAATGAACACCACACCATGTGCTACTGCTACTGCAATTCCAACATATTCTCTGCTGCTCCGGAATATCCAAGTTTAGTCCTTTCTATGCAGAAAGAGGCATTTTGGGAATCACTGGCCATGGAAGCAGTTCTATCCCAGCCAGGCCAGCCCTGCCTGGTGATGATTTCACCACCAAAGGGAGGGAATGCCATTAGCTCCCTCTTCTCTATGAACTCCAAGGTAATATGGAAATATTGAGATCTGACACTTTCCCAGCACAACCTCGTGCTTTTATTACATTTGGTCACAGAGGTTCCTTGTCAAATTCAGGTGTAATTTTGCAGTCCAAGTCAGGGATGTCGTAGAACAAAGTCAGTTCTAAGAAGCTGCAGGTCCCTGTCAGAGGCTTCATGTTCCACAAGCCAAGAAGAGCTTTTACCCTGAATATGTCAGAAGTCAGTCCTGTATTTCACTTATTATTTTACTGTAGATGATGCTCTGTTTGAAGGCCAACCTGCTTGAGACTGTCAGTGTCAGAAATGGGCTGGGCAGCCCAAAAATGCCAGGGAATGATCACCTCAAAGTTCATGTTTTAAGTCTGCAGAGAACAGATTTTCCAAGTCTCTTGCCCACTTGTCAGATTTACTTATTTCTCTACCAACACAGGGAGAGGACAGAGTTCTGCCCATTCCAGCCCCAATACCTCTGCTCCTGCCCATGGGCAGTTCTCCCAATTTTCCCCATTTGTTGCCTACACTGATGACAACTTCAATCTATTTTATGTGTCCCTTGTCCATATCCTACATGATAACACAGACACCCCTGAGATGCTAAAAAGCATCTTCATGTGGCTGTGAAGACAATTAATCAGCTTTTCTTCCTCACAAATGTTGAGTGTAGCACAGCACAGTACAGGAACACACAGTTTTAGTGCAGGAACATACATTTTTAGGGTAGTAAAATGGATTTTTACAATAGGAACATAAACTTTTCGAGCCTTCTTCATCAGCTGATAGCGATTTCCCCCTCTCCAAAGTTTCTCTTTGTTCTTTCAGCTCTGAAAATACCCTTGAGAATTTTAAATGCTCAATGAAAGCTGTTTAAAGAATTGAAAATTAGCATTGTTAGAAAGAAGCTCTATTTCTTTCCTACTCAGTGCCCTATTTCTCCCAAACCTTGGAAATTTCCTGTCCACTAAACTGTCAAGAAGGCCTTTAACTGTTACACTGGAAAATGTAACAAAAGGTGCCACTGGTTGCTCTATTTTCAGGTATGACAAGCTGGGAAAATTTATGAGATGCCTTCTCATAACCCCAAATAAATGAGACTGTGGGGTGCTGCAGCACGAAGAAATAAACATTTAGGGAATGTTGATGAAGGAGATCAGTGTCTATAAATGACACAGCCTGGGCCATCCCTGGAGCAGCCTTATTTAGTGCAAACAGGGTATAAACAGCAAGAATGGGCCTTCCACATGCTGCTCTCCCCTCAGGGTCCCTCAGCCCATCTGATTCCCAATCCCTTCCTGCACCTGGCTGTTTCTGATAAAATTAGAAAGCAATTCCCTACACAGAGCTGGTGCCACGGTACATCACTATGTGCAGCCTGGCCTGTCATGGACACAGGAATTATAGAAAGTGACAATGAAGAAAATCTTTTCTGAGGATGGAAACATATTTGCTGAGGCCAGAAGCATCCTGAAATGACCTGTAAAAGGCAAGAGAGGGATGTCTCAGTGTGGTCCCTACCACACATTCTCATAGAATCATTAAGGTTAGAAAAGACCTCTGAGACATCAAGTCCAACCTTTAAGTGAAGAATCAGCATTTATGGTTTATAAACACATGGAGCTGAAAAGGATCCTACCAGTGTAAGACCAGCCTCATCACAAATTTAATTTTATCCTTCTGATAAACAAGTTCTGGTACTTGATCACATAATTCCTACCAGAGAGCTGATTTCCTTCTTAGTGGGAAAAAACCCACCAGCAAATAACCAAAATATTCTCATTTCCTCTACTGACAAATCACATTGTAACCAGCCACAATATGGACTATTCTATAAATTAATTTGAATTCATTAAATAAAATCATTGCTCTCATCCTCACAAACAACATCCAGCTCTCACTGGCACAGGCAGATCAGAAGCCTGGTTGAATTTCCAACTCTGAAATAATTTCTCTTTGATCTCCTTGGTGCTGTGGGTGTTTGTGGACTCAGGGATGAGCTGGAGCAGCTTGGGAGTGCACACAGTGCTTTATGCTTTTTACACCCCACCAGGTTGATGTCTCCAGTGTGAAGTTCTCTAGAGGAACAAAGCAAATTTTCCTTGAATTTGCCTCAACTCTTTCCCAGAGGAATCACCACCAAATCCACAAGTTTCCCAGGAACCCAAGTCCAGTGGCTCTGCTAGGCCAGAGAGGATCATCCAGAAGTCAGGCTGGATCCTGCCAGAGACAAACCCTTACCAGTACCCACAGCACCCCCAGGCACTCGCTGCCCCCTCGGCCCATGGAGCTGTACTGAGCAGGTAACTAAAAATCCCCTCTGGCTGCAAACCAACCTCTGCTTCTGACAAAAATTCTCATCCAAGTGCCATTCTACCCCTGCAGAACCAGCAAACCCAGGCTGTCTCCAGAGCAAACCACCTTCAGTCACTGGCTGCTGCACCCCAGCAGCTGCAATGCCAGACATGTGGAAAAGGCCCCTGGATACTCCTGGCACACGTGGCCACCTCCTGTGCCAGCCCTCCCACCACAGCCATGCCCCTGAGGGGCAAGGCAAATGCCTTCTACATCACTGCTCAAGGCAATGATGGGTTACAGCCACACTTGGCATGGCTGGAACACAGGAACTTCAGGGCTCTGGTAGTGGTCTGGCACAGCTGGTAATTTAAAAAAGAATTAAAATGCCCCTGACCTTGCAGGTCTCCACAAAATACACGTTTTTCAAAGTCCTGAACCAAATCTGGAGCGTTTCAAACCCTCTGAATGGCTCCAGTTTAATTTGTTGTTGTTTGGGTCTGTGTTGATTAACACATGTAAATAAAGGCAGCTGGTGTTACCTCTCTGTATTTCCATTTCACACCCTATTAAAGTCTGGTTTCACAATTAATTGAAAGCAAAAGGAGATTATTCAGAAATGAATCCTTTCTGGCAGGTCTAGTTAAACCCAGCCCCCCTCCTGGCAGCATCCAGAATCCAACATCTTGGATACCACACAATGACCCAAAACAGTGCTGGAAAAGGAAATCTAACCCCTGACGCTGCACATCCCTGAGCACAGGAGAGGGGAGGATTCTTCTGTCCTCCTGGCAGGAAAACTGTATTCATTCATGTGCAGAATTTAAGAGATCAAAGTACCAAAGAAGACAATGAAGAAATGCTTCTCCTGCACCCAAACTGTCCAAAAACAGTCCCCAAGGAACAGCCCAGCCACGTTCAAAGGCCTCCAGCTTGGTGCAGGAGGGATTTGCCTCCATGTGGAGTCAGGACTGTAGCTCATGAGCCATGAAAGCACAGCAGTAACAACTGCATATAAACCTCTGCACATGCTCTGAACCCCAAAAATTCATTTTTGACACATGTATAAATTGTACAAAGTCAGCCCGTGACCACAGAAATCTCTTCCGTGGACTGCCTCACTGTTTCTCCTGCCCTTTTCTACACCCCAGCCCATCTCCATGCCCAAGAAACCCCAAGCAGGCATCCAGATGAGAATTTTGAAACCTGGAAGTTCACAATGCTAAATTTTTATCGCAACAGTCTCTACCAAATAACAAAATCATCAAATCGCAGCATGGTTTGGGCTGGAAAGGAACTTAAATCCCATCCCATTCCATGGGCAGGGACACCTGCCACTATCCCAGGTTGCTCCAAGCACTTGGACACTTCCAGGGATGGGGCAGCCACAGCTTCCCCAGGCTGAAATGCATCTGTTTGCAATTAGATGCAGGCAGGAGACTGCTGCTGTGCTGAATGCAGAGCAGGGCAATCCTGAGAGCCCTGTGCACACTAGATGGCATTGCTCTACAAACTATGGCAGGAACTGGGACAGGATCTGGGGTCCTGAACAGCAGCAGAATGATCCTCCTGCTCCTGCATCCCCAGGTGCTCAGGAGAGCAGAGCCCAGCCCAACTGGGTGAATATATACAGGGAAAGACAATGGAGACAGCTCTGGAAGAGGAACCAGCACTCAGTGACTTCAGGCTAAAACAAAGAGGCAATTAAATTAAAGGACCTGCCAGATTTAATAATTTATTTAAAAGAGAAGTGGCCTTGCCACAAAACAAAGCATCCTTTCTTTCACTGTCTCCCCCTGGACCAAGCAGGATTCCTCCCTCGGCTGTTGCCAATCAATGTGCACAGACACAGCGCTCCCTGTCAGCCTGCAAGGGGACCATAATTTATATTTATTTGGCTCATTCAAGTACCACTTACTCAGAAAAGCACGTGAATGCACCAGGAATGAAGTTTTCTACAGTGTATATCCATCATTTTTTCACAGGTTGAGTTTATGTGCTGGTGACACAGATAAGGATATAAACCACTCAAACCCGTAACACACTGCTTATTGAGAAGTGCATTCATCCACAGTCAAAAAAGTATGACTAAGGTGGTGAATATCACTTTTTATACAGCTCAGTAAGATGTATACAGTTTTTATCTTCCTGCATACAGCATTTCATAAAACTGCTGACTTTCGAGGAAAGTGCATTAAAATCACAGTTAGTTATGACTGTCTTTTTTTCTCTGAGTTCCAAAATCCATTCCATTCTGTGGGAGGCCAGTGACAGTTTTACTCATAGTCTACCTTTCCATTTGCTGGAAACAAGCACATTATTCCTCTGAGGGAACTGAAAATTGATACAGCCCTGTCATTCCAAGCTATTAGTCTCTTACTCACTTCTTCTGTTTTCTCCCCCACTAAATCAATATTAACTTTTTTTCCATGCTGATAAGAATCAAAGTCACTGGAAAAAATGCCTTATATACCTGACATATCAGCAGGAGTGCCAAGGGAGAAGAAAAAACAACACAGAACCCCCAGCAACAGTAATTTTGATGGAGGGAAGAGTGCTGTGGCAATGAGCAGCTTAATTGGCTTAAGGGAGTCATTGATCCTGTCTCACTGTCACATTTTCTAAGCACCTTTTCTACTCAGAGTGCAGATACATTTATGCTGTGATTTCTCATCCTCCTGTCATCCACAGAGAGGTATTTGTGTGATCTAAACTGTGTTGTTCTGAGTAAGATTTGGGCTGTTTCATGTACAGAGAAGTGGGGCCAAGAACTGAACTGCTGGGGCACAGGCTGGGAACAGAACCAAAGGTGCCCTGGAGAGCCTTGCAGCAGGAGCCTGCTTGTACCACGTGTGGAGGTGCACGATGTGAATAAAGCTGAATTCCCATCAGGAAGTGCACTCCTGGCTGTCCTGGGAGCAGTTCTGCTGGAGCACAGCCCCACCAGACCCTTTCCACAGGCAGGGCTCGGTGCTGGGCGAGGAAGGCTGCAGGGAGCAGCACCAGCATTCCTGACACTCCAAAGGTGGGACACTCTCCCCTCACAGCACCAATGCCTCCAGCTTAGTGCAGGAGGGATTTGCCTCCGTGTGGAGTCAGGACTGTAGCTCATGAGCCATGAAAGCACAGCAGTAACAACTGCATATAAACCTCTGCACATGCTCTGAACCCCAAAAATTCATTTTTGACACATGTATAAATTGTACAAAGTCAGCCCGTGACCACAGAAATCTCTTCCGTGGACTGCCTCACTGTTTCTCCTGCCCTTTTCTACACCCCAGCCCATCTCCATGCCCAAGAAACCCCAAGCAGGCATCCAGATGAGAATTTTGAAACCTGGAAGTTCACAATGCTAAATTTTTATCAAAACAATCTCTACCAAATCATAAAGTCATCAAATCCCAGCGTGGACGGGAACTTAAAGCCCATATCATTCCACATCTTCCACTATCCCAGGTTGCTTCAAGCACTGTCCAACCACTTGGACACTTCCAGGGATGTGGAGTCCAGAACCCCTCTGGGAAATGACAACAAAATGTGCTTTTTCCAATGATGAAATAGGGTCTGTAAATAAGAATAAATAATGCTGGCCTAACATGCACAGGTTTATCTTTGCAGAGTGTGCAGGGTCTCCAAAAGCCCTGTCCATCAAAAATGAACATCCCTGCCAGCCTGCAGTGGCTGACACCAGGGGCTGACACATGCCACCCACACCTGTCCAAGCAGGAACCTGCAGGACAAGGCAGAAGGCAGCGAGGGGGAGATCAGTGTCACCACAGCCACAGCTGGGAACTCCTTCCCCACCACAAACATTGTTTGTTATCTGGCTCAACACCAACTTCTCTTACTGACAAGAGGAGCAGCAAATGAAGGAAAGCATCTCCCCTTACCTGGAAGAAGGAAGTGATAAAAGCTGAGGGGAAATTTATTCCATTTCCTCCCATGACCCCACAAGTGGGAAAGGTCAACAGGCACTCCTGGACAAAGCAGGCTGTGTGCAATCCAGCACTGCTGGCACCGAGGCTGTGCCTGCACCCCTTGGCATGAAGCAAGGGTCAGGCTGTGACCAAACTGACTCCTGGGTGCATTTTGAGAGGACACAGCCACAGCAAGAGCACTTCCCAATAAAGCCCTTCAGCTTCCCACTCTGCCAGACCTGAGCTGGGGGAAGGTGCAAGCAAGATTTTGTGTGTCCATGCATGAGAAATACTTCAAATCTTCACATCTCCAACCTGCCCCCACATCTCAAACCCTGCTGTTTTACCCAAAGAAATGGCAAGTCCTTGTTCCACAGCTGGGACAAAGATGGTGGATGTTTTATAACTTGCTTATAATTTTGTACAGCTTGAGCAAGTGCTAAACATGGACTCGATGGATGCACTTTCCTCAGCTGAAAGGGGAAAGGGGGACTGGAAAATGAGCAGGAGAGCTACATGGCCAAACTGATTTTCTAAAACAAAAGCTTTTCTAGGAGTAGAATCCAAAACTTCCCCTCTTATCTGAACATTGCATAAAAACTTCAGCCAGACTAAAAGTGTCTGGAGTTAACAGGAAACTCACAGCTCTGGGCTTTATTGCACCTCCCCATCTCTTCCCCTGCACAAACACATGCACACACCCAGCCCTGCCTCCTGCTGCTCACAAATCCCCATCCCCACAGCCCCAGCACATCTGCCCCTGTCACACCTCACCAGTGGCTGTGCTGGGGAACGAGGACAAGCTGAGCCCTGCACAACTTCTCCAACTGCTCTTCCTTTGAAGAAAGAGGTGTCCCAGGGAACCTGGGCAACATTGGGCAATATTCAACTCACACAAGCATACGAAATTCAAAGTGTAGCTGACAAGTAATTGAGGTCTAAGAACTAAATATTTTCTACATATTGAAGAAAAAAAAAATGACCACACACTGCAGGTGTCTATCTGCCCTGCAAAGTAAATATTGCCCAGATTGAAGAGAAACATTTATACATGGATACAGAACAAGCATAAATCAGTTAAGACAAGGCACCATAACCTCCCTCACAAACACACATGATGTTTTAATGGGAGATTTTATGTTAATCAGAAAATCCCAGCCTTGTTTGGGTTGGAAGGGACCTTAAAGCTCACCTCATTCCACCTTCCACTACCCCAGGTTGCCCCATCCCATCTGTAATCAATCCTACAGCTACAGGACACAGACAAATTAGGGTGGGAAGGAACTGAGTGTGTTTGTGATGAAAACATCCAATGTAATTTCCAGGAGTTAAATGATTTAAAGAAACTACCCTGGACCCAGGAAGGAAGTTCTCCAGAGTACAACCTGGTGATTATTTACACTCACAGCCACTTCCATGTGTTCAGCAGTGATGGGGATGGGGGAGAAGAGGAGGAAGAGGAAGGACAGAGACAAGGCCTGTTTCTGCCACATCCTGGGAAACTTCCAGGATTCTGACAGAGGAAACAGGATTAATGTCTTTACCATCAGTATTGACAGTCTTCCCACCAAAAGAGAGATGTCCAAACCTTGGCAGACGTCCAAAGAGGCACCAATATAAGCCCTAGAATGAGTGGTTGGGTTTAGTTTTTTATCTCAACCCAGTTAAGGAGGAAAATCTCTAAGAAGACACTGAAACTTGGATGTTTCATCTGAGGCTCCATAGGACTCAGGAATTCCATAATGGTTGATATGTAAGGGTCCAGCCTCCCTAATTCTGGCAAAAGGCACTTCCCAGCAAACACAAAGCTGCTTTAACTCAGCCATTAAGGATAAAACAATTGACACCACTATCACTGATCTTCAATTCTGAAAATAAATTCGTTTGGGAAAGAGACTGAAATGATCACATTGAAATCTCAAGTCTTAAGCAATTATGGGAAAAACTCAAGCTCCTTTAAACAAACAAGTTTCTGCACTCTGGTTGAGAAAGCCTTGAAGATACTTGTATACTGAAGAGATTGCACAGAAAAATCCCTAAGGAAAAGGGAGACTTAATTAGAAGGTTTTAATCCCCACCATTTTTTATCTCATTTTATCACTCAGTGATATTATTTCTTAGAGTCATTACGGTGGAAAAACTGGATTCTACTGTCAGTGGTTGGTCCTGAGGAGCTGGGAGGGCTTTCCAACCTCAGTGACTCTGTGTCAGTCCAGGGACATCAAATTCATGACACTGCACTGAAAGGATTCCCATGCTCTGAAATATTCATTGTAACCTTCTGACTACCAAAAAGTGATGGCAGTGGGGATTTTAGGGCTTTTCTGGTCAGTCACAAGATGCCAAAGTCAGATTCCTGCTAAATTTTGCCTAGAAGTAAAGCTCTTTGTTCACTAAACAAGCCCTAGCCAGGACTCCCAGCCAGTCAGGACTGGGGTACAACACACAATCCTCTGGAGTAAGGAGAGAAGGGCCAGGAAAATGAGACTCTCCTAAAGCCAGGAGCACTGTGCCATCCAACCTCCCACAGGCCCTGACACTCCACACCGTGAGCACTTCAGCAGCTCTGTCACTTGTTCCAGGGCTTACATGTAAGAGCACAGCAAGCCCACAGACAGCTGGAAAACATGAAGCTGTATTTTCCAAAACACAAGCACACACAGGAATTACCCTGTTACTTGCCTGTCACAGGTTATTTATGTCCTGTCCAAAAGCACTATATCCTGTATGGATCCAAAATCCCAGGGAAGGAAGAAAAATGCTTTCACAGATAAAAAAATGCAGCTTCTGTACGTTGACTCAGTGAAGGGCAGCAAGAACAGCACAACAAAATGCCTGAAAACTATGGTATTAAAGAAATTATCCTGGAAACCTTTACCAAATAGGATGAGTTTTAATTTTGTGAAGTAGTTTGTAAAGAGTGTCTTGGTTTTTTGATCCATGTGTCAAAATCTTAATTGGTTGTGTCCAGAGGATGGCCTTGAAGAGTTAAAAAACCTCCAGAGGATGAACTTGAAGAGTTACAGGGTTAACTGCATGAAGGGTCACAGACAGATCTGTAACTCTGTTTTCATTTTTAATTTAGAAAATTCTGCCAAAATGCCAGAGGCAGGACATAAAATAGTAGAGATGTGAAAAGAGTATTTTCACCTTTAAATTTCCCAGATGGAAGTTCAGGGAAGGTGGGTTGTGAACAACTCAGGTTACACTGGAAAGAGATTCACATCCTGGGAACTACCCAAGAGCTTCTCATTGGAATTGGAATTGGGCTTTTGGTTTTCAAACACTGAATTCACTCTCCAAAGGGGTTGGTGTAAGCCTTTTGCTCTCTGTTCTCCACAGAGAGGCATCACCCTGCAGCCCTGCCCTGGTCCCAATTTCTGCACATTCCAAGGGAAAAGGATCTGTGGGACTCAATTCTTGCCAGTGTTTCAACACTCAAGCACGAGGACAGGAGTCATGGCACAAGCCAGGCTGGGACAGCAGCCTGGGGTCACCTGTGCTGGCACTGCTGTCACACTGAGTGTGACTCATTAACCCAACTGTGCTCATTAACCCAAGTTAAATGGCTGAGCCCTTCAATCACCAGGCAAGGGAATTAGTGGTCAGGATGACAAATTTGGGACCTCACAGAGGACAGCTCTGCTTCACACACCAGGACAGACATGGGAGTTGGGTCTCTGAGGATCCCTTTCAACTTGGGATATTCTGTGGTTCTACAGAAGAACAGAACGTTTGCAGAACAAGCTCCCAAGCTGCTCCATACTGTGGACAAATGAGACATGTAAACTCTTATTTTGCTTTCTAATACTGGTATTTCAATTAAGCTTTGTACCAATAACTTAGTACTTTCCAAGAGAAAATACTGAAATAATGAATTACCAACAGTTCTGTGTAAAATAAACATTCCTCTACAGCAAACATTGATGTAATAACTTGACTAAAGGAGCACACAAAGGATGTAAAATGCTCCAGCCCTTCCCACAGCTCAAACCACCTCCAGCCCCGGGGGCCAAGCACATTTAAGTGTGAACAAACTGCTGTGGAACCCTGGAGCACACACAGAGCCTACAAACCTCACAGCACCAGGACATGCTGTCATCCAGACTCCTTAGGAATTCCACAGGCAATTCACCTTCTTGTTACTGCTGCAAACACAGTTGGGTTTCCAGGAGCTGTTTTGTCCTTACTCTGATCACCACCAAGACACAGACACTCATAATCCTAACAGAAAACACATCATCCACACCTTATTTGCTTTCATAACAGGAAAATAAACCGTTCACCATATGATGCACCACAAAGAACTGTGAGAGCACGTGGGTATTTTGTTGCTAAAAAGCCAAGTCTTCCCTCTCCCCTGGATTATCTTAAAATCATAAATGGTAAATTTGAAACTTTCTTTTCCAGACTCTCTGGGTGAATTGATTAAAGGCCAAAGTTCTGCATCTTTGTGACACTGGATAGGCCTGAAAAGTTCAAGTCACTGGGAGAGGAAAGCTGGGCTCCAGGAGCAAACCCTGCCTGTGCCTCTGCTCAGCACCGACCCCAGCAGCTCTGCAGGATCCTCTGCTGCCTTTGAACTCCACTTAGTGGAACATAGCTGGAAACTGAGGGATACAGGGAGGCTTAAAAAAGTTCAAAGGGATGAGGCACCAGGGGAAATAAAGCCCAGCACAGCTGTCCAGGGTGTATTCAAAGTGCCCATCAGAGCCCAGTGCTCCTGCTAAAACCCATCAATAATTCAAAGTGCACCAGCCTCAGAACTCACTCCTCCACAAAGAGCTTCCAAACCCAATCCAGCTTTCATTTAATTTGAAAGCAAATGGCAAAGCACAACAGTGAATCAAACCTTGAGCCAGGGGACTCTGAACCAGCTCTGATGCTTCCCAAGTCTCACACCTTTTATTAAGCTTCAGTAACCCTGAGCTCTCCTCACCTCAGCAAGGCAGCACCCTTGTCCTGACAGGACATTCCCTTCCCTTCATGCAAACCCTTTCTGCCCCAAGGCTGCAGTTCCCAGTGGGTTCCCTGCCCCTTCCAGCACTGCTACACCTACAATTATTGCAGGACTTAAGAGATGAAGAATTATTAAATAATTTAGCAACATTACAAAGCGAATTCCTGGGGTCTAACTGTAAAAATAACAGAAGATGTTTTGATTTTTAAACTACTTTGAGCCGATAAATGGGAACCTGGTCCAAAACCAGTTCTTTTAAAGGCTGAATGCTTTGATATGTCATATTTGCAGTAAATAAGGTTCACACTTAAACACCAGGCAGAGCAACAACACAGCTGCACTGCAAGGTAAATGAGAATGATTTCTATTGGGATCTAAACCAGGCAATGCCACCTCCCCAGGAAGTGAATTTTTCTGGTCAGTTTGGTTCACAACCATATTTATAAGTTTCATCAGTTTTCCAATAGAATAGAATGGATTCTGTTCAAGGATTCTGAACATATATAACATATATGGCATTATGTATTTTTATTTCCAACTCATATAATACCAGATTTGTGGGTGTCTATTAAGGAAGCTTCTTCCTTTTAAATTATTACTTACATAATTCTGAGTGTGATGTTGCCAAAAGCTCACTCTGCAGTCAGAGTTGTCAGTTCTGACTGCAACTCCCAAACCCAGCCCTGAGCCTCCAAAAAACATCTGATGGAGCCTGAAACATCTCTGTGCAGATCTAAACAAGCTACTCATAAAAGCTCCTTCTGGGAAATTAAATATTTGAAAGGAAGGAATTCAGGATGGTGATAGGGAATGTCTTGCACCTTAAAAATATGTCCCAGAGTAAGCTTTTATTAATATTTCTTTTACTCATCTGGTAGGGTGGAAAGAAGAATTGTTGCATAGAATCAAAGTTTGTTCACTTAGTTTTAAGACATAAAAGAAGTTAAACTTTAGGGGAGGGAGTCTGGAAGAGGCAGTGAGAGAATCTCATGGTTCTCAGGTAAGTATTTGACTTTCAAAGCCCACAGCCACACATGCACGTGAAATAGAAGCATTCCCTTTCCCTTTGATGCTTCTTTGCCAGGACAACAGCAGCCTGAGTTTGCAGGTTCTGCTGAGAAATGGCCAGAAATGACAAGCCAGAGGAAGTAATTGATACCTTTGGAATTCTGAGTCAAGATCAAAGAGCTCTCTGCTCTGGATGCTCAGGAGAGCCAAGGGTCAGTGCCTTGCCTGCAGGACAGGGAAGAAGGAGCCTCCACCTTCTGCTCGCACCCCACAGCAAGGGATAAAATAACAAACCCATCAAAGCCCACAGACTTCTCCAAATGCCTTCCAGACACCCAGCAGTCCATGTGGGGGAATGTGCCTGTGTGCCTGTTCCTCCTCTGAAAAAGAGAAATCTGCCTGAATGCAGGCCCTTGGGAATGTTTATGTTCACATGAAATCTTCTGCTCAAATCTCTCTGCTGCAAGTAAAACACACAGAAGTGTGGTCTCAGCTCAGCAGACCCAGAAACCCCCTCAGTGACCCCTGCAGCTGCACATCCAGAGCCCTGGCACGGGACAGTGAACACTTCCACATGGAGCATCCCAACACCAGCAGCCAAGGGCTTTCCCCTCCCCACAGGACAGCTGGGCACAGGGCAGGCAAGGACAGGCTCATCCTGGGCACTCCAACAGCTCTTCCCTGATTTTACAGTGAGACAACAACCTTGAGCTCATCACACCACAGTGCGACACTGTGGTTCTGAGTGAAGCAGTGCTGATGTTCCAAGACTGGAAATTACCTGGAAACAAGATCAAGGAATCACCACGAGGAAATGGTCACAAGGCTCAGGACACAGAGCACACCTGGAGACAGAGGTGGAGCAGGGCTGGTGTGCTCAAACCCTCAGCAGAAAGATGTCAAAGCCAAGACAGTCAACAACTGTTGCAGGATCAGGTTATATCCTGTTATTACAGACACAGAACTACAGAATCCCAGAATGGTTTGGCTTGAAAGGGACATCCAACCCTAAAACCCATCCAGTGCCACCACTGCCATGGCAGGGACACCTTCCACTGTCCCAGCTCTCTCCAAGCCCCAATGTCCAACCTGGCCTTGGACAGGGGCAGCCACAGCTGCCCTGGGCACCCTGTGCCAGGGCCTGCCCACCCTCACAGCATCCCATCCAACTTCTCCCAACATCCCATCCCTCCCTCTGTCAGTTATCCCAGCACTGCTCCTTCGGCAGGCAATGAATGAACACATTCCTCAGGCAGGGCAGGGCAGGGCAGGACAGGGCACACACCCCAGGGAGAGCTGAGCTGATGAATGAACATTTAACACCCCCAGCCTGCCTTGCTGCCCCCGAGCTGCCAGTGCTGTCACCACCCCTCCGAACTCTGGCACCTGAGCAGGGCCTGAACAAACTGCCCTTTCTGTAGGCAGGAGTAGTTTAAACAGGATGGGAATGTTCCCACAGAAGTTTGGTTTCACAGCTCATCCATCCTCTGGCTTGCCAAACCTCCACGGGAGGGGAAACACAAAGCCCTGCTCCTGTAAATCTCAGGGATCACATCTACAAGGCAGTTATTAAATCACTCCAGCCCAGCATGCTGGCAGATCCATGAGCCCAGCATTACGCTGCATTTTAACACCATTCCTGATAGCAGGATGGCTGCCTACAGACACAAACAGAAGGGATTCCATCTCCCTTCAAACACTTCTGAAACAGGGATTATTCTTCTGGAGCCCACGGAATCTTTTCAAGTTTATAACATATTTAATTAGATGTATAATACAGCTTTCCGGTTTGTTCAGGTCATTAAACTGCAGGGAAGAAAAATTTTCCAACACAACTCTGTTCCAGTTACTAATTAAACCAATTTTAACACTTTTCTGCAACATGATGGTAAAGATGATTTATGGGGCTGGCAAACAGCAGGAGGTCAGTGTCAAAATAACAGCTGGGCTTATTACAGCCACTTGAAGATTTCCTCATGCCATCAAACAGCCACAATGAACCAAACACCCTGCAGTGCCACAGACAAGCTTGCTCTATTTCCAGTGGTGAATGCTGGGAAAGGGAAAATAAGCTGGATTTCTGCAGGAGGTTTTGGTTTTCTGTCCCAAATGGGTCTCTTCTCCTGTGCAGATACAGATTATTCCCTGTAAACTCATAAAAACATCCAAAAGAAAAAGGAGAAGGTAAAAAAGCCCCAAAAATACTTGCTGTACTGATGATTTATCAACAGGTTAAAATCTCATTTGTGTGTGGGTTCTAGCCCACCCTTCCATGGGTACAGCTTCAAAAGCATCTTTTTAAAATAAAGAACATAGATGGAATCAGACAGAGCTGATCAAGATAAATAAATCCAGGGAATTATGGAGTGCCTGTGAGAGGCCAATGCATGAGCAGCCAGCTGAGCAATGCCAGCCAAATTGCCCTTTCCTTTATAAAAAAAGAGCAAGTATTGATTTCAGAGCAGTCAGTCAAAGGGAGCAAAGTGTGTAAAACACCTTCAGAATGATGAACACCAGCCTGGATCTCCCTCCTGCCCTGTGGATCAATTGAAGTTATCCCTTCCAGGACAGAACCCATGCTGGATTTCTTCCCATTTCATGAGGGATAAAAAACAGGCAACCTGGAATTTCACAGGTGTGATCTCATTCCAGGGAAGAATTTTTCTGAGGAGCTTGTATAAAGCTGGAAGCCAGACCAGGAAAAAGCAGAATCCAAAAACTGAGGTGAACTTACTCGAATATTTTCCTAACTCCTTTGGCAGCAAAAACCTTGGCCCAGAGACCCCAAATTTTTTAAATTTGTTGATCTTGGCAGGAGGCTGTGCCAGTTCTCAGGGAGTTGTGGCTGGAATTATTAAGTTAATAGAGGCAGTTTCCACCTACACTCTGAACAGTTGTTTTTATATACCCACATCCTTAAAACAGCCCTTGCAACATCCCCACCAGCACTGTGGAAGGCAATAGGAAAGAAATCATATGGAAAAGAGAGGGAATAGGAAAAGTCCTGGGTTTAAAGAAGGGGAACATACCAGAATCCAGCCAGGTAATTCTGGGAGGAGATTAACAGCATCTGAAAATGAAGGACTGAAAAGGGGCCCTGCTTCACACATAATCTGGGTCTGCATCTCCCTCAAATATTCACAAAGACAAAGCAAAACGCAGTAAATTGTCTTTCAAAGCCCCAGTACACACCAAAATTCAGGGCAATTTTTATGCTCTTTACTAAGAACTTGCTTCTTTTAGAGGGACTGAGGCGGGGAACTGCTGCTTTATGTTTTGCCTTTAAAAATCAATATTTTTTCCTTCTTAAATACTTCACAAAGTGAGTGGGATAAATGATATTGCAGCCTGGAGCTACTCATGCTGCTCCTGACTGCCATGCACTGAAAGCATCGTACCCAAGGAAGAGCTGGGGACAAACAAACCCTCCTGCACCTGCCTGAGGTTTGGGATCAAATCCCTGATGGAGAGAGCCAAGCTGGGCTGTCCCACCTCAGGCAGAGACAGAGCAGGGAGCATCCCCATCCCTGTTGTTTCCAGCTCATCCACAAGGCTCCTCTTTGCTGTGGCACCTGAAAGTGTCCCAGTTAACCCCAGCCAAGGGCATCTGCTCAGGCTTTGCCAGTTTTGTTTCCTTTGCAATCCATCTTAGGGGAAAAAAAAAATCACAGAGACTCCTTCACAAACACTTTCCTCCCGTGCTCCCCCTTCCCTGGAATATCATTAAATAAAAGTAAAAAAAAGGCAAACCAAAAGATGACCCCCAAAAAGGATCTTCTTAGCAGGCTTTGCTGGCAGCAGGCACAGGAGGACTGAGCTGCTCTTTGCAATGTTTCTGACTCCCAAGGCACGACAGGAACATCCAATCCCAGTGGCAGAGCCCAGTGCTGCTGGAGGCAGCCCAGCAGCTCAGCTGGAGCAGGGCAGAGCCATTCCCACAGCACACAGCTCCTGACAGCAATTCCTGGCAGCTGATGCCTGCGCAGGCGGAAGTGATTCTGCCTCAAATACTTCCTTTACCACTGATAACACAATTCCTGCCATTGCCCTGCCAAGGCTGCACTGATAAGGAGAGGATCTGCAACCCAGTTCTGCTCCCACAGGGGTTTATTTTTAGAAGTCAGATACAGCGAGGCAAACAGAGACTGTGCTGTTTGAAGGGATAATTCTGTGTCAAATGCAAGATGCTGAAGTGATATGAATGTGCATTACAGCACTTTCCTTGAGCAAATGGCTTTTGAGGGAGCAAAGAATATTATCTGGGAAGCATGGAGCAGATCAGCTCTCTGTATTCCATTACCAAAACCTACTCAGCTGCAGATAATGTCTTAATTCTTTCAAGTGAAGAACAGAGTATTTATTTCTGGCAGGAAGTAGATATTTAAGGAATTCCTAATCACCATTTCTCCTGTTTATGTTAATATTTATATAGCACTAAGTAAAGTAAAACCACATCTCATAAAATCACAGAATATCCTGGGCTGGGAGAGACCACAGTGATCATCCAGTCCCACTCCTGGCCCTGCACAGACACCCCAACAATCCCACCCTGAGCATCCCTGAGAGTGCTGTTCAAATGCTCCTGGAGACCTGGCACACTTTTTTTAGCATATAGGTATTGAATGACATTAATATTTTCTTAAATTATAAAAGAAATTTAACTCTGTCTCAGTCTAGAGTCAGTTCCTAATGCAAACAAAATGATATAGGACTCTACCTCACATTTTCAAACTTTGTGTGAACTTGAAGCTGCCTCAGTAGATCCCACAGAGTTTTGATGAGTTCTTTTCAGTTATTAATTCATAAATCTGATAGAAAACCAACAGATATAAAACAAAGTTTGCACTTGCTACATGCAAAGTGCTGCTGTTGGGCAGTGTGCATTTTTACCAATTCACAGGTGTAATTACAGACTCTTCTGCACAAATGCAATTTAACCACGTGGAAATGAACTTCTGTTGGTACAGAGATTTTTATGTAGACTTACCACCAATGTGCCCAGTGAGTGAGAAACAGGCCAAAAAAGTTAAAGAGCAGACACCTTGTGTTTTATGTAAACTGAGAAGAAGCTAATTAAGAAAAAAGGTAAACTGAGAAGAAAGATTGCATCTCCTTGGAAGACAGACCATGAAGAGGTTGAACCACACTTCTGAACATTGATCCCATGTCAGACTAAAACTCATCTATGAGGCAGAACTTGGCTTTTCATTACAAATTAAAAATCAGTGATGCAGCCCTCCAAATAAACACAGCAATGACCATGAGGTATTTTGGCAAAATGCCAGAGAATTTTGGGCACTGATGCAATCTGTGAGGCTGAACCTGTGGGTACAGCTTTGACATCACTGCCTTTGCCTGGTAACCAGCAACTTCCTGGGATGCCACACGTGCCTGGCTGGCCAGCCACAGCTATGGGTAAGACCCTGCCATTGGAAGCAGTGTGGCAGGACATTTCTGAAGAGAAAAAGCCCCCAAAATGCAGCCAGCCTCACCAGCACGGTGCAAGGATAGGAAGAGAACAAATCCCTTTTTATATCTTTCAGCAATTTAATTTAAAACGATCTCATGAGGTGAAATGCCAGGCTATTAATACCTCCTGCACCATGAGACCATATTATAAGTGACATAAACGTTACAAAACAACCTGAAATTCGGCCAGGCTGTTAATAGACAGCATTACACAATTCCTGACACGGACAGATAATACTGTATTTCTCCTATGCAAATTTCTAACAGTGAATAGATTTTGAAAGCAGTTTACACCCACCACCCCTCAGATGCAACTCAGTAATTCTCTATTAGGTGCCAAGCTGTCACTTCCCATCACTCCAGCCCACTGCTATTCTCTGCTCTACCTTGGGAGCACAAAGGAGCCTCCAACTTGATTAAAATGCATGAGCCCTGTGTGAACCTATTTTTAAATCTCCCAACTAATACTGCTGTTGTATTAACAGCTTTCACTTATTTTACCATTAATACTGGTGTTCTAAGGAAGTGCAGTGCTTTATCTTTTCGCATTTCAGCAGCAGAGCTCTTGTTCTCAGAGATTTTTCACCATATAAAAAAGTCCTGACAGTGTGGGGATTTATCAGAAACCTTGCTTAGGAAGAGGAAGCAATGAGAGGCACAGAGGGCCTGAGTCACCTTATTTATGCTTTAGGTACACAAATAGCTGAACATGTGGGGTTTGTCAGATGCAGATGTGGTGGAAACAGAGATCCAACCCTACAACACACAGTCTCAATTTTATGGCAGTTCTTCCCATGCTGCCACCAGCCCCTGCTTTGATGCCAGGATGACTTTTTGCCTTTTATACGCCTCTTATATACCCTTTTATATAGTTTTATGTATTCTTAATACTTTTAACCTACATACATAATTTTCCAAGCCTGATAAACTTAACTAAAACCCACTGTATCCTTAAACCAGAAAATCAAACATCTGGGACACCAAGATCCTCTCCAGAACACATTTTTATAAACTAAAATAAGCCCATCCAAAAAAAAAGGTTCCTCACAATGAAAAGTTCACTCGAACCTCTCACTGGAAAATCTTTGATAGATATGCTAATTTACAAAGCCTATAATTGTGTGCATTTCAGTGTGTGAACAGTATGTACATTTTCAGAACATTCCACCTGAACAAAGTGCTACACCCAAGGATCCTTAAGTAAATACCAAAATACAAACCCCTCTTCCCCATAAATTGTGTTTTGGTTTTAATTTCAAGACCAAAAAACGCAACATTTTCTTCCTGGTTTCACAGCAAGGACACAGAAAACAGCTCAGGGCTGAGATAACCAATAACAGCTCAATAACTAATACAATTTTTATTTCCTGTGTGCTACATCCTTCCACAATTTCTGCTTTTCAGGCAGACCTCCTGTGGTTACAGCCTCTGGTCTGGTTGTGCCAGGGGAGCACTGAGCAGGAGCAGGGGAAGCTGCAGGAGCAGCAGTGACGTCACAAAAGCAGTGCTAAACCACTCCTGCATGTGGGAACTCCCCACCAGAACATACTCCAGGAAAACCTGGAAAGGATCTATTACCTCATTTTGCTTCTGCCTCTCACAAACATAAAAATGAACCCTGCAGGTCTGCCCTGCCTTCCTGAAAACATCCCAGGAAATGCTTAAACCCACAGGAGAATTAACTGCTGGTCATCAAAAGGATGTGCCATGCAGTTTGTGCTCCCCCTCCAGCTGCACACTGTGCTGAACATCCCTGGATGACAGCAGGGAGAACTCGAGGACCACAGGATGGAAAAACCACACCAGTGTGGACACAGACCTGCTCCAACATGAAACTTCTCTTCCTACATGCAGAAAATGAGAATGAACTCTTTCCAGCAGAGTGAGGACTGCTCCTGTTTGCCCAGGGACCCCCACAGGAACTGAGCTCTCTGCACTCTATTTCGTGCCCAGTGTTTGGTGTCACTGGCCCTGTGGAGCCCACACACCAGAACCAACCCACCCAGAGCCACCATGTGTGAGCCACAGCAGATCCCAGCCCTGAACAGGACCCAAGCTCCTTCCCAGCAGGAATTTTACAGAGACAAAGAAAAAACCCAACTGCATAATTCTGCTTGCAAAAGTGTCAAGCACGGCAGCATGAAAGGCTGTAAATAATTCACTCACTATTACAGGAAATGTTTTACAAATGAAAAGGTTGTAACCTCCTTTTGGCTACAAGGCTGGCAGATGCTGGAGGCATTCCTGCTCCTCTAAGTGCAGAACAAAATGTGTCCTGTTTGTGAGAAACTCCTGAGTCTCAGCCCT
The DNA here is from genome assembly GCA_013400515.1 of Erpornis zantholeuca. Classification (NCBI taxonomy): domain Eukaryota; kingdom Metazoa; phylum Chordata; class Aves; order Passeriformes; family Timaliidae; genus Erpornis; species Erpornis zantholeuca. Next base: position 446,936 of record VZTN01022746.1, on the reverse strand, counting down.
CCCTGGAAAATGCTTCTGGCCTGTGCTCCCGAGGGAGGGATCACAGAGGAGCAGAGCCTGCACACTTGCAGAAATGCAGCTCAGGCTGACGAGCAGTTTCTGGTATTTTGATGACACAGCTGCTGCAATGCACAATGCAGAGTTAAGGGGTAAATTTGATTTATTTATATTTACATAAATACATTCACAGAATTGTTTAATCACACACACACAAACCAAAAATACACATGCGGTGATTACAGATGACTCAAGACTGAATGTTTGATACATTCTTAAAACAGTGACATCAGCCAAATCCAGTGGAAGTAAAACATCTCCAAGCTCAAAGGAGAGTTCCACATGACTGAGTGCAGATTCTGCCCCAGCACATGGAAGCAATTCCAAATAAAGTCTCTATGGCTTTAACTTCTTATCACAAAACATTTGGCAACAAACCAAATAAGCCTCAGTGAGGTCCCTCTATGCCTCCCCACCAGGGCAGCCAGCAGGAAGCACAAGGTGTTCTGTATATAAAAGAAATCCAAGACTCACCTGTATGTTGCCAAAGTCCACGTTTTCATAGTGGAAATGTGCACACTCAGCCATCTTCGGGAAGTGTCCCTTTGTAAAGGATAACCTGGAGCACACCAAGAGCACACCATGAGATGGATGCAGATCACTCAGCAGAGATAAACCACAGGTACTGATACAAAACAACAACAACTTTCTCATCCTAAAGCCAAGGGAACACAGGCATTTGTTGATGTGATGCACCAAAGCAGTGGGGAAAGGAACCGAGTGAGAAAGGAAAGCTGAAATGCCAAGTGCCTTTTCCACTGCAGCCCTAGAGAGCCGTGGGTGACATCCAGCAGCAGCACAGCCCAGTGCAGCCCTACAGAGCCCTGGGTGACATCCAGCAGCACAGCCCAGTGCAGCCCTACAGAGCCCTGGGTGACATCCAGCAGCACAGCCCAGTGCAGCCCTAGAGAGCCCTGGGTGACATCCAGCAGCAGCACATCCACAGGATTCCGGACACGGAGCAGGGACAAGCAGCTGCACCTCACAAATGCACATCCACAGCCTTACACGAGACATGAGGAAAGCAGAACTTTACCTGTGAAAGGCATCACAGCCCATCAGTCCCGGGGGGATGTATCTGAGGGTGCAGAACAAACTCTATTTATCCTTTGCCTTTTGCAAATTCAAAAGTCAGGCATAATTATTCCCAAGTGTCTCCAGTCACACTGGTGGCTGCCGGGGAGCTCCTCTGGCTCTGCAACATGCTCCTGCTTCTGCTGAAGCTATTATAGACTCCTATAGATATTCCTGGTGGTGAGCCAATGAGATTGTCATTATCTAGCTCCCTCTTCCCACGGGAATACAAGTGGGAAGTGAGATGCAGCATCTGGCTGCTCAGCACTGGAACAAAGAGCCATTTCCCTCTCAGCAGAGCACTAGAGGGGTGAGCTGAAGGCTCAGATCCATCAATCTCGGGGAGTTCTGCTCCTCAAGTCAGCATTTTCAGTAAAGTAATATTGATTATTTCTGATCCCCGTTGCTGCAAGCATAATGACTTGGTTTACAGTCTCTGGGAGACAAGCAGAGACAAAAATACAGCTTGAGCCCACAGGAAAAAAAAAACAAACTGGGAGGTCAGGGAAGAAAAAATATCCCTTAGAAGGGAAAACTGTGTAAAATCCATTCAAATGAAATTACAGAGGGCAGAATGCAAAAAAGAAAAGAGAAAAAAAAAACAGATAAAAAATACATCTAGGCCACCCACTTGTCCTGGTTTTGCTTTCCAGAGCATAAGGAGACAGGGAAAATTATCTCATTTACACATTGCCTGGGCTTCTTTTGAGATTTTTCTCTATGTATGTTCTATTGTGTTTTTTTTTAAATTAATCACTTTCAGGAAAAATCACAAAAGAAAATTAAAAACTCTGCAACAGTGAGGTTCAAAACTCCACCTAGCTTTGTTTCTATGGCCAGAAAGAGAAGAGAGAGCCAGCAAAAGCTCTCATGCCCAGTTTTAGGTTCCATTAGCTCAAATTGCCTTTGTTCCACATGGATTTTGGTTGCTCTGGTGAAGATCCACCATCACAAATTGTTGCTGAATGCCCTGCACTGCAGCACAACAGCTAAAACTCAGCACAGCAAAACCAGAAGCCCAGGAAAGACAGGAAAATCACAGAACTCTGCTCTTACTTTTTCACATTCTTCACTTTCATGCTGGCCGTGCTGCCGCAGGAGCGCAGCGGCAGCTCCCCGGGGATGTCCGGAATGTCAGCACCTCTGGCCTGCAGGGAAGGAGACAGGAAAAGCAAGGAGTTAAAACAGGGCTGCAAGCTCTGGGCTCTGCCTGCTGAGCAGGAGCCCCTCTGCTCCTCATGGGAGTACAAACCTCACATGTGCTCGAGTTGAATTCTCCCTTTTAACCAGGGCAAAATGACCCTTGGGAGGGGGATCAGAGAGGTGATAATCCCTCCCTGCCCCAAGCCTTGCTAACCCTTGGTAGAACTGGGAAATCCAGTATTTAATTCATTGCTACTTCTGGTTTCTAAAGCAGAGATTTTCACAGGTGGGAGTGAAATAGATATTCCCAAACTCCATACTTGGACTCCTCATTAAGTACCTGATTTTCCAGACATCTGTGCATTTAAACTCAGGCAGAGGTGCTCCAAAAAGCTGGATTGCTCACACAGTGGAAAACAAGTTAATGACAGAGCTGCTTATATGTGGGAGGTGAACTTCTAAAATAGATGTTTGAAGCTATCAGTTTAAGTGCTTGAGGATATTAAAACTCCTTAATCACTAAAATTCATTTACTTCAGTGAGGCCAGAACTCCGAACTCCCTCCTTTCTGTTCTGTCATACTTTCCCATCCCCTCCTTCCTCCAGCTGCCTTTTCCTAAGCCATGAGCTCTGCTGGGGTTGAATTCTCCATCCCAAGGGACACAGACACTTGGCTCCATGGGTTTCTCGCACTGTGATTCAGAGGAATGAGGAGGTTCCATGAGGGTTTTATGGAGAGAGCAGCAGGAGGAGAAAAACAACTGATGCTGGCCAGAGATTGCCCATCAGTGATGTGGGTGACACCAGCTGAATGAGCTGCTTCTGCCTTATACAGTGCACTAAAAACATGAATAATGTCCCAAAGAGTGAATGCTGAACCAAGAGGAAGAAAGGCACTCCAGTGTTACTTCCCTTACAGGCCTGGAACCAAAACGTTTTCCATCACATCCCTTATTTCTAATGACAGGAGCAAACAGATGATTGCCCTGACATTCCATCAGTGGTTCTGAGCTGGTCCAGCAGCAGATCTCTGAACAGAGTTGGATCTGTCCCAAAGCTGTGACTGATAACAGAACATGGCTGCACTCTGCAGTGTGAAATATGGAGAAATTGGTCTCCACCCCCAAAACTTTACAGCTGGACCAGCACAACCCAAAACTGCAGCCCATGTGTGGGATGAACACCAGGACAATCTTTGGCACCCCTCCCTGAAGCTCCCATTTCACCCTGACGTGGGTCAGCTGCACCTGAGCTTCACCACATCACCGAGAGCTGCCATCAGTGAGTCAATGGCATTGTCCTGCTTGTTTTCATCAACCAGAGCAGTGCCAGAGAGAAATGGATTCACCCCACTGAACCCCACACAGGCACAGGGGTGAGGCTGTAACCACGTGATCCACGTGAGGGTCCTGCCACCATCACCAGGGACACTCTGGTACTCCGTGTCCATTCCTCTGCTTCAGACAACAGGAGGAGAATCCTGGAATGGTTTGGGTTGGAAGGGACCTTAATGTCCATCCAGTCCCTGGACAGGGACACCTTCCACTACCCCAGGGTGCTCCAAGCCCTGTCCAACCTGGCCTTGGGCACTGCCAGGGATCCAGGGGCAGCCACAGCTGCTCTGGGCACCCTGTGCCAGGGCCTGCCCACCCTCCCAGGGAAGAAGTTATTCCTAACATTCCATCCAACTACTCTAAGTCAGTTTGAATCCATTCCCCTGACCTTGTCCACAGCCTCTCTCCATCCTCCTTCTCAGCCCCTTCAGGCTCTGGAAGGCCACAATGAGGTCACCCTGAAGTTCCTCTTCTCCAGGCTGAACAATCCCCGCTCTCCCAGCCTTTCCTCCCAGCAGAGCTGCTCCATCCCTCTGATCATCCTGGTGCCTCCTCTGGACAAAGCCAAGCAGGCTACAGGAGCCCCCACTCCCATGGACACAGGGCTCCAAGATGAGCCTGGCTCTGAGGAGATGAACACCCCAACACCTGCAGCCACCCACCCAGCTCCTGGTGCTTCCAGCACCGCCCTTGGAAAATCTGCTCTGAGAGAGCTCCACCCTTTGAGCACCACTGAATAAACCTGAGTCCAGTCACCCACACTCCCCAGCTGCACCTCTCACAGCCCTGACCATAACCAGTGCTCTGACCCCCCTGTCCCACAGCTCTGCACAACAGGCACAGCCACTTGCCAGAGGGAAACAGCAACGATATTTGTACACTTAAATAAAACTACCCTGGGCTGACTGACTTAGTGAGCACACAATCACTTCAGGACGTCATAAGAGAGCCACATTGTGAATGTTAGCATTAACAGGATCACCAATTTAATAAACCTTACAGGTCTTTTACATAAGAAAACAACCAATTACAAGAATAAATGTGACACTCCAATATGCTGCTTTTAGGCCAAGGTGGATGTGCTTGCTTAACTTTCTAAGGAACAGAATTTCTGTAGGAAGAAAAGTAGTTTTTCTTCTCCATCAGCAGTAGGAGCTGGTGGGATACAAAAATGGATAAACAATCTGACAGAAAACGTGGGCTTCAAGCCAGTTTGCAGCAGTGGGCAGAGAGCTCCCTGGATCTGACTCAAAGCGGCGTAGGCAAAACTCACACCTCCAGGAGCCCAAAATGCCAGCACCTCTCTTGGAAAAGTTGTATTATCCTCTCCTTTCCAGGGGAGTTATGTCCAAATCGAGCTGGATTCCTGCCTCTCCCAGTTAACCCAGTTAACTGGACGACAGTGAGATGCAAGGCAGTAATTAACTCTGGGGCCTTTTCCAATCAGACCTGAGCTCCACAGACTCTGCTGCAGGACAAACATCTCTGCAGGGCTCATGGGTGAGGTAAAAGCACAGAAAAGTAAGTAAGGGCTAAGAACTTGTGCAAGCTCAAATCCTTAGTACGAGGTACCAACGCCAGAAAAAAACTTGATGAAGAGACAGATACCAAAAAAGAAAATTATTGCAATTTTAGAAACTATTTAGAAACTCCTAAATAACCACAACTCCTTTCCATTCAAACCAGAGATACACAGCTACATAAAATAGACTTTATTCACGATTTTGCACCTGTTTTGATGCAAAACTTGGCATGCAGCATGCAGGTTACCCTCCCCTCGAAACACAAACAAAACCCTCCAAATGAGATTTGTCATCTTTTGTGGTTTTTGTCACAGTAATTTAATTTTAAAAATCATTTTGAAACAGTTGGATTATTTACATCTGAAAATTAGCTACCTGGCATCATCAGTGGCTTCTCACTTCCCTATTCTCTATGCATCACTGTGCTGTGGAAACCTGGTAATTGCAGAGCAAATCTGTTTATGCAAATTGTTTAGTGCCATTTTCACAGCTGAATGTCACTGCGGTATCAATCTGCTCCAGTCCAAAACTTGGTAAACAAATTAGAGCTCAACCCAGAAGTCAGTGAACTGATTTATCAGGAACCTCAGTCTCTTACCTTTGCAGGGAAGGCTTTGGAGCGACACCCCTTCACCAGCTTGCCAAGAAATTCTCCTTCCAAAAGCTGCACTTGTATTCAGGAGCAGTTGCGACAATACTGCAGAAACTCAGTATTTTGTCACAGGCACCTGCAGGGATTGCCAGGCAGGGAGATCCCACTAAACCCTTCCTCCAGGGAGGAGGAAGAATGCCTGTCTGCCTGTCCAACCCTCCCATGGATCACAGGATCACAGAATCCTTAAGGGTGGGAAGGGCCTTTGAGATCAAGACCATCACCCACGGTGGTCCGTGTTCACCACTAAACCATGTCCTAAGGTTCCATATCCACACCTTTTTTGAACACTTCCAGGGACAGTGACTCCACCACTGCCCTGGGCAGCTGTGCCAGGGCTGGACAGCCCTTTCCAGGAAGGAATTGTCCCCAGTATCCGACCCTGGCCCAGCCTGAGGCTGTTCCCTCTCCTCCTGTCCCTGTTCCCTGTGAGCAGAGCCTGACCCCCCCGGCTGCCCCCTCCTGTCAGGGACTTGTGCAGAGCCACAAGGTCCCCCCTGAGCCTCCTTTTTTCCAGCCTGGAGCCCTTTCCCAGCTCCCTCAGCTGCTGCTGGGGCTCCAGCCCTTTCCCAGCTCCATTGCCTTCCCCAGACACATTCAAGTGTTGCTCCTGAACTCCCTGGGAACCTGAGAGCTCTCACAAATCAGGCTGTTCAGCTTTAAGCATTTGAAATTTCTAGTCTTTTTATTTATAGACATGATTTAGAAAACTTCAGCTTTGTGCTCTCTAGCACACAAAACCTTAGTCATAAATAATTTATATCTAACAATTCCACTGCATAATATGAGAGGATTATCTCCTAAAAAGTCTCACTGCATTTATCAGAAAACATGTCAACCTGTCTCCCTCACATGCAGGGACGTAACACAACGTGGAAATACGTGTAAAACTCGGCACAACAGTCCAGTGAACACGACATGATGAAGTTTCCACCCTGGGATCTGCCACGGGGGAGAATATTGAACCAGTGCAGAACCCACAGCCCTCCTCCTGCTGCCTCTGACTTACTCTGGGATGCACGAGAAACCCTGGAATCCCACCAGTAATCCCATGGCTGGTTTTCCACAGGAGTGCCTCCTGAGGAGGCACCACAGATACACCTTGGCAGGTGGCTGAATCCAGGTGAGATTTCTGAAGGCAGGAAATTAATCCAAGGTTATCACGAAGCAAGAATAACTATTAGACAGCCACTAACATTTTTTCATCTTTCCACTGTCAGTCTCTCACCAAAACCAGTTTGGAGGGACCAGATTGCTCTGGATTCTGTCAGCACACAGCCTTGTTTCTAAAAACAGCAAAGCTGATTCCAAATGCTGCTTGGTTTCCATGACAGTCTTTCCTTTACATCATCTTCATTTCCCCTCGATTTTCTCAAAAGGAAAAAAAATACAAAGAGAGGAAAAAACCCAAACCCCCATCAGAGCTCTCAAAAACCCCAAAGCTTTGTTTCACTTTTACTTCTTTGCTGGAGAACAGCAGGGAACAGAAATGTTGTTTCAGGAGAAGTCTTTAGTCTGTAGGGAGCAGTAATTTCTTCACCTGGCATGAGGAGGAATGAAGAGGCCTGAAGTGGGAGCTCATGAACAAGGACATCAACAGCTACCCTGGATTCCAGGTACCAACTCACTGCACAGCTGGCTCAGCATCCACTCCTTCAGAGAGTTTGCTCTGCAGCACTAAAAAGAAAGTGTCCCACAAAAATCCCTGCTCCCAGAGGTGGAAGGTGATGGCTCCACCAGCACTGTCCTGCTTTCAGGAATTACTGCCCAGCAATTCACCTGAAGCACAATGAAGGAAGAAATTTGGTCCACCTCAGCTTTGACCTCACAGCCTTTAACACACTCCAGAGAGAGAAATTTCTCTCTCCTCTTCCTTCAGATGTTTTGACAACTACCCTAGTTCTCCACAATAAATAAACCAACGAAGGAAAGGGAAAATGCTTCACTAAACTGAAAGTCACCATGTCCAAGCTGCTCCAAGTAACTCCAGAGGAAAGGTCCCAATTCTTCAGCATTTGTCCCTAAAAGGATTAGGATGTACTGAGCACAGCAAGGCTACAGCTGGGTCACTGTTTGGAATGGCAGAAATATGTGGGAATGGATGAAGAGACAACGTTCACCCCAAAATGTCAGAGGTACTGGGGTAACATGATGGAAATGCAAATACTTGCCAAGTTCTTCATGTCACCACTTTCCATGGATTCATTTAGTGGAACCACATTAATTTCCCAGGTATTTTTATACAGCATGGCTCTGTTACATTAACACATTGCAGCTACATTTTTCAGAGCTGCTTAAGATATTTGGACACATTTAAAATAAAGAAGCAACACCCGTTTTAGGCATCCAGGTCTGACAATGCCATCTTAAACAAAAATATGTGCTTGTTATAGTACAGCAGCTTTACCAAAGAAGTTAAAAATAACATTACATATCCCCCTCCAATTCTGCACTCCTTAATTGACCAGGAAGGTTGTGGTTTCCCCATCCCTGGAAGTGTTCCAGGCCAGGCTGGACAGGGCTTGGTGCAACCTGGGACAGTGGAAGGAGTCCCTGCCCGTGGCAGGGGATGGAACTTAATGGGCTTTAAGATCCCTTCCAACACCAACCATCCTGTGATTCTGTGATTTTAAGGATTAATCCTGTGCTGTTCGTGTTCTCATCAGCAGAGTGCAGCACAAGCACATTCAGTAACACCTAGCACAAGGATGTTTTTCCAAGTGAGAATCACTGGAGCCTTTTAAATTTTGCAATTTTTTGTTTAAATTGAAGTAATCACTTAGCTCCTTCCTTAATGCAAACATCCTTTCTGGCTGAAGTGGTGCTTTAGGTGCAGAGCTCAAGGCCAGGATGGCTCAAATAATTAGAGGTAGTAGTGACTTTTTAATTTAGCTCTCAGTTTGGGGATTGTGGAATGTGGAGAAACACTCAGGCAGCCAGAGATGCCTTTAAAATCTCATGGCAACTGAGATAATGGGATAGAGGAAAGGAGTGAAAACATGACAAGTGCTTACAGTAAGGAAACTGTGAACATTGACAGTGCACATTCTTAATCCCATGTCTAAGAAATCTGCATTCAATAAAGACATTTCCATGTGTATCATTTTGTGAGTTTAGAACTTTTAATTCCATTTTCCACGTTCCCAATTCCGAATTGCTCCAACTGCATGGCATATATAAAAGGGAATTCTTCTCTTTTTTTTAAAGGACAACACAGAATGTGCTTTTTCTACTCCCAGCATCTCCACCAAAAACGGGAAGGCGGGGGGGAGGGGGGGGGAATAAGGAATAGCAAAACAAAAAACCCCAATGCTTTAAAGCACTGCTGTGAGCTGGCAAATTCAGGGAAACCTCTCATTCCTGAGACTTAGCATCACACAGGAGTTAGTCCAGGGCATCCATTTACCATAGTTTAAAGGATCAGCCTGGAATGAGCAAAGAACAAACTCTTAACTATTTGTCTACTGTGTTTTCAAATAAAGATCTGCAGCTCACAGATATGGGGACAAAACCTTCTCCAGCTCCCATGTGAAACCACTGAAGTGGAATCCAAGACACAGAACAAGCAGCTTGGCAGCTCTGAGCACTCCTTTGGCACTGCCACTGTCACTGTGACCAAAATTCACCTCTGCACAGCAGCTTGATTTGTGCCATGGCAACATTTCCCCAGTGAGAAGGGACACACAGATTTTGGGTTTTCGCTCATTCTCTGCACGCGAATCCAATGCACCCAAGGGGTGCTGGTGATTCCTAGCCAAACAGTCCCACACTTGTGTTTTCATCACAGATCCACAGGTTTAGGGGCTAAAACACATGCAACCAAGCACAAGTGAATGGTCAGCTACTGAGGGCAGCATTAGCATGATAACTCCCTGACAGCCCTGAGCTGGGATCTGACATTCCCATAGGGAAGCCTGATTACCATTCCCAAAGCCCCGGGCCCAGGAGCTGCAGGGTACAGTACACAGCTCACACAATGGCAGAGTGCCTCAGGAATGTACTTTCTTTAAGAACAAAAATCCCACATACAATATGCGTGGGAAAGGCAGCCAGGGTTAGAGTCCTGCTTCTGTACAGCCTACAAAATAAATTATAGAGAAAAGCCACAGAAAACAGAACATCCAACGAGAACAATACTTGTGATTCCACTTTCTTGTTGGTAAAAAAAAAGACCCCAAAGATCCCAGCTACTGCTTGATGCACAGAGGGAGGAGGGGATCCTAATCATGGCTTGGATATAAAAGGACAATTTGGAGCTTTAGGTTGTTATGGTAGAAAGCAATTTCTCATCACACAAAACCCAACAGAGATGGATTCAGGCTCAAACAAGTAAATCCCGCTCTGGTAAGCCCCCACGCCACAGCCAGTGATTATGCAAATAACAGTGTGATGCTATGTTATAGGTAGAAAGAGGATTAGCAACTCAGGAGATGTCCCAGTGCAGCAGCAAGATGGGGAAGGTAGAAAAAAGAGCAGCCTGACATTCAGCCCCAGCTTCTGAGTCAGTACAATTAAGAGGAATTTATATTTCTCTGTGTTAAGCCAACCTGGGCTCAGCTTTTGTTTATAGAAAAGAGCTGTTTCCAATGGCATGAGCACAAATCTGGGATCCCCTGCACTCCCTGCCCAAAGCCCTGGAACGACACAGCAATGTGAGGAATGTGTCTGCCTGGAGCAAGCAGTTTACACCAGACACTGTCCATGAACTTCTGACCAGCACAACAAAGAGTCACTTCATTAACTCCATCCAAGGGTGAGGGGAAAGCTCAGCCTGGGGTCACACACCAGGCTCCACAAACTGGGCAGGACTCCTCACTCCTGCCTTCCCACCAGGAAATGTGACATGGAAATGTGAGGTGACACAGCTCTCCAGAATGAGCTGGTGTCACTCAGGTGAGGTCAGAACAGGACACTTGATGCTGCAAGAGCTGCAAAGGTGAATAATGATCACAGAGATGCTCCAAGGGCTGGAGCACCTCCAAGATGCTCCAAGGGCTGGAGCCAGGCTGGGAGAGCTGGAGATGCTCCTGGACACCTGGACAGGAGAAGCTCCAGGGAGAGCTCCGGGAGAGCTCAGAGCTCCTTGCAGGGCCTAAAGGAGCTCCAGGAGAGCTGGAGAGGGACTGGGGACAAGGCCTGGAGGGACAGGACACAGGGAATGGCTTCCCAGTGCCAGAGGGCAGGGCTGGGTGGGAGATTGGGAAGGAATTGCTCCCTGGGAGGGAGGGCAGGCCCTGGCACAGGGTGCCCAGAGCAGCTGTGGCTGCCCCTGGATCCCTGGCAGTGCCCAAGGCCAGGTTGGACATTGGGGCTGGGGGCCGCCTGGGACAGTGGGAGGTGTCCCTGCCATGGAGGGACATGGATGATCCCTAAGGTCCATCCCAACCAAATCCTTTTTGAAATTCTACAATGACCCCTTCCTCACATCCCCAAGAGTATGAACTCTGCAGAAACCAATGGTGAGAACCTTCATCCACCAAGGATGTTTTCTTGCATTCATAAAGTTATTAGCTAAGAATTAGGATTTTTTTTCCTCTAAAGGTCAATATTTATGGAGAAAAAAAAAAAGAGAGAGCTTGAGACATAAAAACATATGCACTGAGAAATTAACCCTAAACAAATTGAGAAGCCATTGCTACATGGCAGTGCACCTGAGACACACCAGATGATCTGTGCAGAACAGCCCAGGAGCAGCCATGGCAGCACATACAAACCCAGGGAAATGCTCTGCCACAGCAAGAATCAATAGTTGAACCCTGAATTCTGCATCCACACCACAGAGCAGCTTCAGCTTCTTTCAGGCTGCAAATACTTGGTTGCAGTACAAGCCACAGAGCACATGGAACAAGCAGACCCTAACATTTCTTTAGCACTTAGTGAAACAAGAGGCTCACCAGGAGCACTGCTGGCCTGAGGGCAGGGTTTGTGATAGCCTGGTTTGAGGAGGTAAAGAAGATATTTTAAACTCCCACCCCAAACCTTCAGCCCCAGGCTACTCTCTCCTCCCTCCTCTCATTGCAGCTGCAAATGGTTCAGTGGTACAGTACAAGTCTCTGAAACAATCCAGATCAAAAGGATGATGAACTTTCTTTGGGTGGTTACTCCTGACTGAGATTAATTCAGTGATTCACTTCCCACTTCTCCAAGTGTCCAAGGCCAGGTTGGATGGGGCTTGGAGCAACCTGGGATGGCAGGGGTGGGACAAGAGGGGCTCTAAGTTGCCTTCCAACCCAAACCACTCCATAAATCCATGAATAATCTGTGCCAACAGATAATGGCAACCACGGTATTTGATCAAATCCCAAAAAACACTGTGCAGCTTTACACCAACACAGCACTGACCAGTACCGTGCAGCAAGGCAGAAATGTAGGGTATGATTTAAATTACAAAGTCAGGCTAAAGATTGCCAACATCTTCAGGGAATAATTCATCACCTTATAATTAAGAAGGCTGAATCATGGCAAAAGAAATTAACACCTACAACCTTCAGAAAGACAAACTCTGACATGATTTGTTTGTCCCTTGGGCTTAAATTGGGGTGGGGAATGAAAGGGAATGGATGAGCAAACTATTGATAACCCTTCATAAACTGTTCCATCTTTTCCCTGCATTATGGTAACTAAGAAGACATAGACACTGATTAAAAAAAGAAAAAGCCAGTTAAAATGAAACCACTTATAAATAAGAGATTTCTTTCCCTTCCTAGATGTTCCACCTTATTTTTAAGCAGCTGTGCCTAGGGAAAAGAGATTGAGACTAAATAAATTATAAGTTTTATCTCCCAAATAAGTACATTTCAAACTGTGGCATTTCCTGTAATCCGACAACAAAACAGGCACAGAAAGAGATCAGCTTTGGAACAGCGTGGGAGGAAAAGAGGTGGAAGGTCATGACAGTGTAATCCTGACTCCAGAGCTCAGGGTAGGGAATAACCTGGAGTAGCTAGAACAGCACCTCCAGCACCATGGGAACAGCACCAGCAGCAAGAGCAGCCTGGCTGAGCTAGAATTAGGGAAGAAATGCCAAGAAGGGTGCATTAAAATGGTGATCATGGTGCACAACAAACTGCACTGACCCAGCCTTTGCAAATCCTAAAGCATTCCTTCATTCTGTTGTATAGAAACAGACTTTCAAACAGATATTTACAAAATATGATTTGGATCTCCTGGCTCAACACTGCAGTGTCAGAGTGCACACACTCTAAAGGCTGTAAATGTAACCAGAAACCATTGCTGCTCTTGCCTAGGAAAACTAAATGATTGCTATGAATTAATACTTCCTGCCAAAAATACAGTATCCATTCTGGATTAATTGAACTTATTTAATTGGCAAACCCAAATGGAAGCCAATGTGCTAATTAAGTGATTGCCCCAATTTCCAAAGATTCTTGGGGACAAGCTCCGTGCTGGGAATCAGCCTGGGAAATGAAAAGGGCCCTCAAACCAAGAGGCAGAGAAAGAACCTCACACAGCAACAGAAACCCTTGCCAAAATCTTAACAAGGGGAAAAAAAAAGCTAGATTCATGAAGCAGTAACAAGGAAAAGCAGGTTATGTGGATTGAAAAGGAAATACAGGTTACTGGTTAAATTTGGTCAAAACTGCTTTGACCTGCACCTGATGCTTGCCTGGTGTGCTGGCCTGTCCCAAAACATTTGTATCAGACCAGTGCCTGTGTTGCCCACACTTCCTGGATCTCCATCCCACCCTTACCTCTGTTATCCCCATTCTCCAGCCTGAGCTGCAGCAATTCACAAGGAGGTGCTGCCCAGTGCTGGACTTGCAGTTTCTGCAAGATTAACAAGTCCTGGCAAGTCGAGAGCCTGAGGACCTCCACAGCACAAACCCAACCTCCAAACTCACAGGTAACGTTTTCCATAGCATTTAAGAAAGGCAGTGACCCCTCAGAGGCAGAAGCCAAATGCTGGAGCATTTCTGTGGAGAACCATCTAAAGCAGGCTCTGAGCCTGCCAAGCCCATGGAGAATTTGGACAATGTTCCCAGCTCAGGGTGGGATTGCTGGGATTCTTGGTCCTCCTGTGCAGGGCCAGGAGTTGCACTCAATGACTTGTGAGTCCCTTCCAGCTCAGGAGATTCCATGATTCTGAAGTCCATTTCTACTCAATTGTCCAAGCCCTTCAAAACACAGCAGAAAGACCCCACAATTTCAGCTTCGTATCTCCTGAAACTTCCCCTGGCACCTGAGAGCTTAAAACCTTAGACTTTTAAAAAGAACTTGCAGTCAGAGTTCAAAAGCACATTTTTCCCCAAGAAATTTCTTCCATGCTGTGGAACCCATCTGAGAACAGGATCAGTCTGACAAAACTTGACAGAGACTTCAGAGCTCCCAGCCACATCCTCAGCTGTAAAACTCTGGTGTTGGATCATACACATACAAAGCATGAAAAGACACAGGGAAAAAAAATCCAAAATATCAATTTTCACATGTTTAAGAGCATTATATCAACATACCTCAGAAGCTACAGTTAGATCATTTTGGTAAAACACTATTTGGAAATCACTACAGCTAACAGGGCCAAGCAAATGGATTCACCACATTCCCTGTTTATTCAGATTTTGCCACAACTCCTGGAAGTATTCATGTTAGCCTGCATCAGAAACAGGCCTGATGTTTTGTGAATTAAAAACCAACCAATGAACCAACATTAATTAAAAAATAAGCCTCTTGTATTCTATTTTTGGCATCTATTCTTGCAGAAGCCCCACTCAAGACCTGGGGCAGAACTGGCCAAGTGCTGTACAAAGAATGAGAAACAAACACTAAGGACATAAAAATCTCTCTTTAAACCCTTACAATGCACTAATCTCTGCACACATTCATAATTGCATTTAAAAATAGTTTTCTCCTCACTCATGTCCCAGATTTAACAGTGATATATTGAGGTCTCATTAAAAAGCCTTTATTACCTTCACAAGCCACAGAACCTTCCCTACCTGGTACCAAACACTGAAAACACTACAGATCTCAGACTCCCTCTGACCTAAGAACTAAGATTATTCCAGGACTTCACAGGACAGGCTCTAACCCCTGTGCCTTTCTAAGGCATTTATAGGCTTGCATTTCTCCTAAGAAAATTCCATCAGCATGAGCCTAAAATGATGATGGGTACCAGCTGCAGCTGCTGCCTTCTTGTGCACTTGTCCAATTCACAGATTCAGGAGAGCTTTCCATCGGTAATTTAGAGGTTCCCCTTTTCCAGGCAAACTGGTTCCACACCAGTAACAGCTGATTCCAGCTGTCACCTCCTGACCCTGTTACAGACAACAGAACTCCCAGATCCTGTGAGATCCCAGCCAGAGATGCCCCGGGGGGGGGTTGGGGAAATAAACCTTCCATGGCATTGGAAACTCCTATTCTGAAGGCTTCCAAAGCTGAAAGAATTGGAAAAGTGCAGGAAAAGTGACTTTTTCAGAAGGACATATTGAATCACAGAAAAGCTTGGGTTGGGATGGACCTTAAAGCCCATCTAGTTCCACTCCTGCCATGGGCAGGGACACCTCCCACTGTCCCAGGCTGCTCCCAGCCCCAGTGTCCAGCCTGGCCTTGGGCACTGCCAGGGATCCAGGGGCAGCCACAGCTGCTCTGGGCACCCTGTGCCAGGGCCTGCCCACCCTCCCAGGGAACAATTCCTTCCCAATCTCCCATCCAGCCCTGCCCTCTGGCACTGGGAAGCCATTCCCTGTCCCTGCATGCCTTATCCCCAGTCCCACTCCAGCTCTCCTGGAGCTCCTTTAGGCTCTGCAAGGAGCTCTGAGCTCTCCCTGGAGCTTCTCCTGTCCAGGTGAGCCCCCCCAGCTCTCCCAGGCTGGCTCCAGAGCAGAGGTGCCCCAGCTCTTGGAGCATCTCTGTGGCCTTTCTGGAGCCTCTCCAGCAGCTCCAGGTCCATCTTGGAGTGTACTCCCCTGATCTCCAGTGTCAGGTGAACACAGCTTCACACGGCACATTTCTGTGTCAGCACAGTTGCAATGGGTGCACAAATGAAGATTTTTGAATTTATCTCAGCATTTTTATCCCACTTCCCCACAAAATTTAGCCAAGTAGAAGACAAAGGCAGCAGGAACAGAGGGTCTGTAAGCACAGCAGCTTGATGGGGGGAGAGCTGTTGGCTCAGTGCTTTTAAACACTGCAACTTCCTGAAACAGGAGGTCAGTAACATGTGGTAAATGTAATATTAAGCACAAACATCAGTTTATGCAAAGTTAATGCAGGCTATGGACAGCTGTTTTGTAGGCTCATGTGAGAAATATTCTATAAAGGCTCTTTCACAACTTCATTTCTTGTAACTTAGAAATAGAGCACTCAGCAGGGCCTGACAGGGAAAAGATACCCCTTTCCTTTAAAATAACATTACTGTCTTGGAGAAATGTTAGAAAATCCATAAACTGCAACTTTCCTTGGCTCACACAGGGCTTTTCAGCCCCAGAACTCAGAAGTGTTCTATGAAGAAAGTCAATACCATCAACTGCATCTTCTTAAGTGGAGCAGAGGCAGAAATCCTGAGATGTGTGAAGGTTACCCAGCAGGTGCAGCACAGTGGGAATTGGGGGCTGAGACAGCCAGAAAAAAATGTGTCTGATACACCCAAATTCTATAAATACAGAGCAAGAGTCAGGGGCAAATACAAAATATGGCAATGCTTGAGGAGCACACAGGCAGCTGCCTCCTCACCCAGCTCCTGGGAACTCTGTCCAGCCAGGGCTGCCTCCTCTTCAGCCTGGACCTCACCTACAACACAGAACTGCACCAGAAACGCTGAGGAAGGGTTGTCCCATCCCTGGAGGTGTCCAAGGCCAGGCTGGACAGGGCGTGGAGCAACCTGGGACAGTGGGAGGTGTCCCTGCCATGGCAGGGGTGGAACTTGATGGACTTTAAAGTCTCTTCCAACCCAAACCATTCCACAATTCTGGGATTTCCCCCAAACAAACCAGGTCTCCAACACAGAATCACTTGTCCTCCTGCTAAACCACAAACACTAAACAAGCACTGTTAAAAAGCAGGTGGAAGCATAAATAATAAACCAAAGAAGACAGAAGAAGTTGCACCAAACAAAGGAGTGAAGCTACTCAAGTGCCCAGAATAAACTGCCAGTGACAGAGACACTAAAAATAAAGAGTTTCTGTCACCTTATATTTACAGTATAGGAGGACATTCAACCTCCAAACATTTAGAAAGGCCTTCAGTTTACTTCTTATTAAGAAAAAGCTGTGGAAACAAAGCACTTACATAAATTAATAATAAGCACTTTGAAAAATATTGTGGATAAAAGCAGGGAGGAAGAGTAGGGACAAGTCATCCATGTAACTGTGAATGCATAAAATGACTTTTCCCAATGAAAGCATGTACCAAGGCAAAGTTCAGGAGACAAGTGCCAGGACCCCCCCAGCTCCCCACAGTGCCTCTTGTCTCAGCCTTTGCTCACCTGGCAGAAGGTGAAATTCATGCAAGGTGACAAAGCCTGGAGCCCATCAGGGCTCCAGCAGCAGCAGGGAACCAACAGAGAGAACTCCTCCAACCCTGCAGCCTCCATTCCCTGGGGGCTGGGGCTTCAAGCAGCAACAAAACTTAAAAACAGAATCTTCAACGACCACTAAGCAAAAATGAGATATACGGTGGCCCTCTGAGACAGTCACACAGCATGGAAGGAGCAATCTCTGGGACAAGGCTGAACCAGAGGCTGCTAAAAATGCCAAGTGAAGGAATAGAGTGAGGGGAGAAATCTCAGCCTTAAAATGATCAGGAAAAAGGCAGAAAATTGAAGACACGCTGGTTAAACAAAGAACAATGACAGTGCTGAACAAGGTCCTGCAAACATTTACATCTAAATACTGCCCCTGACTGAGGGTAAGGAGGAGCTTGAAAGTGGAAATTTTATTTCCTCAATACAGTTAACACAAGCAAGTGAGGTTTTTCTCCCCCCTCTTTACACTGTGTTCAGAGGACCCTGAGGTCAAACCAACACTGTGAGCACAAATCCAGGCACTCTAAATCCAGGTTCAGTAGCTTTACAGCCCTGCATCACACCAAGCCACTGTGCAGCAATCCCAGCTGGGAACTTCCCTGTTTATCATCCTCTCAATCTCTTCTCCACTGCACCAGTCAGTTCTGGCATTGCTGGCACAGAGCTGTGCAAGAGGACATGTTCTAAAACCTGAATTAATTAGGTAGTGCGAGGAACATGATGCAGGATAAAATAAACACTGAGCAGTGTCTATGAGCACAACAGCCTCAAGCAGGTGAACATTCCCTTCACTGCAAATCAACCAGAAGAAAAAAATCCACCAGCAGATGAGATATGCCAGGAAACCTGTGTCACAGGTGAGGACACTGAATTCTAGCCTGACAGCTCTGAGACACAGCTGGAGGTCACAGACAGCAGAGAGGTGTCACACAGTGACTTCCAACAGACTCCAGGGTGTGGGCAGCTCCCAGCTGGGAGCAGGTGCTGCTGCCTGAGCAGCACTGATGGGAACAGACAGTGCTCCCAACTGGGCCAAGGTGGAGAGAAGACAAAAAGCAGCCTCACACGAGGAAGAAAAAAAATTACAAAGTGAAAAGTGCAAAAACTGACATGCTGGGAGAGCTGGGGGTGTTCACCTGGAGAAGAGAAGGATCCAGGGAGAGCTCAGAGTCTCTTCCAGGTCCTAAAGGGGGCTCATAAACAGGAGGGTAAGAGACTTTATACAGGCAGAGAGAGACATGGGGGGATGGCTTCCCACTGCTGAGGGCAGGGAGAGATGGGATACTGGGAAGGAATTGTTCCCTGGGGGGGAGGCCCTGGCACAGGGTGTCCAGAGAAGCTGTGGCTGCAAAAACCCCCATGTATATTAAGGCAATCCAGGTGTCTGTGGCCCACTGCCCACCTGAGCATCTTCTGTGAGATGAGAACAGCACCTCTTTGTGTGCTTTTCTGCAGCTCTGCTCCCTCGGATGGCAGTTTTGCTCTCAGGCTGAGGTTTTATTTCTGCAGACTTAGCCAGCATTTTGCTAAAATCTCATTCCTCCACAATGCTACATGCTTCAAAGAGCATGTTTTTACAAGAAGTTCCCTTCATGCTCAGAAGTCTTGCTGAAAAAGAGGTTAATGCAGACTGAAAATCGTGGTGACATTATGGACCTTTAAATTGGTTACGAGACCTGCTTTGGGGCACGTATTAATAGGGCAGAAGCGTTGTGAAAGCTCCTTCCCTCCACTTGACAAACTGCCAGAGGAAGGGAAGCATTTTGGCTTTGTTCAAAGTACTGTGCAGTCCATTAAAACAGCTGAAACTCAGGGAGTACAAATGGAATAGAGGAGCAGAGTGCTCAGAATGGGAAATAACGAGAGGAGATGTGAGCTGGGTGTTTTACCATGGCGCTGAGTGTCTCCTCCCAGTCCGGCCTCTCCCTGGGATGGATGCTCCTCTGCAGCTCTGGAACAAAGTCATCTTCTTCTGCATGGACAGAGGACTTCATCATTCTGGAAAGGAGGACAGAAGTTGGATGTTCAGTGACAATTCCTAGGTACCTGATCTGTTACAGTGCTCACTTATGTGACAAGATAAAATGGTTTTACACAGCCAGAAATCCCACAGGCTCCTGAGTTTCCCCCACTTCCTCATTATACAAGCAGGACAGGAGTGTAAATCTGGTGGAGAGAACTCTGCACTTCCTAACCAATCAGTGGATAATTTTGTTTAATCACTGCACAATTTGCAAGTCTCACAACACAGAAAAATGCAGAGGAGTGATTTTCAGTCCACTTCAGAGAAATGGCTCCTATTGCCCAGGCAAACAGCAAGAGAAAGGTACATTGGTAAGGAGAAACACACACACGATTCCTCCTCCTGGAGGTTTTGCCTGAAATAGGGGTAACAGTTTCCAAGTCTTAGTCTGACTCCACATCCCAAGGCCTGATCCATCAGCTTTCATCCCTTCCTGATCCTGTCTGAAGAGTGAGCACCTCAATCAGCCTGATGTGGCCAAGTGAAACTTTTCGTCAGGTAAGGAGCCATCTTCCAAATACCCTGTGAAGGTTATTCCAAGCCTGCACAGAGATTGGAGGCTCAAAATGAAAACTGAGAAGGAATTCATGAAGGCTCCTCAGCCCCTCCACACGACAGCACTCTGTAGATTTGTATTTTTTTTCACTTTGTTTGTATGAATGTGCCTTTGCAGAGATTATGGCATAGACTTGAAGCACCAAAGGCCTGTTCACAGTCTGGTATCACCCATTCCAGTTTCATTAAACATGATACTCGGGCAGGCTTTTATTCCCTTAATAGATCACCACTTATTTATTTAGGATAAGCATTTTGATAAGCAGCAGTGCAAAGGCAGAGGCAGAACGGGCTGGTTTCTAACCCTGCTGATTTATGCAGCACTTGAGTGAAACACGCCTGGTGAAAGCCAGTTAATGAAACTCCTTTGCTTCAGATCCAAGTTCTGAAGCCCCAACATGCTGCTTGACACTGGGCCAAAGCATTTAACTCCACTTTGTTCTCTCCAAGAGGGTTAAGGATGAAGTAATTAACACTGCAGTAATGGCACGGCTGGGTTAGGAATTGTAGCCTGTACAATTTCATCCCTGGCTTTGTGATCATGTTTCTGCCCCAATAAAAACACATCCCAGAGAAAATGAGCCTCAAAAGCAAAAGTCACAATGCCCAAGGGAAATGCTGCTCACTGGGTTTGTGTGTCCTTCCCACCCCAAACATCACCCACTGCCCTCACGAGGGAAAAGCTGCAGCTACCTGGGGAAAGCTGCAAAGAGCTGAAAAAAATCTGCAGGAAAATGCCATGATTTAGAATACAGAGGTGCAATATTAGCTCAGAAAGGAGATCCTCATCTTTGGAATAGATGTTTAAAAAAATTTGGGGGTTGAAAGACTACAAATTTGCTGCTTCAATTCTCCTTTGCACATCGAGAGGAGGAGACCTGGCCTGGCCTGGCCCTCACAGCCCCAGCTCCACCACAGGAGAGGTTTCCCACTTAATTTAAAGCACAGGAAACCAAGTAGTGCAACTCAGAAACAAGAGATAAACCAAAAAAGAAAAAAAAGAAAAAAAGAAAAAAAAACTTCAACTTTTTAAATCAATGCCATGAATTTGAAAAAGGCTCATCCTGAGATTTCTAGATGTTGGGGTCTGACAATATTGCAGCTGAAAAAAAAGATTCTGAACAAATTATCCCACAGTCAGTCTAATTCCTTCAGGTGACAGAATGGAAGGAAGGGTGATGTGATCAAGACCTTCCTTCTAGAGCAGGTAAAACAATGCTTCCTCGGTTTAAAGGCTTGAGAATAATGGGACTGCATTTACATCTTCATCAACACTTGGGAGTACAGATGGATTCACTACACAGCTTCTCAGGCTTCTGGCAATTCCTGCCAGAAATGTGTTGGCTGCAGTGGTGAGAGTGAGTGCAGAGGACAGGATGTGTCATTAAAAATAATCCTGGGAATCAGGCACATGTTCATGGATCAACATGGATGTCACAGCACCCACCTCTCTTTACCATGCTCCAATCTATCCACTCACATTATTTCTTTAATCTACATCTATAAAACTCCA
This sequence comes from Erpornis zantholeuca, assembly GCA_013400515.1. Classification (NCBI taxonomy): domain Eukaryota; kingdom Metazoa; phylum Chordata; class Aves; order Passeriformes; family Timaliidae; genus Erpornis; species Erpornis zantholeuca. Next base: position 425,583 of record VZTN01022746.1, on the reverse strand, counting down.
CAATAAACTCCTCCCAAACCCTTCCCACTGAGATCTCAAAATACAGTCCCATTCTTCTTCCTGTGAAGGTGTTCTGGACTTTTATTCCAAATTAGAAAAGCTCTGCATGCAAAATTGAGCCTTTAAAACAGTCAATTCTTTGAGCTTTTGCCAGACTTGGAATATTCTACTGCTGAGGGAAATTCAAACTTGGTCACAGCATTAGAGAAGTATTGGAAATGATACTGAAGACTTTCTCTCTGACACAATTATCAGCACTTGATAACCATCTGTGCACCCTTATTAATCTTTAATAGCCACTATTTAATTCCCTGCCATCTGAGACAGAGAGCAAGGAAGGCTGGAGATGCTGCAGGTAATATTAGTCCTTTATGGATTAAGTCTGGTGTCTTTCTCCTGCTGATCAGTGGCCTGGATGAAGGAAAAGAACTTTGTGAACTTGCAGCAATGAAACAGGGAGAGGAGTAGGGCCAGAAAAGCAGGAGAGTAGGAAGAAAAGCAGCTTCTCAACACACTGTCCTTTTTACAAAGTTTCCTCCAGGCATGTAAAACCTCAGAGCAACAGCTGGGGCAGGAGCTTTCCTACCAGCCAGGCATAGGGAAAACCCTGGCCTCACCCCAAGACAAGCCTGGAATACCATCTGTAGGTATAATCACATTCCCACATTTTTATATGCATGTGTATTATGTATATTTGACATTATTTTAATTTATAGAGCAAATAAACAGCACAACATACAAATGTCTGATTCACCACACATGTCAAACTGTAACAAGACAAATTATCTTGTTTCTGTCATGGATTCTTTTCCACAGGAGGGGAAAATACCTCAAATCCCAGGAGCACTTACACAAAACACTGACACATGGATCTTGTAAACAGTAAAGGCCAAACAAACTAAAGGAGCTGCTCTATAATGGCTCCATTTGGGTATTTCAGGGGAGATGTAAATGAGTGAGAAGTCACTACAAAATTTAATCCTGGCCATTAAAATAGAAAAATTATTTTATTTAAAATGCCACTTCCTCAACCTCTCAGCAGCTCTGCCCTTGCAATGAAATGTGACACCTTTATATTAATAAAAGTTCTGGTGTACAGAGGCCATTAGGCAATTCCTCTGCAGATGAATGAACCCTTCTTCATTGTAAATTGAGAACCAAATGTACTGGAACAAATGTTTACAGGACATTTCACAAAAGGCCCAGCCCACTTTCACACCCACCCTTTGAAGTTCTTTGGTAGGTCAAGTCGATTAATTTAGTCAGAACTTGTACATTTGTACATGACACAAGTGTATCGAGAAAACATCTCAGGTCCTTTTCCACCTTCTCAAACCCCATTGCTCCCACTGTTTGTGCTATTTTCGTGCTCTATCAGGAATTAAAACCCTCTGGTGCCTTATCAAGCATCAGGTCCTGTCTGCTCACACTAAGCTGTGTCACAGGGCAGGAAATGCCTACAGGAGATCTGCAGGGTGATTTCTATTAAGTAAACTTCATCTCAAGTAAATGTAAACTCTTTATTAAATCGATGAATATGCAGCTTGATGTCCCTAAACTCTACAGTTCCTGCTTGTTTATAAAACTGTACATTTTAAATACACCTTTCACTAGACAAAACCTCCCCTATGACTTTGAAGGAGTCCCACATCCACAAACCCAACTACTTTCACATTTCTGGTTGCACAAGAGAGAAAGACTCACAGAAAGAGGGTTTGTGGAAAGAGCTCCTCAAGAACTCTTACAGCACTGTGGGACCCCTGCAAGAGTGTCTGTTCCCACAGTTCAGGTTCTCTGGCACAGCCCCGGTGCCACAGCAGAGCAGTGACACAACTGCTGAGGCTTTGGGGCCGTGGGACACCCAGGGAAGGGCAGGACATGAGGGTAGTGACAAATCCTTCCCGAGGTGCCGATGGTGTGAGAGCCCTGCCAGGCTCCTGGCAGAGTCCATTGTCTGCTGGCACATCCCCCTTGGGCAGGCAGTGTGTTCCTTAGATTAAATATGATCTGGGGTTGTTCTCCTCTGCAGCTTCTCCTGGCTGCTCCCCCCACCTATGACTTTTCTTCCTGTTCTCCACCTGAGAGGTGAGAGCTGACGAGAATTGATTTATTGGTTTATTTATTATTTCTATCATGCTGCTGTTGTGCCTGGAGATCATTCCCCCGATGGAAAAGCACAGCTCTGCCCCACAGAACCAACAATTCAAGAGGATTTAGAGCTCCACAGAAAGTGATGTTTTCCAAGACATAAATTTTACCCAAAAGGCTACAATTTAATTAAGGCCTGTGCTGACACCAATCTAGACAGAAAACCAATGAGCTTCAAACACTATCTGATAAAATCTCTTCTTTGTTTTGCTCAAATAATTTGCACAAAAGGCAAAAATAACCCATCCTAGCCTGGGTGGAGCATCCCCGTCCTTCTGAATGTAACAAGTAGAGTTTTAATCCTGTAACTCTCAATCACAATTTGGAAACACAATCCCGCAGTGAATCAACAGAGAAATACCTTGAAAGCTCTGCTTCAGAGGGTTTAAAATAAATCAGTCAAGATGTAAAGTGCTGTGGGTGTCACCCTACAAGATGTGACAGCAGAATTAAGTCAACTTTTCACATCTCATGAGCCTCCACTGCCACCAGGAAAGTAAGAAAAATTGTTAAACAAGAGCTGAAATTTGACCCAAAGTTTATAAACACCTGGGCAAGAAGTTGGAATCATGGAAGAAACACTGATACACCTTCATTTCTGACCTCAGACTTATACCACAAACACACACAAGAACTAGGAAATTATATTACAGATATAGGGAAAACACCAAAATGCAAATACCCCTCTCAGCCCAATTTTCCGAGTAAACTCCATGTCCATGAAATTAAAACTAATATGGTGGAAAGGAAGAAAATAGTCACACAATATGGAAAGCAGTGACAGCTCAGGAGCCCCAGGAAAAATGAAAGAAGAGATGGGAATTGCAGGCTGACAGTGCTGACCTGATGAGGATTTAATTTCGCATGTTTCAAATCAGCTTTGTCAACACCTCCCTGATTACATTATGTCCATCTGTATTACATAAAACAAGATTTCTAAGTCTGACTCCAGGATCACACAACATGAAGCTGGAAAAGCCTGGCAAGGTCAGCTCCAAGCCAACCTCATAAACAAATGCTAAATGGATTGTGTTTAATCCTTGGCCACAGAGTGAGAACCTGGCACAACCAAAGGGTTGCTGTGATTGACTGGACACTGTTGAAAGCTGTAATTGCTACTTTTGATGGAAGTTCACCATTGGAGAGCCCAAATTCAATTTTCTGGGAAGGCACGAGGAAAAGCAGGAGAGTAACAGTATATTAGAAAAAGAGTATCTAAAAATCACCAGCATGAAATGTCATTCCAATATCAGCACCGAGCAAACTGCATTTCTGCACTCTGGGTGCTCCCAGGCTACTCAGGATGCATTTATTGCCTGGTTCTGAGTTGAGCTCAGTGGCTTTCAGCCTGGGGGGTGTGGATGTGTCAGAGTCTCAGAAGTGCAACTGTGGGCAGCATAGGTCAAAAAATTCAAACAAGCTCACTGTGCTGTGCAGCTCCTTAGCTCACATGCCCTTCTCATGGAATGTAGGCTTCCCTGGCAGATCTGTCCACGTGCCCAAGTAAAGGAGGCTGGGAATCTCTGAACTGTGGGAAGAGAGGTCTGAGCAGGATTTACAAGGAATCATTGATCCCATTTTACTGGTTGAGATGGCTTTCGAAAATTAACCACATTAGTTACAGCCACCAAGTTTTATAATCCTTCAAGTACCAAATGTTCTGGTTTTCCCCATGTTCAAATTCCAAATTCACACCTGTGCCCAGGGAGCCTGAGCTCACCAATGCACTAGGATGGCATGGAAGGGCTGTGGGATCCCCAACACCAGTTACTGCCATTCACTACAGGTCACCACAAACCACATCACACAAACATTCTGGGGTTTCTATTCCTACAAACTATTTTTTTAAAGAAAAGAATCACTTCCCATTTGATGTGCATCTCTACCTGTTAAATGAGGTTCTCAGCTGCCTGAAATCTCTTTCTCCAAGGAAGGAAAAACCTTTTTTTTTAACTTTGCATTAACATCTCTTCTTAAATGAAGAATATATGACATTAGAAAAACTTCTTAAAAATTAAATATAAGAAGTTTTAAATAAAGATCTTTTTGCAATCAGCGCTATCATTTGATTAATTTTTAAAATGCCAGAGTGGACATGAAAACCCTTCCACTGTGAATGTTCCTCTGCAGAGGGAGGCAGACAAGGCCAATGGCACTGCAGAGATTAATTAGCATATTGGTTTCCTGCCCTGCTCCAGCTCTCTGGACATGCTTTAATATAAGCTCCAATACAGCCAGACAATTATCTTTGCTCAAAGGCTTTATTGTGGTTTCAGACTTCCAAACATACAGTTTTTTAATAATTTGCAAGAACATTTAAACCACATTTTCTGAGCTCTCAGAGAAAAGTTGCACCCGGAATTTAAAACCTGTGGACAAAAGGGCAAGTCTGGGCAGGATAGTTCCCATTTTAGCAAAAAAAGGCATCTTCAGGTACCACAGGCAGCCTCTCTCACCTTGGGAATCAGCTTTTTATTCCCAACTGACTTCTTGGTGTCCCCAACACTATGAGCATCTCCCAACCCTCCCTGCACAAGCAAAGCCCCCAAGCCCAAGGTGGAATGTGGCTTTAAACAGTAAAAGGATGAAATTAGATATTTGGAAAGAGTGCTTTCCTTTGAGGTTTACACTGGCACAGATGCCCAGAGAAGCTGTGGCTGCCCCATCCCTGCAATTGCCCAAGGCCAGGTTGAACAGAGCTTGGAGCAACCTGGGATAGTGGCAAGTGGCATGGCATGGCATGGCATGGCATGGCATGGGCTTTGAGGTCCCTTCTCACACAAACCAGTCTGGGATTTTATAATTCCAGAGCTGGAGGGCACTGCCTTATGTTCTCACACAGCCACAGCATTGTCCCAGCAGGACCTCAGCACCACTGAGCAGGTTCCAAGGTACCAAAGAATTGAACATTCCTCCCACCCACAGAGGGGAGGAGAGAGCATGGAAGAGGAGAAGCCAACACTATAAAACAATCCCTCTGATTGGTTCCTTTCCTCCAAGCACAGTTCTGTAGGTACACAGTAAAATCAACCCCAAACCACCTTCAGTAAACCTCTAAATCTGAAAGCAGCAAAAAGTAACTGAGGGTCAACAGACTCACCTTCTTTTTATCCTGCCCTTCCACCATGGTTTTGGCAGCCTCTTGTCTCAGCTGGGTGTGTTTTAGGTCTCAGCTCAGTAGCATCCATCTCCAAGCATACAAGTGAGTACAGAGAAATGCACTCTGTGCTCTGCAAGGGCCTGGAACATGGAACTAAGAGCTTTGTGCAACTGGGCTGTAAGAACCTGCATTCAGGTTTTGCATAACTGGCATTTCTTTAAGCACTTTATGAAAAGAATAAGTTCTTGGAATATTCAGCTTTTACAAGCTCTAAGACATGTTCTTAGTTATTAAAAAGCTTTATAAAAATAATCACAGAATCCTCATGCTTCTGCATACGTATTACTGAACAAACCTGCTCTTGTATTTGGCAACACATAAAAGATGTTACTTTAGTAGGTGCTCGGCATTTTCTTTCAAAAGAACACAGTGACAGTCAATAAAAAAATTCCTCTGGAATAGGTTTATCTCATCACTTTGCCCAGGATGAGAAAAAGAATTAGGAAATCACTGAACAATCAGAATCACTGAGCCCTGGCTTGGATTTCTTTAGTTTGACTCAGGAACAGGTATAAAAGTATTAAAAAAAATACCTCTAGGGAACAGGGCACAAACCTCTTATTTCCCATTAATAAACTGCTACAAGCAGCTCTGAATTTGGAACACCGAAGGGAGATGGGAAAAGATGCTGCTCCCACCCACCTTCCTGCTCTGCCAAGGAGTCTGAACTTGGGCACATCAGCAGAGGGGCAGGGGGATGTCCTGCCTTGGGGCCTTTCCCACTGCCAGTGGCTGTGGTGGGAATGATCTACACCCCACAGCAGGGCTCACCCTTGCTCCCTGTCCTCGCCCAAGTGACACCAACAGGGACCCTCTCACCAAGCTCTCAGTCAGAACCTGTTCCTTGCACTTCCTCTGCAATCTCCTCTTTTTGTTTGTCTTGGTAAGACCAAGCTTTCTCCCAGCCAGCCCTTCTCAATGCCCAGCAAGTGCTGTTCTGCCCCTCCTGGACCCTTCAAACCTCACCATCACCTAAAGCAGAACAACCCCCACCTGCTCCCAGCTGATCCAAATGCAGCACACACCAAAGGAGATCCCAAATTGTAAAGAATGACCTAAACCTTAACCCAAGGACATGCATCTGGGCTGATCTGGGGTTTGTTTGTAGTTCAGTGCCAATGCAAAGCCACGGCAAATTTAGTCCTCCCTCATGGAAACACATCCTGGAAAAATGATGTTTTCAGCACATGGAATGACAGAGAGCAATCACCTCATCAGTTCCAATCAGCCTCGCATGCTGCTGAACAACAACTGCTCCTAACATGAGACATAACATTCAGAACTCGCCCAGTCTGACAGCTGCTGAGCAGGGAAACCTTTCTCTAACTAAAACGTTTATATGGAGCCACTCACCCACCCAGAGCTACACTTTCTATCCACCCTACACCTTCTATGCATCCAACACATCCAAACTGCCCATCTATGTGGTTATGGACACTCTGCAGTTGAAACCAGGGGGAAAAACCCACCCCAAGTAGACTTGCTAGTGAATTCTTACAAGGAAATGAATGGAAATGAACTCTGGGACACCAGAACCTGAATCGCTGAACAAATAATAAAAGATAAGCATAAGCAAATAAATGAAGTGTACCTCCAGTTACTCTGACTTAAATAAGCAGTCTTAAACGATGGGTGGTCCTTGCATGATATTTACAAGAGCCATCCTCCTACCCTCCTGTTATCACTGCATTTCAGTGGTATCAAAAGCAAACAGGAGGCTGCTCAGTCCTTTCTCCATCTAGAAATCACTACTTATATATTTCACTGTTATTATTCCTACTTGCTAGCTCCTGACCAGCTAAATGGAATTAAATGGAGGCCTCCAACTGCAGCAAGTCATCATCAGGGACAGATTCTGGCAGGTGGGGGTCACAGGGGCAGGGAATGTGCAAAGCCACACTGTAATTAATTCTCGACAGCAGAGCCATGAATCCAAGTAATTCCTGACTCCGTGGGCTCAGCCAGCACGGGGACAGACCTGCCCTGGCACCCTCTGCACGGGCATTTCTGATGGGGGAATGGGCAGATGGAAGCGGGAGGGGTGCAGCAGATACAGAGGAGACAAGGAGGGGCAGTGCCTGAGAGCTGCAGGTGAAAGGGCACAGGGTGCACCTCTCGCAGGCTGTCACAGCACATTTCCCTCCACCGCCAACACACCCAGCACTGATGAAGTCTTTAACAATCAGAAACACATTTACTTTGGCATTTGGAATAATCTACAATTGTTAATTAGCATTTTCAATGAATAATAAAACCCCCAGTAACCAGGAAAGAGCTCCTCACTCCCCCTTGCCTGGCTCTCAAGGGTCCATCTGCAGCCACTACTGTCCCTTTTCCCCTCAGCACCCACAGGCAGTGTGGGACAAAGGCAGCCGAGCTGGCACACACGGCTGCTCTCAATGGAAACCCTGCTGCTTGGTTTCCTGCCTCACAGATGAATACAGAAAGAACAATTAGCCAAGCCTTCAGTCTAATTTAGATGTATTTTCCTTTTTGGAGGGGAGACTGAGAGATGGTACATCATAAATCCAAACCTTAACTCTAAAGCTGTTCAGAGGAGCACAGTACTGAAACACCAGGTGTAACCTGTATTGTATGGACTTCCGATAATAAAATGATCCCAGTTCTGCTAAAAGCTGTACTTGGATATGCCAGGAGACCATAAAACATTAATGCAAAGACAGTCTACATCAAAGCAGGCAAGAGGTGAGCAAAGAGAGTATCTCCATCCATTTTCCAAAACCCAAAGTAACTGACAGCTCACCTAAGTTGTCCAGTGGTTCAGAGGAAAACTGGCCCTAATTCAGGAAGCAACTTCAGTTTCCCAGTCCATCACACAAGGAAGTATCAGACACCTTATCAGGGCTTGGAGGAACAGGAATTGAGGCTGAGGGAGAACAACATCCTCCTGTGCAGGGGATCACACCCTGCTCCCACTCAGTCCTTCCCATGAAATGTATCCTGATGGAGCAGAGACAAGAGCCAGCCCAGCTCCCAGCAGGCAATCAGGGCACTCTCTCGAGGACTACCAGAGCCTCTCAGGGAAAGCTCAGGAGCTGAGCTCTGCCCTTCCCCAGCCTGTGCCTCTGAGCATGGAGGGTTTATGCAACACTTCCTCATCATCCATTACTTTATGAACTCCTTTCAAAGAGAAAATGAGAAGAGAAAGTGACAAGCTATGCACAGAAACACTGACCATGACCACTGAGCAAGGAAACTCTGGGCTGCAGAGAGCAACATCACCACAGAGCTGAGACAGCAGCTCCACCAGCCAGGAGGCTCTGGGGACAGAGCCCTGCCAGGGTGTTCCCACCTCCTCCTGATGCCCAGCAGAGGGGCTTGCCCGCCTCTATAGACACTGCCCTGGAGGAAAAGTGAACCCATTCCAAACAGAGCTGGTGTTGTGCTGGGCCAGGAGAGCTGCCAGGCCCAGGAGCTGCTGCCAGGCAGATCAGAGCTCTGGGTGGGGACACCTCGTGCAGCCACAGCAGCACTTTGGGTCACCTGCAGTGGCTGTGGCTGCACAGAGAGGTGACGAGGGACATCACCACCTCAGAGACCTCCTTCTGACCTGGGCCACCTCCTGCCCTCTGAACCTCAGGGGGCTTTTGCAGACCAAAGAATGCCAGAAGATTTGGAAGGAACCTTAAGGATCATGTAATTCCAGCCCCCTGCCACAGGCAGGATGCCCCTCACTGGATCTGGTTGCTAAAGCAGACTCAGGATCCTGCCCTGCTGCCAACCTGGCTCTCTTCCTACTAACTGCAAATCTGGACATTTATCTGTGCTTTGCAAATGCTGGAGCTGAGTCCCTGGGCATGTAAGGGTGCTGCAATGCCTCATCATGCAACATCACCCTAATCCCCCTGGAATGCCAGAGATCAGGAAAAAAGAATAGTTTTGTTGGTTGTTGTTATTTCTAATTAACTGGTGGGGAAGCATCTGAAACACAAACACTTTGGGGAAAGAATTGTAGGTCTTATTTGTGTTTTAATTTTAAAAGCAAACTATGAACAAAATGTAAGAATTACAGAAAACCTGTGACTGAGAACAAGGACATTTTAAAACCAAAAAAAAAAAAAAAGGCAACCTTTTAAAACAAAACATTTTAATTGCACTGCTTCAAAATCTTGTGGAATTATGAAACCTCTTTATTTCTATATCAGGCTGGACAAGAAAGTCTCTGACCTACCAACCCAATTTTAAAGGCAGAAGGAAGGAGGGATGAAGAAAGAGGAAAGGAGTGAACTATATATTCATAGTTGAGATTGAAAAGATACTAAAAGAACAGAGGCCCCTCTAATACATGATAGGGAACGAAAAATATGAAAGATATTGAATTGCCTAAGCAGATGCCAGCAAGGCAATGCATGGAAAATCAAAAGCAAATAAGGTTCCCTGTCCCCTCAACTCCAGGAGAACGTGTCTGCATCCACCAGCTGCCTCTGCTCATGGAAAACGAACAATTTCAAAATGTGAACATCACAGGAATAACAGGGTCCTGAGCATGGGACAAATCCTGCCACTACAACATTCCTCACTCACCCTGATCACAGAGAGACACCATGGGAGCAGCTCTGAAGGAGTGCTTGGATGGACGGCAGGTACACTGAATGCAGGAGGGGAGCAGAAAGGGACATGAGAACTGAGTCAGGACTCCAGAAAGCAAAGCCCACAAATGACAGGAGCTGTGCAATGACTCAGCAGGAAAAAAAAAAAAAAAAAAAAAGGAAAAAAAAAATACAGCAGCTGATAGGAAAGTCTTTTCAATAAGGACAGGTACCATAAAAACATAAGTAAAGAAACTAAGAGACAGAAGCAGAGCTCCCAGGGTGGAATTCTGTCTGTGTGCACAGAGCTGTCTCTGCTATTCCCAATCCCATCCCAGCACACCTGAGCAGGCTGAGGAGCAGGAACACCTGGTTTTAACCTCTGCCTCCTCAGCACCTGCCAGGCTCACTGCAAAGGTGCTTTTCTTGGTGAGCAGTGTGAGGGGAAGCTCCAGCCCAGCCAGCAGTCAGCAGAGCACAGAGAGGACAGAATGCCAGCCTGGGGATCCCAGGGACTGGAGCAGGAGAGTCAGCCTGCTTCCCTGCCAGGCCCAGGAATGTGGTCAGGACAGGAAGGCGACAGAGCATCTCTGCACCTCCTCTGTTGTCCTCCTGAGCATGAAATTCCAGCTCAGTTTCTCCTGCATAACTTTCCAGGAGGGCTCTGCCATGTCTGTTGAGGCTCAGCAGCTCCTCCTGGAATGGTAAGATTAAATGTAATCTGTTAAACAGAGATAACGTGCTCCAAGCAGATGGGTGAGCAAGCCAAGCTGTGCAGATTTCACTGCTCAGTTTGAACATATTCTCACTCACGCTCTCCTCTGCAAACCTTTATGCAAATAGCTTTTCAAGAACATTTAATCCTCCACCCTCCCAAATTCCCATGGCAGCACTGCTGTCCCTTCAGTCTGGACCCCAGAGAGACCCCAAGGCACCTGCCTGGCCCAAGCCAGGTGACATTCAGTGACATTTGAGCAGATGCTCACATGCTCTGCAAAGCAGGGGGAGAAAGGAGATGTCTCAGCTAACTGCAATTCCTTTCCACCCTTCCTCCCTGGCAAACCGAATCCCTTGAAAAGCACCGTGTCTTATCTGTGCCTTTCAAATCTCACCTGGCCTGCTTCCACTGCTGTCAGTTCTGCATCTCTGCCACCATTCTGCTCCTGCACCAGGGTAATAGAAGACGAGAGGATGCCAACAGCTCCTCTGTGCAGCAGAATAACTCCGTGTAACTGTGCTGGCTGCAGCAGGGAACTATAAAGTCAGAGGGGAGGGGAGAAAAGGGCAGCTGAAAGGTAACAGCATTAGGAATGACACTCTAAATGTTCTCCTTTGCTGTCACACCACCCCTGATGGCCAACACAAGCCGTGAAAATTAACTATGGAGAAAATTAACCCCTGCAAGGCAAGGAAAGCTGAGGTTTCATGACTGGCACACAGCATTAGGTGAGTTAGAAGAGCTGGCAGTGAGGGATCGAGGGGGACCCTGGCCTGGTGCATCACAACCAGTTACAGTTACAAACAGGAAGCCAGGGTGAGGACAACCACAACAACATCTGCAACATCCTCCTGACACCTGTGTCAACATCCAGCCCCCCCAGCACTTCAGGCACAGCTCAGGGAACTCGAGGGGTCAGGATGAACAAGGACGATCCTGCTGAAAATACAAGCCACCTTCCAACCCTGTTTCAAAAGACCAACAGAAATAAAATAAAATTTTGCCCTGAAAATTTTTTTCTAATTGAGCCATGTAACTCTTCACAATTAAGTCAAAATGTACCTGTAAAACAGCTATTTCTGTTACTCCTCCTTTAAAAATGGTGTAAATAATGCACAAGAAGACTCAGCATTGCCTGAGTCAGTGAAGCCTGGAACAAAACCCAAGAGTGCCAGCTGCTGTCTGTCCTCCATAAAAGCCTTCTCTCCATAAAACATGACCATGGACACTTTGTTAAGCCATGCTGACAACCTGTTTGTACACAAACGCTGAGGAACAACACTCCCCCTCCCAGGAGCTCCCAAAACTCTGTGCTTTGGGGGGAAGGACTTGCTGGGAAGGGCTAAGGCAGCATAAGGTCCATGAATTGTTTATTTTCAGCATGACTAAGGTAACACTTCGTTCCAGTTGCATCACAGTAGAGGCTGGAATACTTCACTGCAACCTTTAATTGTCCTGACTCATGCTGTCAGTAATAAAATACCCTCTTGGGAAAACAAATAAATAGACAAATAAAGCCTTAATGATTTGGTAAAGTACCTAGCAGTGAAAGCACACTGTCCATTATTTTGAAGGCATTAGGAAAGGTTGCAGGTGTGATGTGCTAGAGCAGGTGATGAAGGAATTTACAGCTTTGTCACTTGGACAGGGAAAAAAAAACAACAAAAAAAGAAAGTGTGGAGCAGCTTTTGAAAGCATTTGTCTCAAGCACCCAAAGGGTCGTCTGGAAAATGAAAGCATTTCTATTCTGCTGGCACTTTGCAGAGCAGCAGGATAATGAAGTGGCTGGGCTATTGCCCTTCCCAAAGCAATGGGATCTTGCTGAAAGCAGCACACATTAATCTCAGTGCCCGGGAAAAGGGCACTAAACAGTGCTCTGCCAGCCTCATCCCCCCTCTCTCAGTAACCAGGATGATTTCAGAACTGGCACCTGCAACAGAGACTTTTTAGTGCATAATGAATAACTCGGCAAAAAGAGAAGGCTGTGAGAGAATGGGTAAAAATAAAAATATAGTGAACAAAGGAGTAAAATTACAAGATCTAAGGCAGCCTCAGGGAACAGAGCAGCCTGACAGCAGCTCTTCCAAAGACTCCTGGGGAGGATGTGGCTTCCAGAGCCACGGAACAGGCAATGAACCATCCTGGAAAAGCACCTGCTCCCTGCTCTCACATCACCCCCACGCTGTGGGAAGGCTTGGAAAAGACAGTTCCTCTTGTCATGGGAAAGCCCAGTGGAACACAAATGAACCTGTAACCATCCCTCAATCTCCTTGCCAAAGAGGATTGGGATTTCCTATGGGCCTGGTTCAGGCATTAGAAATCTGCCTGGTCCAGGAGCCAAGTCCCTCTCAGTTCATGGGAAGGTTCATTCCTGTGCCAGGCTCCTCTCCCTGCTCTCCCCAGAACGGGGCTGGTGGCTTCCCACAGGGATGGGACTCAGTGATCTGTGTCTCCCTCTCTGCTCCCGGGCACTTTGCAGAGTGACACTCTATTCCATGTGACAGCCCAAGCCACAGCTCCTTCCCTCCTCTGAGGTTTTTCGCTCCCAGAGACAAATAAGCTCACTAAAATCTTCTCTGCAAACTTTGTGCAGAAATTGGAGTGGGTTTTTAAAAATATTTTTTCCTTATTTGTTAAAGCATTTCATAAACCATGGAAACACAAAACAAGTTGGGTTGGGTGAGAGCTTAAAGACCACCCAGTGCCACAGACAGGGACACCTTCCACTAGAACAGGGTGCTCCAGGCCCCTGGACTTGGACACTTCCAGGGATGGGGCAGCCACAGCTGCTCTGGCACACCTGAGCCAGGGCCTCACCACCCCTACAGGGAATAATTTTTCCCCAATGTCTCATCCAACCCTGCCCACTGGCAGCAGGAAGCCATTTCCCTTTCTCCCAGCACACCAGGATCTTCAATTTAACTATGAAAGCCCTTCAAGCAAAACCTAAGTGATCTCTAAACTATGTAAGTGACCTCAAGCTTGCTTTGCTTTCTTTTTCATGCAGTTACTGAACAGGCAACACCATCCTCCCATGCCTCCAATTATGTCATGGAAAACCCACAGGACAGAGCACAGTTAGTGAAAAAGACAAACCTTTCTGCTCCTGAATGGAGATTGATATCTTTTTGTACTCCCATTATATAATTAAAGCTTTCAGCACACTTGTTTTATTGTAAATGCAGCAGTAATTAAATATGTTCTCTAAAAATAACATGATTTTATTTTCCCTTGCAAACAGATCCAGTGCACAGCTAGAACAGAAGATTTCCTACCACACAAAATGTGTCTGCACGTGAAGCTTCCTGCTAGGCCACACTCACACCATGCCAACACTTCCCACTCTCCCAGCTCCCACAAACAGGCAGCACCAACCCTTTGCACACAGAGCAACACAGCCAGGAGTGCTGACAGAACCCAGGGAACCAGCTCCTCTGCAGATCTGATCTCCTGGTGTCCTGACATGCTGTCACACACTCAGTACTGCACAGAGCCAGCCAGGGTCAAGTCACTTCTGTCAGCACACTCAAGTAGCAAAAAACCATCATTTTTATGAAGTTCTATGGTTCACGACAGTGGCAAAAGGTATCTCTTGGTGTGCTTCTTTTCCTTCCTGTTGGCACAGAAAGTGTCAAACATCAGTGGGTGCAGTTTCTCTGATTTACTCACTTAGGGAGTGTTTTAGGATAGTTGGAAAAGGGGGAATGTTTGGGAAAGGATGCTTGAGAGACAAGGCACCAGTAGGCTTATAAATTATTTATGGCATCAGAAAGCAAGAATATTTCACCCCATCAGAGTACACACCTGGACACATTCTAATGAATCCATTGGCTGCTGGCTTCCTTTGAATTCCTTATTTCTCCGGAGAGAGCTGTATGCCAATTTTTATGAAATACACATGCAAAGGTAATGTCAATAGTGGGCAAACAACAAGTTTCCAGAAGGACCTGCAGTTTCTGTTTCAATATTCCCCCCTCTCTAACAGTGCTGAACACCATGAAAGCTTCTTCCCAAACCAGTATTTCCTGTTTGCTCCCTGTGCCATGCAGGTGACTGAGCTCCCTGCTGATCAGCACTTCCAGAACCTGATGGATGATGATAAACACCTCTAAAGCCCCAGCTACTGCAGGAATCTCAACACTCTGGCCAGAGCTCCCCACACATGACTTGGCAGCCAAAGGGGCTGGAGCACAGAGAGCTCAGCAGGTGACACCTCCAAACTCCATCCAACACCACAGCATGCATTTCAGCCATAATTGCACAACTCCTTTTTGCCAGGAAGCAGCAGTCTGAGGTTATTTCTTACAAGTCTTCCTGTTTCTGTGCACTCAGACTTTGCTTTGTCCTCAGCAGGCACCAAGGAAATTCTGTGTCTGCACAAGAGAGAATGGGCCAAGAACATTACCTTCTGTTCTTTTATGAGCCGCTGGGGATTTGTCAAAAATGATCCCTAAGCAGAGGCACATCCTGATTCAAAAGGGGGCAGGTACTAATTAAACATCCTGTGTGGGCAGCAGCAAGGGCTTTACATGGCAGTGGGTGTCTGTTTCCAACACCATATCCAATGTCCATTCCTTATTAGCTGCAATTGGATCCTAAACCTCATTTACAAAGCCTGCATCAGGCAGAGCAGCAGCTCTTCTCCCCATGCTGCAGTGGAGTTCATGAAACATGTTACACACGCCAGCATCAAGCTGGTATTTCAGTTACTTCAACAGGATACACAGAAATAATCAAAAAATAATAAAAAAATACAGATCCACGTTGCTGTCATTTCCCCGTGGGAGGCAGAGAGTAACTCTACAAGGCAGGGAACCTTATCCCAGCGCCTTTTCCTGTACCTGAAACTCCTCCTTGACCCAGGCAGAAGGGAAGATGAGGTTACCTGATGGTCCCCTACAAATATTTATAAGGCCCTACACAGAGCAGGAGATGCTGCCACAGAGCCTCACAATTCTGTGTGAAGCTGTACTTAAAATATCCTCCAAAGAGAACAAGAAGTGTGTGCACATTTATACACATGCATGCAGAAAAAACATCTTGCTGCTGGTTTTCAAGGAGCTGAGGAGAAATGGGGAAATATTTTTACTGCCAGACCCACTCCCACGACTTACAAGACCTGTACAAATGTCCTCGGGACTGGCCATGACTTTGATATAAGCACATCAAAACAATGTTGGAATTTCTCATCATTTCACTGCAAGTCTCTCAGCATTTCATATTTTCAAAGCTCCAGTCATGGAGTCAAACAGTGATGAAATATTCGCAGTTTTCAGTATAGTTATTAAATTATCTTGTGAAGGAAGTGAACAACAAAAGTGAACAACATGACCCATCTTACACTTAAAAACTCAAACTGGAGGGGAAATAAAATTATAATGAAAGCCCACCTTGAAAGGCATTATTTTTAAGGTCAGACTTGTGATTTTCAGTAACTTGATTGCTGCTTTTTAAATGCTGGGGGTCAGTCCTGCCACAGATGAAAAGTCACTGTAAAAGGTCAGCATTTCCTTAAAATGAGTCCCTGGCTGCAGAAATGAAGTGTTTTTCTCCCTCTGCTCAGGCTCAGGGCCAGGAGTCAGTGCTGGACCACAGGGACCCTTTGCTCCTCTCTCCCTGAGGTAGCCACGGGCAGAGGAATTCCAACATCAAGAGGCCCTGGGCAGAGGAAATCCAGCATCAGTGGGCAGAGGAAAAGGCAAAAAACCCTCCCTGGGAGATGACAGGAACGTGTTTTAACCAAACAACTTCTAGGCCCAAGTGCAAACTTCTGAAAGGTCAGTTCACTGCACTAGAAAAACTAAACAAGTACATAAAGGAGAAATCCATACTGCTTCCACTCAGGGACTGCTTTCCATTCCCAAAGGGAAGAGAAGGAGGAAGGGGAAGGAAGGGGAGAAGATGCAACATGCAACTGCATCTGTCTTTTTCACTCTGCTCTTGTGTATACACACAATCTAGTAATTCTTAGTCCCCCCCAAAGGTACTACACTCTCCTAACAGCACTGCATGGCAGCTCTGAGACAGGCCCTCTCTTTCACCCAGCTTTATCTCATTCCTTCATCTCACAGCTGCTCCAAAAGCCCATCAGATCTGCCAATGCAGCACTTGTGAGGGAAGAATAGAAAATACACGATTACCTCATATTCCTCCAGATACTTTTTCCCATCTGATGCCTGGTTGTGCTATTTGCCAGGAGAATTAACCCCACTGTCCACAGATCCGAGGACTGAACACAAAGAATATATGTCACCGAAAATACACTGGAATTTTCTGTTGTTAATTTCTGCCATGATGGTTTATAAACTGTGAAGAGCAGAGTTCACAGGGTGTGAAGAGGTGAGTTTATAAGGCACAAAAGGAGTCAAATAAAAACTAGAAAAATAGTTTATCGAGTCAGCTTGAACTTTTCTCCTTTTAGTAATGTTTTCTAGCAATTTTCCATCACAGCCAGGTGGTGTTAGCACCCAAATACATCATTTTTAACATCCTTCCTACTGCTCAAAGGAGCAGAAAGTGCTGCAAATGCCCAGGAGGAGGTTCCCACCCCATGAACCAGCAGGGTGTGCTTTCACCATTGTTCTCAAGCCACTGAAATCTGCATTTACAGAACATTCCTCATGTGTCATTAAACCTGTCTCCACAGAATCCGCAGGAAAAGTGCGTGGTAAAATCCCTGAGTGCTGCCACACTCTCTCAAAGGGTTGTGCTCCAGGAGGTAGAAGTTGTTCCAAAGCACATCACTGCTAGAGCACAGGGAGCAGAGCCACTGATAACCCATGGAACCATTCAAATGGAACTGCACAAATACACTCCTTTTTGGGTCCTCTGGCTGCAAATTAACCCGTGCTGGCTTTCTGGACCCACACAAAACTCATCTTCACAGCAGCAGGTTGAGAGCGCTTCCCTCCAGCCCCCCCAGCCGAGGGAATGAGCCCTTTCTGCCCCAGCCCACAACCATTGCTCAGGGCCCATGTGCCGGCAGGGCTCAGCACCGGGAGCCACATCCAGCACCCCTGCATTCCAGCTGGCACCCCTGCACTCCAGCTGGCACCCCTGCATTCCAGCTGGCACCCCTGCACTCCAGCTGGCACCCCTGCTCCTGCTGCTCCTCGCGCAGGGTCCGAGGTTCCCAGCCCTGTCCTTGTGGGGCTTTCCTGGCTGCTCCTGTGGCAGCGCAGTCAAGCACAAATTGCGCTGCTCACTGACTGCACATGGCCTCATCTGAAACTAATGCACAGCCTTTGTAACCATTCCTGCTCTAGCATTCCCCCACCAAACGAGACACAAGAAATGTGGAAAATCAGGACCAAGGAGCTGAATTCAATATTCCTTGAAGGGAAATCTTTATCTTTACAGAGTCCTGTGGCCAAGTGGCTCAGATTTCTCCTTGCCAATGTCTGCAACCTGAGCGTTTTAAGTGAGTAACAAATTCTCAGGGGAATAAAGTTCTCTCCTGAAATTCATACACAGGAAAGCCAAGACCAGGATTGATGTTGTTTGCACACCCAACAGCTCTGCAGACCCTGCAAATCCCACAGTCCTTGCTAAAGGGACAGTGACAGCAGCAGCCAAGCACCTTCTGTCTGCCAGCCCCAAATGGAGAGAACAGAACAAATAAAAGGAGTTTTGCCTTTTGTCTGTGAATTTTGAGATTTTAAAGTGTCTTGAATATGAATTTTAAGTGAACAAAGAGGTGATCCCAAGTCTAAAAAGCAAGAAAAGGGATTGGAAAAGGTCAACACAAACAGGCCCCACACAAAACAAAACATTGTACTGATGTCTATATAACTTAGATCAAACTTATATAGCTTGAGTTATAAGAGATCTATGTAACCTAATATCAATATAACCTAAATTATGGGTTTTTATCAATATAGCCTGGAGCATATCAATATAACCTGAAGCATAGCATTCTCTACTTACATAGCCTGAATTGTAACTTCTATACCTATATAAGCTGATACTTATATAGCCTGAATCATAACTTTTGATACTTGTATAACCTGATATAAATAACATTTTATACAATGTAATGGCTAACATATGGTCAACTAGTTGCTTAAATGCAGAATAGACAAAAGAAAAAAAAACCTCACCAGGTGTATAGTCTCAGAGATAGGTAAGTGTAGAACTAATGAGAAATTGCCAAGTACAAAGCCAATTACTCACAACACAAAGAATTTTGGCCGGTTCAGACCAGATGGACCAAAGAGCACTGTAACTACACATGCCCCAAGGACAAAGCTGAAAAGTTCAAGAGCAAAGAAGAATTTAGAAGCCTTCATCAAAGACCCCCAAAGACCCCTGAACTGGTGAAGCACAGGCACACTGCAAAAACATTATCTAACAATCATGAGATCACGTTATGTAAATTAGCTCCAGCGCATAAGTGATGATGTTGTGATAACATAGCAACATTAAGCATAATTTACTGTATAAATATACCACAGCACCTGAGACAGGTGGGTGAGTTAGGAGGAGAAATCCCCCTCACCACTGCAGTGAACATATACCTGCTCTACAGACATGGCTCTGTGGGGATTTATTTCCGGCCTGTCTTCTGGGCATCAGTATTCAGGGTCTGTCAGCATCTGGAATTACTTGTGAGCAGCTGCTCCTGAGAAGTTCCATGTGTGGTCAAGCACTGAAAAGGGAGAATGTGCTCAAACCCAGAGACATTTGCTGGAGAAAAAGTTTTTGTGTGATTCGTGTGTCTCCAATGTTTGTTAATGCTGAAGAGGGGAGAAAAGCTGTATTATTCCTGCAAATCATCAGTCCTGCACACAAGGGAAAAAGCAACATCTCCACCAAGGTTCTGTTGCTCCAGAACTGGGGAAAAGCCATTTTTGTCAAGTGCAGAGACACCACTGGGAAACTGGGGGAATTTAATTCAAACTGAGGCAGGAACTTTGCACAGAAAGGGCTGTGAGTTGGGGAGATGTCCAGGGAGATCCAACACAGAGATTCGGGTGGGTTACCATGAAGTATGTGAGGAAATTGTTATCACCTCTGCATAAGCAAAGCCCAGGAGCACAACACAGCTTTAGAATTAATACTGAGTTGGAGTTTTTGTTCATTTTCTGCTGCTTTTGTATATAAATATATATGTATGCACACAGAAACTGTGAGAGTTCTCCTTCTTCCTTTTGGCTCTATATTAAAGAGAAAACTTCCTGTTTTGCACTCAGAAGCAATCAATCACAGATGCTTTTACAAGCAGGGGAAAATATAATTCAGGTGTCCATCTGCATTCCCACACCAGACCATGAAGTGTGTCATTTTTTAATAACAAACTTCATCAGAAACAACAAACTTTATTGGGGTGAAGCTGGCAAGGAAAGCCAAGCAGAGGAGGTAAAGAAGTTCCAAGTGCTCCAGAACAACACTGTGCCTGCACAGCACATTAACTGGGAGAAAAGGGAAGGAATTGGTATGTCTAACATGGCTTTTTCCCCACAAGAATTCCACTTGTGGTGCTGGGAGCTGTCACAGCAGTTTTTCCAGCAGCGCGGTTATCTCCCTATGAAACTTGCTTCCCTCTCCAGAGTCCAGCAGGGGAAGGAGGGGGTGTTTGTCTTTTCTTTCCAATAGTGAACCCCTGGCTGGCAGCCTCAGCAGCTCTGCTCTGTTTCCCAAACTCACGCTGGCTCCAAGGCTGCAGATGAAAGCTCAGCTCCTCCATCGTCCCAGCAACCACATCCCAACATGTCCCATAAAGAACAGCTCTGGGCTTTGCCAGAGCAGCCCCCACACATGAGCAGCAGAGCTCTGACACTTCCACAGCTTCCCAGGGGGATTTGTGGATCAGATATGGAAGCAATCAGAGCCTTGTTAATCTCTTTATATTGCTCCTGCAAAAAGCTATGAGCAACCATGGCAGTATTAAACAAATTAGTTTGTACATGAAGAAAGTCAACACAGCTTTGGTTAACCTTCTGAGCACAAATTTAATGGCTCTCTGCAACCACAAACATCAGGATTTAAGAACAACCATCCTCTGAAAATGGTATCTGGTGTGCGCTGGCCTTGTTTCTCCCCCTACCCATAACAGGGAACAGAGATTCCCAGCCCATGAAAATCTGAGTGTCCTCATGTGTGCCCAGAAGCAGCTCCCCTGGTAGCACATGGAGCTGGGAAAGTCCCTTTAAAGGAAGCTGTCAACACTGAGCATCAGACGAGACCCTGCAAGATGAAGACATGGATGTAGTTTCCTCTTCTTGTTCTATTTCTCACAAGCCATGCCTCATTTCTGGCCAGGCAAGTCCTCCAGCCAGCCTGCTCCTCTCTCGGTGCTCCAAACAGGACCACTTTAACTGCAGAAAAGGCTCAGATCTGCTCCCTGGGCTGACACCACCACGAGTTGGTTTCTCAGTAGATTTTGTGGATGCAAAAAGATGTTAAGAGGAGTCACTGCCTTTATCCTCACAGGAGAGTGCCCGAGTATCAAACACCTGCTATCAAACTTCTCAGGACACATGCCCAAGTCAAAACCCACTCTTACTTCACCTGTAGCAAGGGGTTTGCTGCGTGTTTGATGCCATTCAAAGTCCTACTAAAGGAAAACTTGAAAATATGGTCATGGTCCCTCTTCCCATCACTCCAAATTAGGAGATTTGCTCAGAAACTGTGGAAAAAAAAAATGTACCAAATAGTTACATGCTCTTTTTATTTATCTTTTGACTCTCAATTGCATGGACTTTGGATTGTCAAAATCCTTCTCCTAGGCATATGCACCTAAAACAGCTGGATATTTCCAACTTAAATGGTTGGATATTTTATGTAAATATTTTTTTAAAAGCATAGCATGCACCAGCCCAGCACATTTACACTCCCAGAACAGAAGCCAGCACAGTGACACTGAAGACACTGCAAAGAGATACAATGCATGTTTACAAACGACATTTATCTCATACAGCAGGCAAAGCTATTCCTCTAAAGTATCAGTAAGAACAAACGCAGACTGAAAAGGCTTGGAAATACTGTATTTATTATTTCTGAAAAAGGTTTGTGTGATATCTTCTTATGTTTCACTTCTAAAAGGACAAAACCTTCTGAAATACACAAATGAATACAAGTGGCCACAAAATCAAGCCTGTTTGCATGGTTAAAATACTCCTTAAGGACTGAAATCTCATCTGCCACGTTCCAGTCCTGAACAAGGTCTGGAGCACTAATTTATAAACCCTGGGAGAAAAAATGTTGAGAAATCCTTGACTAATCCTAGCCCTGTGAATAGAAGAATCTCTGTATAATGCACAAGGAAGGGGAGAAGCCCAGCCCACCGGTGTTCATCAGTGTCACACTCGAACAGGGGTGTGGACCCAGCAATCTGGATCCGGTGGAGAGTCACAGCCACAGAACTGCCCCTCCCGAGGGTGGTTAAACCCCACCAGGGCTGCACACTGCACTAAATCCATCTGCCAGGAGAAAGAGAAACCACTGCCCCTGTGTCAGCTCCGTGTCCAGGAAAACACCACCTCTTATTCCAGAAAAGCCACAGGATCCCCCTGCTAAAAACTGCCCCCAGCTTGAACTGCCTGAAGCAAGAAACGAAGAGCTGAGTTAAACTCTCGTCAATGCTAATGAACAAGGGCTTTCTGGTCTTTAACATTATGGGAAATGTCAGGTTAGAAGTCGTTCCCCAAGCTGGATTAACTGGAGAATTTAGACCTTGGAGGAGCCTCGGAGTGAACCTGGAGTAAGTCTGTAACGCAAGGAGCAGCAATGCTCTGTCACCTCTGGGTGCTTCAGGAGTTTAGTCAGATGTGGGACCTGCTGATGGGAGAGGCAAGGCCCAACCCTTTACAAATGCAATAATCTGACACAGATGATCCAACACATCCAGCCTGTTCCTGGGCACACCTGCCTCAGCCCCATACAGCCACCGGCCCTCACAACCAAGGGTGCCTCTGCCACCACAGAGCTCCTCAGACCAGACTGAAGGAAAACATGAACAGGTCTTTTAGCAAGTATTGCACTTTTACTGCTGCTTTACCCAGAGGAGGAAGCAAACTAGATTAGATGTGGATTGCGTAAGAAAGGCAACTGATGGGAAAGCAGGTGTTACATCACCTCCAAGGTGTCTCCAGAGGTGCTGGGATAACTAATTCCACGGTCACACTTCCAGAAGGAGTGAGCAAGGGATGTACAAGAAGCTGGACTATAAATGGCACTTTAAAGCAAGGTACCAACTTCAAATTCCTACCCTCCTTCTCCTGTCATCCCCACTCTAAATCACACTGGATCTTCCCATCAGCCAAAGGCGCAGCTGGGAGTGTCAAATGCACCCAGGTGCTGAGGGTTATACTTCAGCTTCTTTCTGGATCCCCAATTCTGGCATGCTTGCAAGCTCCAGAAACAGTACACACAGCCTCCTTCAACAAATATACAAGAGAGAGAAGCTCAGTAGCTGCACCACTCCATCCTAAGGAGCTGGATGGAATTCTAGAAATGCCCACTCCTTCTCAGCCCCTGCCACTGCATCCTGTCACTATTCCCAATATTCAAAAAACCACACCAAAGGTGTACATCTCCCTGGCTTTTCTTTTTACATAAAAACACACTGGAGCCTACCCTGCTCTGACTCCACAGCTAATGAGCTGCCTGCTTTGGTCTTTATCATCAGGATTGGGAAGCTCAGATCCCATCCCAGTTCTCCTGATTTCTGTCCATCACATCCACCCTTTCAAAGTCACCTTATTTCTCCTTTTCACCAAGGATTCTGTGGGGTTTTTTTCCCTCTTTTCTTCAGGCTGATAACTGAATGGAACCTGGGAATAACATTCCTTTTTCAACATAGGTGAAAACTAAGGGATTTAATTCCCTTTAATGATGACTATCAGGAGCAGAATATCAAAAGATTAAACTGTGGTCCCTGACACCAGGGGAAGAAGTTTTCTTAAAGTATTAAATAATGACAAATATGGTTCAACATAAAGAAAGATTAGACCAAAAAACTCGACAAAGAGGGATTAAATGATTATTTCTGTATTTTTGATATAAATACCGAGGATATGTCACACAGGACATTGTTACACTGGTTGTTGCAAAAGGACCCAGGGGAGACAAGGACGTGCTCACTAATGCTCTGATAAAATTGTCCCCTCCTTGCTTAAGACAAAATGAGGGTTTTTTTCCACAGAAAGCCTCCCGGGGGGGCTGAGCCTGGGGAATCAGTGTGCCAGAGCTGGAGGGCATGCAGAGGTCAGGAGGAGAGGCAGCTCAGCCACGTGCAGAGGACACCCAGGGCACCCCAAGCTGCCTGTGCTGAGCACCAATCCTGAACACCAATCCCCAGCCTGGCTCTGGAGATGTTCCCATCCTGGGAACGCACACAGCTCTGCCCTGTCTTCCCAGCCACTACCCTGGCACCAGCTCAGCACTGCTCCTTTCTGTCCCTCTTCCCCCCAGCCCCAAAGCCACTGTTATGGGTAGGGCAAGGACTCTGCAACCCTCAGATGTGCCACTCGGAGAAGGACGTTGTTCCTGAAGAAAATCTGCATCAGCACAGCGCATTCACTCTGACATCAATAACCAGCAAACTCCCCGCACTCCAAGCATCCATCAGGAGCACTGGAGTGAAAGCAGAAAGCTAAAAATACTCTTATAATCCTGTTAAATGCAAGTTTTGCTTCTAAAAAACAATACCAATTTTATCTCTGTGCTGAAAGGTACATGAGCAAGAGATCTGCCTTCAGAGAGCCAACCATAATAAGCTCATCTGGAGTTCTGTCATACTCTGGACTCTCTGCTCAAGTGACAAAAGGAGGGGATGTCACTGCCAGAACCAAAACCTATTTAATCTGCAGACTTTGTCGATGACAAGACCCATTTGGAGGAAAACTGCATAGATTTTATCAAACCACTGCTAAACTTTGTCTGTCTTCAGCCAGAAACCTCATACTGCATATACTGACACTGCCAGCTTCTCAGTGTCAGTTTATCAGAGCTCGTAACATCAGAGCTCTCGTTCCCAAGGGAATTGACACCAGACACAAATCCTGTAGTTCCTATTTACAAAATCCCCTCTGGCAAGCATGTGGCTCTTTCCTTGGGTGACCACATATTGCCAATATATTGCATTTTGTGCTTTTTCCATGACAAAGGAAGCTGCAGAGCGTAAAGCCTTCAGCATTAGCACACAAGACACAGTTAATTTTTAAATACAGTTTTGCTTCCAAATAAGAAGAACCAAAATTTTCCAGCTACCTTTCTCACAGTGCCCAAGTCAAACAATGAGCAGATATCCAGCAGCAGCTTTCCTAAGGATAAATACTTCAAGGAAGAAAGAAAACACAGACAATTTCAAAGAAATTTTGAAGTGCTGGTGGAAGCTACTCTCCTTCGGTTTCTGGCAGTGTAAGTGAAGTAGGAGGAGTCAGCATAAATTACCAAGACTTTGTTGATGATGTGTTAAACAGTGAAAAAAGAACCTGCGTCTCCAGCTTCCGGCACCTTGGTTCATAAATAACTTCTGGTGTGGTAAAACCACCTTGTTCTGTAACCCAGGTAGGTGGTAACAACAAATTTTAAATTATACTGGGTCCACAGCTCCCTCCTTTTTTTCTCACCAGTAAATATTTATTCACTCTGAGCCCTGAAGTAGAAAATCCCAGTTGAACTGCAGCGGCACCAGGCACACTTCCTATCAGCCACAGCACAAACCCAAGCCCAGGGTGAAGGAGATGATCTGCCATGAAGATAACCAGCACTGCCTCATTCCACAAGAATTTTAATGACATACACGATAACCTGGCCATCCAGAACTATCGCTCCTAAACCCATATCCTATCAACAGCCCTTAGCTATCCATTAGAAAGGAAAAAAAATACGCTCAGCACAGAGCCCTTCTGACTATTGCTGCTTCCACATGAAGTGTGTGCTCCTCTCTGCTATGCACAGGCTATAGTACTTTTAATAGAAAAAATGGATTTTCTGTCATGCTGATAACCACATTCTACACACTTTACCCAAAAATGCCTCAAGAACAAGTTACACCCATGTCACAAAAAGGACAGGATGCAAAATTACTTTGCTTTCTCCATGCTGGTGGGAGCGACACAGCGTAATGTGGCTGAAGCAGGCAATTAACCTTTCTCCATTCAAACACTCAACCACTTAAAAGACACACAGTCATTTACACGGGTTTAAAAATACAGCAAATATTAAAATGAACTTGCATTTGCCGTGAGGAAACGCCACGCTCGCTTTTCTTAATCCCGCTCTATATTTTTATTAGGCATCGGCGGCTCTGACCAAGTGTGAAACAATTGCATCCTTCGGAGATACAAAGGATCTCGGCACTCCATCGATGAGGGTTAAAATAAAGGAGGGGAAGGGAGGCTCGTCCCGGAGGAGCGTCCTGAGGGCTGTCGCTGGCACTGACCTGTGCGATCCATCGAGGCCGGTCCCGGCTCCGGCTCCGGCTGCGGCTCCGGCGGTGCCCGCGGCGAGCGCGGCCGAGCGGCT
>VZTN01022746.1:337765-399493 GCA_013400515.1 Erpornis zantholeuca | reverse complement strand
GCTGGGCCTGGGGCTGGAGCTGAGGCAGGGCTGGGATAGGGGCACGGCCTGGGGCTGGGGCAGAGCCTGGGGCTGGAGCTGGGGCAGGGCTGGGATAGGGGCAGCGCCTGGGGCAGGGGCTGGGGTTGGGACAGGGGCACGGCCTGGGGCTGGGGCAGAGCCTGGGGCTGGAGCTGGGGCAGGGCTGGGATAGGGGCAGCGCCTGGGGCAGGGGCTGGGGTTGGGACAGGGGCACGGCCTGGGGCTGGGGCACGGCCTGGGGCTGGAGCAGGGGCAAGGCCTAGGGACAGGGGCAGTGGCTAGGACAGGGCCTGGGGTTGGGACAGGGGCAGTGGCTGGGGCAGGGCCTGGGGCTGCTTCCGCGCCCGCCCCGCCGCGCTGCTCCGGAGCCCCGGGTTCAAGCCCACAGAAAGGTGTGTTTATAAAGGCAGCTCGCGGGTCTCGGCTCCCATCCTCCTGCACCCCCTCAGCAGCACCGATTCGTGTTTTCCTGAGGCTGCTACAGGCATTTCAGCTGTAACGCTTTCCCGGCTGCAGGAGAAAAAGGCATCCCTTCGTCCTGAGCACCTCCATATCCCCGTCCCTCGGATCCACTCAGGCATGTTTTCGCCTGCTCTGCATAGTCTGACCCCTAAATAACACTTAAACAAGTGAACCAGTAAGGACCATATGAGCAGGAGTTATTCCCAGTTCTGCCAACTGGTTAACCTTGGATATATCACATTAATGTGTTTGTTGTTCTGCTCCCTCCTTTTGGAAAGCAGGGTAATATTTACTGTATTCCCAGAGGAGACTTTGTAAGCCTTAATTTTTTTCTCTGTTTATGCAGCCAGTTTGAAAAGGAGCTGTGTAAAAACTGCTATTACAATTTCTAGTTCAAACACCAAACCAAAAAAGAAATAATTATTACAACTCAACTTTCAGATCCCATTAAAAGACTGAAATCCTTCACCAGGCCACCAGTGCAGCAGTGAGGATGATGAGCTCTCCATCTGAGGCACTGATGCCTAGCAAGTAAGAGGAAAGCCTGGATGATGGATGACTCTCAGTCCTGGCTTGGCCATCAGCTTGTTGTGTGACCTTCCCCGAGTCATTTTAATCTTTCTGTATTGGTACAGAATGCAGAGTTGTTCTTGTTTCTGTGAAATGGCCCAAGATTTTCTGTATTTTTATCACTGCTACTCCTGCCTGAAGCTCAAAGGTACAAGCTAGAATTTGTAGCAATGCTGAATATTGTCTGGCCGCAGCCCATGGAAACTCCATGTGGAATCTAAAGGTTTTGCACACAGTTCCTTTCAACTCAGTAGGATGCTGAGAGTTATCAGCGTAAGTGAAGATTTTGGGGGGTGAAATTCTGTATGTTCTTTAGACTCAGCAAGACACCAAGTTCAGAAAGACAAAAAGATTTCCAAAACAACACTTTTTTGTTTATAATTCAACAGAAGAGGCTGCACAACCCCAAATTATACAGAACGGTCAGTATAACTGTTCTTTTTAGTCTGTAATGGTTGGATCAGCGCTGCTTGCTAAATGCTGTATAACCAAGTGACAATAACCTCGTTCATCAGCCCTGATGCCTAAGGACACAGCCAGGCCAAGCATGAGCTCAGCACTTACAGGAGACAGGAAAGATTCAAGCTTGGCAAAGCTGAGCAAAGTCAAACAGGTTATACTCGTTCTGTGCCTAGAAAGCTTAATGATCCTTTCCAAATCCCTCTTTCCCAATGCTAATTTTTCTTTGTTTCACCAAAACAGACATGCAGGAATGGGACAAGCTAAAGATAGAAGAACTTAATAGGAAACAACATGCCCATTTAGGAAAAAAAGCTGTTCTCATTTTGCATCGGTGGCTGCTGGGCTGCAGGAGTTGTTTAACCACCCCTCACCTGCAGCTCCAGTGACAGAGACCAAGGCTGGATTCATCCCAGGGATTATAAACCTCAGCTAGTAGGCTTGACCTCTCTGACTTGAGTGGGGAAGTTAATTCAAACTCAAAGACAGGAGAAAAGAGAAGCACACTGAGAAGTGAACGGTTTGCACAAAGTGATGGGGACAGAGCCAGGGCAGAGGTCCCCAGGGGTCCAGGATCCCAAAACAGAATGAGAACACAAGGTGAGAAACCCTGTGGAAATTCTCCACCCAGGTGTACTACAATAAAATAATGCACCCTAGGGTGACCACAGATAGAAGATAAGCCTCTGCTTAAAGGACTGGGGCTAAAACTCAGTTCCATAGCTCCTGGTGAACAGTGTTCAATCCAAGCTGAATGAAACAGAACCAAACAAAGCAAACCCAGAGCTGTCACATCAGAATGTGATAAAGCATAAAAACACAGCAGACACTGTCCACAGAGCATCTGCTGCAGCTTAAGGCCTACTACCCTGCTTAGGGGAGTAGAAATAGCAGAGGGGAAAAATTAGGGGAATGTATTCACAACAGCTCCAGGAGACTCTTCCAATACCTGGAACCTATGGCAAGCATGGAGACAGTGCACTTCAGTGCACAGGGATTGAGCACAGGCACTCCCTGCACAGGCAAGTGTTGGGGGCACTGCAGAGGATTGTGCCCTGCTGCTGCTTCCCATGTTTCCATGCTGAGATCCCACCTCCAGCTCCTCTCTCCTCACCCAGGGCTACCTGTTCTGCCCTTTGGCTGCAAACCTGCCAAGGCCTGAGCCTTTCTTGCTCAGTATCTGTACATTTCTCAGTGCAGCGCAGCCTTTTCCAAGGCCAGGGCTCAGGACTGTACAGCAAAACAATAATAAGGATTTGGTTTCAGAGCTAACTAGAATTCACCAGTTACTAGGAACACCACTGTGCACATCCAAGAGTCACATTTAAAAAGGTCTTTAAGAAGTCTCAGACAACCAGGCTCAAAACTGCTGTGGTTCAATGTAACCTCACAGGTTTCCTGCATATGAGCTGGGTTCTTGCTCCTGCACATAAGTTTTGACAGTAATGGATCATTTTTCTAATGCAGACAAGATCTCTCTCCCTTTGCTTTCCCCTTAATTAGGGCTTGAATTATCACAATAACAAAACAAAATTAAAAGTGTGACTCGAATTGAGGGTTTGTTGCTGTTTTTTCAACTAGGAGAACAGAGCAGAGAGGTATCACTAACTGCGAGCTCCAATTTGCTGTTAAATTAGCAATCAGCTTGGAAATATTTTATCTCTTAATCCTTGGGGTAACAGGGGTTGGTGGCTCAGAATCGAATTCAAAACAAATCTCCAACCCTGGAAAGCTGCTCTATGACACAAGTTGCACCCATGACCAATTTATTTCATTTCAGGTTGATAGAGCTCACATAGATAATTTGATTTACATAATGATTCAGCTTTCTACCATCTAAATAAACTTTGGGAAGCTGCAACAGCAACTTCTGTTTCAGACAATTCTCTTCTAACAGAAACTTCTGTCAACCAATTAAAGGACAGGATTATGCAATTCTTTACCAGTTCTCACTTCTACCAGTACTTTCTTTCCACCTTTGATTGTTCTAACACTATTCCATTTAAGAAGATAAAAGTGCCAAGAGCAAAGCAAGAGAGGATTTTAAATATAACCTCTTCGATTGCTTGAGGTTATCTAGGCAGAGAAAGACCAAGGATGCTGCAAGCCTTCCTCCCTTGCTCTTTGCATAATTTTTCATTAAATTAAAAATGGATTGCCATTAATAATGTATGCATGATAAGAGACTGTAGGATTGCTTTTGTTTTCAAAAATAAACTAATTTAATGCAAAAATAGTTCGATGTTAAGATACACAATTTTTGGAGTAAATTATTTGAAGCAACACCATTCTTGTAGGGTATTTTACAACCACAATTTTTGCTGAGGTGCTGCTCAATATGCACTGAAGCAAGTTCAGGAAACAAAGACCAACTGGACAGCTGAAACCAAGAAACTAAAATATTTAAAAGAAAATCTTGCTGCTAGCTCAAGATGAGAACTATTTCATTGCTAATTAGCAATATAGGTCACAAACTGCTCTCTGCTGAGGATTACGACAGGACATTTGCCTCCCCCAGCCACAGAACACAGTTGTTCAGGGCCTGTTTAATGTAATCTTATATAAAAAACTGTGGTTTTATACCAGAAGGACTCAGTGACTCACAGCACAAGAAAGAGAAAACCAGGCTGCACTTTGTGACTGACAAAAGGTATGTAAAAGCCTTTCAAGCTGTGCCCATCAGAGGCTCCCCAGGCAGGGTTAGGGCTGGATGAGGCTCTGCAGGACTGACTGCAGCCATGCTCCCACATGAAGGCAAAAGTGCTGAGCAGGCACCAGAGGGACATTCCTGCATTGTCCAGAGGGACATTCCTGCACTTTCTCCCCTGCAGGAGCTACGCCCAAGGCTCCACTTTAAATACAAGTGTACTGCCACTGCTGCACACCTCCCACTTAATCATCTTAAGGGCCATTTACCCAGCCATGCATTATTGCATCTCCGGGACAGTTACTGCATCTCCAGACCTCTGTCCTGCTGAATTCCTTGGTACAAACCTTGGGTTTATGATGCCCAACCAATCTGCTGCAGGTGTGTTACTGATTTAATAAACTGCAGAGTGAATGTGTTTATCAGGGGAAGGACGGGAGAAAAAATTTAGGATCTCAGTGAAAACCCAGCCCTGCAAACACCTCATATCAAGAGGGTGATTGGGATGTGTAAACTGAGCTCCACTCACACTGGGTACATAATGTGGGGCATCTTCAGCTCCCAACCAAGCCTTAAAGCGTTTAAAAGCATCAAATGCAGTTTTTGCTACAACACAGCTGTAAAAGGAACACTCAGCACAGGCATTGCTAGAGATGCCCTGGAACACCATGGAACTGAGTGTCCCACCTCCCCTTCCTAAAGCCGAGCCAGGCTGAGCCATCAGGTGCTGTACCTGTGGAAAGACACTGGCACATTATGTGGCACTCCTGCACAACACCAGTGCTGCAAAGCTCCACTGTCAAACCCACGCTGAAAACTCAGATCCTTTCTTACGAGTTTGTATTGTAAAATGCACAAGTGTCAAGCTCTGACAGGACACTGAGACTTCAGAGCAGACACAGCACATAAAGAGGAAGCTAAGGAGCCCCTACCTGGCTCCAAGTCCTGCATGGGACACACAGCATGTATTTTAAAGTCACGAACCACAATATTTACTGGGGGAATCCCTGCCAGAAGAAGAAACAGGTACTCCCTGCAACTTACTGTTAGCAAAACCTTATTCCAGGGTAAAGGGGAACCAGCCTCATGGACCAGACTCAACTAGGTGAGTAATTCCAGCATTCCCACACTGCCTTTCCTCCTCCCCCGAACAGTCTGAGCAAGCTGCTGCTCAGGACAGGTTTGTGCTTGTCCTGTGGTGCTATGCTCAAGGTGTGTCTCTCTGTGTGATCCACCTGCTCTGTTCAGCACTGTCCATAATCCCTCAGCACCTCAAGGGGTTCCTCAGGGAACGAGCAGGCACTCAGAGGTATTCCCCTCAAAAGTGTCTTAGACATGACAAAAGAGAACTCTGCAGTGCAATGGAAACAGCAACCCTGGTTAAAAATTTACATTTTCACAAGTTCACTATGGAGAAATAATAGATCATCAGTGTCACAGCTACTCAGGAGCAGCTCATTCCTTGGACTTGTTTCTACCTGGTTCAAGACTTGCAAGCTTGGCTCACTGAGCCTAGAGGAAGTGCAAGATAAGCTGCAAGGACAAGAAAAGCTCCTGAGGGATGGAGAGCAGAGACGTGAGAGAGGGAAGCAAGCACAGTAATTATCACACATAAGGTGTTAGTTTCTCCAGCCTTGAAGAAAACAGGAGCAGGTTCAGCAGTAGGGAGAAGCAGAGGCAGCTTAGGGGAAAAAGGTATTTGAGCTCCTGACACTGCTGTGAAGAGCTCTGCCACCCTTAAAACTCGTGGCCAAGAGAGAAACTCCGTTCATTAAAGCTGGATGGTGGAAGGGGCCCATGAGGCAGAGCCACAGTTTGAGACTGAATGTGGTGGAAAGCAGCCAGGTCAGAGCAGTGGAGGAACAGATCAAATGGCAGCAGCACAGACACATTTCACTGCCCCCAGGGCACAGCTCCCCCAGGTAATAACGTTTGTCCCCCAAAAGACAGCATCTCATGGAGCAGCTTCTTCTCCAGAGCAAGAGCTTTGCACCAGCAAGGACACAGAAAGAACATCTTGCACGTGGTTTGAGCATCTATGTATCTATAACCAGAGGAGACTGCACAGAGTTGAAAAATTTCAAATGCTTCCCCCATCTGTCCATCCCTCTCCTTTATGAGCATCATTCCACATTTCCCCAAGTCCCTTTTCAGCCCAGCTGCTCTTTAAGTACAAGCTGATCCTCTCTTTTGTCATATGAACTGAAAAATGTGTGTCAGTTGTGAGCACTGTGGGCAGTCCAGACCACCAGAGCAGTGCACCTTTAAGGCTGCAGGAAGGTATCCCATGGGATTGCACAGTCCATCCTCTGCAGCAGGAGTGATCTGACTCTACACCTGCATAGCAGGAAGCTTCCCATCTGGGAGAGTTGGGCAGTAATGGATCATTCTCTGGTGTAGCTGTCAGGCACTCGGTGGCTAAATGCACAGTGCTACAAAGGGCTCCAGTTTGCTTTTCCCCAGGTGAAGAGCTGGCAATGAGCTGCTCCGGTTTTATATTAGGCAACCACGGTTTGACTCACAGGAATATACTGTAATAGCTCTGGCAATAATTCTGCCTCTATCTCACCTCAGTCCCCACTGGATCAAAGCTTTTATTTAAAATATGCCCCATAACAGTTGCAAGGACAGAAAGAGAGGAGAATTTGTGTCTTGTGTGTCACTCCCTGCTCTCACCACAGCCATCATTCTCCTTTCAGACTGACCCTCTCTGAAACAGGGCTATAGTTTTGCCTGTTCAGGCATTGAAGTTTGCAGATACTGTGGTTTAAGTACCTCCATCTGTACAATTGCTCAGTTCTACTCTTTCTAATCATGTTCAGGCAGTTAAACCTTCCTTCTCCACACTCAACATCCAAGTACTTCATCTAGTAAAGGACATTGCTGATGTCCTCCCTGTGAAAAGCAGGGAACTGAAAGTCAGAAGAGGAATGATTACTCAAACATTCCCAAAGCTGCCTGTGTAACCTCCCAGAGCTCGCACTCAGTGCCATGCCAAGTTCTCCACATTAACCCATAAAAGAATGTGCACTATCTCCTCAGAGATCAGTTATTTGGGACTGAGGAGGAAGTCAGGGCACACATCCCAGGAGGTGAGCCTGTGAATCCTGCAGGAAGCTTCACTTGACTGAAGCTGGATTCTGCACAGACACTACTGCAGCAGGAAGGGATCTTTAAATGACCCCTCATGACCTCTGCCTTGCTCTCGTATTATTAGGAAATATTTTAGAATCGTTCCTCCTCTACTTAAGTGTGTTTTAAGCCCTATCAAATGCCCAAAAACCTGACACCCAACTTTCATTTTGCCCTGCTCTTCACATCTCTCTTTACTGCTTTACTTCATCAGGTTCCTGCTCAACTGCTTTCTGTTTCAAGTTCTCATCCTTTGTTTCCTGCTCTCCACTTTATCACCCTGCTTTCCCACTCACATCCTCCATTGTCCTGCTGTTATTTCAGCCCTTCCACAACCTCTTATCCATATTCTTCTTTCCATTCTTTCACTCCTTCATTATCACAAAATGTCCTATATCTCCTTTCCCAAGCACTGCTTTCTAAGAAGCTACTCTACCTTGCTACAATTAAAAAATCAAATCTTTTCAAGGAAGTCTTGCAATCATTAAACCCATGGGGAGAGGTTGGAAAAGATGAGAAACACCCCTTGGTTTTAGTTTTTAACACTGTCCTTTCTGCTGCCCCTACATCAACATTTTATGCCCACAGCTTTGATGGGCAAATGAAATGCTAACACAATCCAGCCAAAGTTAAATCAATTATCCAGAGGTCTTGACACAGACATTGACACCTTGACACCAAGAACACTTGACAAAGTACAGGATTTGCTCTCCCAGGTCATTTATCCAGACATGGGACACATTGTTATGCTGATAGACATTTATTTTCTTGTCTCTGGAAAAATGGCTATGCAAAGCATTCCCTCTCCAAGCAAAACACAGGTGACAGTCTCTCCCCTGCTCTGCAGCAAGTTTGGAAGCTGAAGAAGGGAAAAATCCAATTAAAGCATCTGGGACTGCTGAAGGAAGACAACACCCAGTACTGTCAAAGTGGGAGACACAGGAGAAGCAGCAGGAAGGTTCAGCTCAGTGTCTCACACAAAATCCAGGCAGTTCTGCACCACAGGGTAGGACTGGGAAAGGAGATTAGGAAATTCTGGAGTATTGTTGGCATAAACCTGGATTTAAAGCTTGTGGGTCAAGCACCATCACACAGGTCACCTGAAATTGGGAACTCACATTGATACAAAGCTTTTCCAGCTGTGTAAAGATAATGGAGCTTTTGGGAGGTAAATAAATGGAATCCATGAGGGAGCTACAGTGGAAGATCAGGAGTGACTTGGAACAGTCTGCTGATACCTGGATGTGACTCTCACAGCTTTGGGAAAGGCTGGAGCTACACAGAAAGTCAGGGAGCTCAGAAAAGTCAGAAAAGCCTAGGGAAAAACCAGAAGCATGGACAGGAGTGTTCAGAACCCTCTGGAAGAGCCTGTGCTCTGCTCCCAGCACTGAAGCACCAATTACTTCCAAATACAAGTAGCTGGAACACCCCAAATATATGAGTTGTGGAGTTTGTCCTTCACAGAAGGTGCTGCCTCAACAAAGAGAAAGAGCCAACAGGACAGAAACCCAACATGCAGAAAGTTCCAAAACACAGCTGAAACCTCTCATTGTTCAGGGATAGTCTTATCTTCCCCTGCAGGGCATTTATCTGGCCAGTCCCAACTCTGTATCTGCAACTTCTCCTCCATCCCAGTACTGGAAACACATGAATATTCTGTTTTATGAGGCTTGAGTAATACTCATGGAAG
This sequence comes from Erpornis zantholeuca, assembly GCA_013400515.1. Taxonomy (NCBI): domain Eukaryota; kingdom Metazoa; phylum Chordata; class Aves; order Passeriformes; family Timaliidae; genus Erpornis; species Erpornis zantholeuca. Next base: position 390,512 of record VZTN01022746.1, on the reverse strand, counting down.
TTGTCACTCAGCATCTCTCACCGTGACATTCACTCTGTATCAAGGACAAGATCACTGAGATCCCCAGGACAGGATCATTCTGCTGGCACTGGGGAGGTTATTTTTGTGTCTAGACATTGGAGAAGGGGATAATGCATCGAAATGTAGATCTTATGTTAAGTAACACAAATGCTGCAAAGCAAGAAATGCTGCTCCTACCCCCAAGGAAAACCACTGCACCTCCAAGCTTTAGCTCATCCTCTGATGTTCCAAGGTAAGGAGCAATTCTGGCTACTACTAAGAAAAAATACACAAACAAAGCACAGAATGTGTTTTTATCCAAATCTTTTCATGAAAAATCACAGATTTTGTTAAAAACTGGACATAAATGCTTTTTGTTAAAAGATAAGTTCTATATTTTCTCAAAGTACGGCTTCTGGAATTTTTTTCAACATCACTGAAAGCTTTTTAACACAGCACGGAGTTAAATGACAATGAAATGGCTGTTTTGAACATGAAGGAGATTATACTTTTTCTGAAACAGAAAGAAAAGAAGATGAAAGACAAACCTAATTTTCTCTCATTATAATCCATTGATGCTCAGATTTTTCTTAATTGCTTTCCTTATGGGTATAATCTAAACATTTTAAGCCATAATAAACCTACAAAGTACCACAGGAAAGTAGTAGAGAAAGAGCTTGGGGAATCTTTTAGCAAATTTTTCATTAGTTTTGCGTGGAGAACACCATGTGAGAAGCCTGGGTGTGTGTTACGGCCAGGGAAAACAGACACACAGAAAAGGATATTCCAGCCCAGCTCCCCAGGCCCAACATCCAGAATTCCTAACACTCCCATTCCCGGAAATGTCCAAGGCCAGGCTGGTTGGGGCTTGGAGCACCCTGGGACAGTGGAAGGTGTCCCTGCCCATGGCAGGGATGGGACTGGGTGGGCTTTAAGATCCCTCCCAACCCAAACCCTTCTGGGATTTCATGATTGGTTTGGTGTGAAAGGGAGTAACAGAAGCTGCTAAACACACGTACTAGAAAAACGAGCTGTAAGATGTACCAAAAATATCTCTGGGAAATAAAAACAAAGGTGTGTCCAGTGTAATTTACCCCAGAGTCAGGAGAGCTCAGCCAGGCTGGTTTGCACTGCAAGGCTGGGGCACCCCAGGCCACAGGCTCCAAAGCAGCCCTGCTGAACATGCAGCAGGAAAGCTGGGAATTGTCCACACCAGGCTAAAAAGCTGGGAATTATCCCCACCAGGCTAAAAAGCTGCTTCCTCATTAAGTTTCCAGAATGTAATGAGCACACAAGGTGTAAAAGCAGCAGTTTAAAACCCAATCTCTCCTGTCTGTACGATGTAACACTACCCACATCCACAGGTAACTGAAAATTAACACAAACTGGAAAATAGATTTAAAGCATTTTCCCAGTAATTGGAATGAACCAAGGATTTCATGTGCTTTTTGTCTTCATGCTCACAGTTCTGCAGCAGGACTGGGTGTTACTTTAAGCACAGCCCTTTACACTCCATATTCACACCATGTAGCAGCTGATCACTTAGCTGTGAGTAAACCCCAGTATTTTACACACGTGCAATGCTCTTTTTAACATACACTGGACATATTTCACTCAGCAAAAAGGTGGTATGTTTACAATTATTACCACTCCTTCCTCCCCAAGGGGTTATCACTGATTTAATGGTAACAGCTAAAATCACCAGGTCAACAACCTGAAGCTCCCAAGTGATGATTCAAGACCCTCCTACAGGGGTAAGGTGAAGGATCTATAAGGATGCCCCACTGTTGCCTACCTTACTGCACAGCCTTTTAAAAACACATCTCAGGGACTCATTGGAGTTACAGGCTTGTGAGTTACAGTGCTTGAGAGGATGCTGCTTTAGGGGGAAAAAAGAGCCTGCAGACAAACCCAGCCCACGGAGCAAAGAGGACAACGCTTGTTTGTATCCTTTGTAACCTCCTAAGGATGGGAAGGTAACACTCCCCCAAAGCCACCTCACTGCTCAGACTGCCCTCTCTTTTGGGTCACAAACTCACTTTCATTATTTCACAGAGAACCACTGCTGCCATAAACTAAATTCTTTACAGATTAAAGAGAAGGAACCCAACATAAGCTGCTGACTACAAGCTTTTTCTGAAATGCACTACCTTGGCTTAAGGCTTAACCCCCCAGTCTTTCAGAGGGACAGGATTTCTTAGACATCGATTGCCAGTTATATTAAACAGATCTCCACCATCTGTTCCATGGACATCAGGGCTCAACAGCATCAAAACTTCAGGACAAATTATGACAGTAAATCAGAAAAGAATACAGGAGAAGAATCCAGCATCTGAGTGCTTGCTATCATTAAAGAAAGCAAATAAACCCACTTTTACATTCAAAGAAAGTTAGTTCCAGTCGTGTTTGGGAGTCCCAGCATTGACCAAACTCTGTGGTTCCAGCAGAAACATTCACCAAACAGAGGAGTCTGCACAGGGAAGAAGAAGAAACGAAGGGAAGGGGCATTAAATGACTTGTCTGAGCACACAGTTAATTACTGTGGGGTATCACTCTGGTTTCCAAAGTCCCAGCTCTGTCTCCCCATCCCTCACAGGCCATGCTGGCTCACTGATACAGACTCCTCTTCCTCAATAAAGCAGGAGGAAGAAAAATCATCATGTGGGGCAAGCAAGGAAGGCAGACAAGCTCCTGCACATTTTGTTGAGCCCTTCAAGCTCACCCCTGAGCACTCACAGAAACCAAACAAGTAATATTTTCCTAGACTGTGAAAGGAAATGAGTGTTTCATTGAACCCAATATACAGTAAGTGTAAATAGTGTGACAGAGCAGCACATTACACATCAGCAGAGAAGCCTTCAGTGAATCATGGGCAGCTGAAGATCAGAGCTCCTACACCAACCACCAGCACTTACAGGACTGCCCACAGTACCTGCCCAGGGTGACAGGGCAAGGTGAGGCCCTTGTTCCCAGGGGAACACACAGGGATCATGTGGAATCACTTGTGCCTACTTGTCCAGTCCCACTGGAGAACCCTCAAACCCAACACCTCTGATTTCTCTCCAGGAGGAACAGACTATCCTGTTTTAAAGTCTCAACAATCCACATGTGGCTTTTGAGATGTCTTGGGACTCAATTTCTGTAAGAGGAACGGAGGGAAATGAGTAAGTCACTATGTTTAAGTCAAACCTATAAAAAGAAACACGAGTGTCAGACTCCTGGGTGACAGCTATGGGGTGCCAGGTGACACATGGCCTGGCACAGGCACACTGTAATTTGGTGCAAAGAAGTCATCATAATCAATATTTACAGGTGGGTATTTTTATAAAAAAGAGTGCACATTTGCCACAACAGATTTAGAGACTGCTCTTTCAATACAAATAAAAGCATCAGATGAAAAATCCTGCATCCCCCCTCAAAAATATCTCCAAACATAAATACATCTTCAAACCTGACCATGCAGGTGAACATTTACCCCAGGTCAAAAGCATCACTAGAACATCCCCACTGGCACTAACACCCAAAAGCACAGGGTGAGTTTCTTCACAGAAAGGGTTGTTAGACACTGGAAGGGGTGGCCCAGGGAGGTTTGCAGTCTCCATCCCTGGAGGTGTCCAAGGAAGGCATGGGTGTGGCATTCAGTGCTCTGGGATGGGAACAAGGTGGGCATGGGGCACAGCTTGGACTCAGTGGCCTGGGAGGGCTTTTCCAACCTGCATCCAACCTGATCCTGGGATTCTGTGACTGCTCCGAGGGGGAATTATGAAACTTGTTTATAAGGATCAGCACTATTATGCAACTGTTAAACTGTTCATATTTGCAGCATGAAAACAAACACTGCCAACAACTCCTCGGGAATGAATCTTGGGAAGCACCAGATAGACTTCAAGCACACGAGGTGATTACTTGGATGTTTCTGACAACTTCGTGCCCAAGGGCTGCAATTGTGAACCACATCTGGTGCCAAAGCTGGTGCCTCTGCTAAGGGCCTCAGATCTGCAGTGGCAGTAATTGTCTTTTTTCTGTGCCCTATTATATGGACAACACACAAGAGTTTTACAAATGAAATTAGAAAAAACCCTAAACACTCACAAGAAACTTAAGAAGATCAAGGTCTTGTAAAAGAAAGAAAATTTAAACTCTATTCATTGCACCATGGTTACATATAGAACACATTTACTTCTCAGGCTTCTAATGCTCACTGCAGGTTCTTCAAATCAGCTTTTGCTTGAGGATTTGCTTTCAACATATAACCTTATACACAGGTTATACACAAGGCTTACCTGAAAGAAGGCCCAGTATTTGCAAAATAAAAACAAGACCATCCCCATCATTTTAAATCACTACAGAAAAGCTCACAGACATATCTTTTCCAGATCAAATAGGACTCATTGATTGATTTCATTCCAATTCTGTTAGTGCCAAACACCCAGCATTCCAGAACTAGTAAATTGTGTGTCCAATTATCACTCAGAGAGTTCAAGGGGCTGAATTTAAATGAAAATTATGAAAATGAAAGGGACTCAAAATGCTATTCTGACTAGAGAAGTGAGCTTTGAAAGTGATAGTTGCTCAGGGAAAGCACTTCTAAAAATGTTAAGTCTTACCAAGTGTGATTTTAATAAAGATTTAAAGATTGCCAAGGTTTTTCTTGCTGTCCCTCACTCCCACCCCATGACAAAGTAACCAACAAGATGCAAAAAACAAGAAACAAAGATTTTCAGTAAGAGTGGCTTTGTGCATGAACGAGAAGGGGGGAAGATACATTAAGGAGGAGAAAAGAAAAAAGGAGAAAAAAAAATTTAAAAAAGAAACAAGCAACCCAAACAATAGTGGAAGTTAAAAGCATTAGAAAAAGCTTACCTGTAAATGAGGAACAGACACTGCAGAAAGAAAAGTTTGGGCATGCTGAAACACCATAATTTATGGAAAAATGCAACTAGGCAAGTTCCCTAAGTGCAGCCCCACACCCTTGTGAACCAGCACACCCAGATGCCTTTTCCTTCCTTGACACTTCTGGGGCAAGTTCCCTCTCCCAAAGCAGAGAGTGACCAACACATCAACCTTGGGTTACAGCTACACAATTGCTGCCTTTTGTGCTCCTATTCCCAGAGAAGCTGTGGCTGCCCCTGGATCCCTGGCCAGGGATGGGGCTTGGAGCACCCTGGAACAGTGGAAGGTGTCCCTGCCCACGACAGGGATGGGCTGCCATGGGCAGGTCCCTGCCCAGGGGTGGCACTGGATGTGCTTTAAGGGCGCTCCCAAACCCAAACCATTCCTGAACAGTCCTAGGGATGGAGATCCACAGCTCCCTGTTACCCTGTTCATTCCAAACAAACAATGTGCCACAATCTAAAGTTCCACACAGGAACAGAACTTGCATTTCATGCCTAGAATAAAATTTTGAAAGGGTCAGATGGGCTAAAAGTGACCCACTGGGCAAACCACTAGCTAAAATAACATTTCCAAATACATCTTTAGACAAAAGTTTGAAACCACCAAGTCATGTTCCTCAGCAATCTCAATCCCAGTGCCTGATTCCCAAATGATTTCCCAACATCACTTCCAAAGCAGAAAAAGCACAGAAATATTTATTACAAAGAAGATCAAATAAAAATCACTTAGCATAATTTTACTATCACAGCCACAAGAAAGACAAGTGAGGAAAGAAAATGGCTACAAGTATTCCTGATTTAAGTTCCTACACAGGAGACAAACTGATGGATTTGATGCATTCAGCAATATAACCTGTCTCTAATTAAATCTACTCCAAGAACATTCTTGAGGCAGCAAAAGTAATGTTTGAGCCCCTCTGGAGATTGCAAGGAGGTTCTCTCAGCTGGAAGGCAGGAGCAGAGCTGAGCTCAGACTCTGGTGCAGCTGAGGGCTCTCTGCCTGCCAGGACAAAGCACAGGAGCCCAGCCCAGCTCCAGGGAAGGAGCTGCAGGCTCGGGGCTGGCACAGAACCCTGCATCACCCAGGCTGTGCCAGGCAGTGTTTTGCCTCGGGAAGATGCACAAAGAAGAGCACAATGTGCTGTGTACACGAGCCAGGCTGGTGCATCAGCCTTGTCTGCCTTCAGTCCTGTCACACAGCCCAGCTACTGCACAGAATTTCCCTTTTATCTAAACTAAAGCTTTTAAAGCAGACGAATGCAAATGTTATCCTTGCTGTGACTGCATTCCTGGGCTTGGGACACTATAAGCACTGATTTAGCCACAGATCTCAAATTAAAACATTTACACATTTCCTGTCAAGTAATGCAGTACTTAATTTAGCCCTTTAAGGTGGGCTATATATGAGAGAACTACAAGTAATCACATTCTGGAGAATTAGTTTGGATCACATTCCTGGTCACAAACAGATGGAATTCCTGCTCTGCTCCTCCAGAATTATTGCTACTATATAAACTCAGCCTCTCTGTTTTCATGCCAAACTTACTCTTGTCAACAATGAAAGCAAAACCCAAGTTTAGTGCTGGGCTGGTTCTGCTCTTTCTTCTGACTTGATCTAGATGCAAGGAGTTTAGAAATAATAGTAACAATAACAATAAAAAATAATTATTATTAATAATCATCAGATAAATAATCCTATTGAATATTTAAGCCAGCAACCATCTCTGTAAAAATTTATCCTGGGTGTCTCTACTTAATGCATGTAATAAGGAATCTTGTAAAAAATTAACCAAATTTTCAAATTAAGTTTCTGTAAGATTCCATATGCTTTTATCATTGTTGAGTATCATAACACTCCTACAGGAAAAAGAAAACAGAGGAAGAAGGAAGAAGAAAAAAATAAACTAAAGCTTGCAAAAAGGAGAAAACATTGCTCTTTTCCCAGTGCTTCTTTAGAGAAAGGCTGATGAAATTAAGCAATATATACAGCCCATGCATTCCAAAAGAGGCTTGAAATGCCACTTTAACATAAGCCAAGAAAAAAAGACGAATCCAATAAAGTAATAAAATAAAAACGCCCATATGACCAAGAGACTAATTTTGTTTTCATATTTGGAGTCGTGAGCTCCTCCTTTATGTGGCATCTGAGGACCCAAGCAGATTATTTCAGTGTTTTCCAGCATCCTCAGTAGCCTGTGTTCCTCCACCTTCTCCCTTGCACATCGTTCTTCTAACTTGCAGCTAATCAAAAGAAATTTCTGGGATCTTCACTTCCATTTTTAGTGCTGGCCTGGTTAAAAAAACAAAGGGAACCCAGCAATAAATAGTGAGACAGGCTTCTCTTTTTTTGTTGAAAGAGTAAAGAGAAAGAATCTCTCTGTTCATCCTTGATCAGATTATTGAGGCAAACAGGCTCTTCCAGAGCTGTTAGCAATGCACCCAGCCTGGTGTGAAGTGTGGAGGGAGAGGAGGTGGGGAAGAAAGCCATCCCAGAGCTGAAATGGATTCAGTGCAGTGCCAAACACACACCTGGCCACTGCACTCCTGGGAAGTGCTGCTGGGACACCTTGGCTGGCACTGAACTTCTGAACTCCTGCCCAATTCACTTTGGGTGGATTGAGTTAAATTCTCTGTGTGTAACTTCCTGAACAAGCAGGTACCTGTCAGACTGTCCTAGTTTATTTTTGAAGTCCATGAAGTGCAGTTCCATGCAGGAGGGGATTTGCAGAACCCTCAGTTCTCACACCCCCATCACTGACCCTGACAGGTCATGTGGAGGCAGCTGGCCTGGAGCAAGTGAAGCCTTGGAGAAAAGGAACTGCACAGACACCACCAGGTCCTCCCCATGGAAATAAGTGAACACCCAACTCTGCCTGGATTTGCACTGTCCTGAATCTTCCTTTTCCATAAGAACTAGCCTGCTTTATGCCAGGGTACATCCAGGATGACTGAAATAAAGACTGAGTGACAAATTAAACAAGAGCACAAAAAGTTGGGTATTACATCAAGAATGTAATATTCCATCACCATGGGATTTCAGCTGCTCAACACCACAGTGGGATCAGGTACAGAGGTCAGACTCTGCATATAAAACAGTCTGCATCCCATTTCTTGGGCAAACTCACAGTGACAACGTGAGGCTTTCAGTATTCTGGAAGGAACCAAACTGAGGCTTCTGAAGATGGATTTGCTGAGCTGTTCCCAGGATCCTGAACTGCAGAGGAGAAGAGAGGCTGTGTGTGCTCAAATAACCCCGAGTGAAGGGGCCCAAACACTGCCAGGTGTCTCTTCTGCAGACAGAGCTGCCAAGAAAGTCAAGGACTGTCCTAGTCTACTCTGCAAATCGTTGGAAACTGGAGAAATAACACCACGGACTTCCAAACCCGTCCTGAGTGAAGACACAGGGGTAAATGAGGTGACAATCCCTGCATCAGTTCTGAGTGGCCAGGACACCCTTTCCCTCCTGGCACAGCACAGCCCCTGTGCAGCACCCCAGCTCTGCTGCAGCCATCCCCACCCCTTGTGCTCTCTGCTCAAACTTCGGGGATCTAAAATGCATTAATTACAATGTTAAATGAACCTGCACTTGAAGGGGGATCAGGGGGAGAAAAAACTGATGTGCAGGTCCCCATGGCAGCAGCCTGAAAGGACAAGCTTTACAATTCTGTGATTATTTCACCAAGGCAGCTCTCCTGCCTCTGAAGCATTTCTGCTGCAGCTTATCCGATGTGCTCAGCACTTCTATTTATACAGACATGACTCACCTTACAACTGCCTCACACAAGACTCCCCTTCCACCTTCCCTTCAAGAAACAACAACAGCAGCAGGAAAACACTGTGAAAGTAAGATCTCTTCCTAGAGTTCATCCCGACCTGGTGACAGGGCTGTGAACACAGAGTGATACACAAGGTTTGGAATGCTCAGAACTGCCATGGGGATCTGGGGTGAGCACAGAGGGGAACTGCTGGACCAGAAACTGTCACCCTGATCCCACCTGACACTGCCATATGCCCAGCCCCGCAACAGCAGCAGGAATGGAAAGACCCAAACCTCATCTGCATTCAGAACATCATTTCAAAGGTGTCTTCAATGGGCAGACATGTCACACAGTCATTTTTTCACTGCAGTCCCTGAAGTGAATTGTTATGTTGCCTTTATTATTAAATTGAGGACATTCTTTTAAAATCAGAAAAACAAGGAGGAAAACAGCAAAGCTTGGCTAGAAAGTTGGGTAGACATGTCCCTAGAGACCTCCCATCTAAAGTCTGGGAAAAAACCAGCTCTAATCTCCTCTGGTACTCCTTAGACTGGAAAAGAGAAACACTTGCAGATGGTGTTCCTGAGGGGGTGTGGGAGGCAGGGAAAAATAACTTCTCCAGACTCAGCCTTCCTACAATGCGTAAAGGGAATCAGATTTCTCTCACTTGTTCAAATTCTACATTTTGGGGGTGTTTTTATTCACCCCTGGTTGCTTCCTTCTCCCAGTTCCCTGGATTTCCATCCACATGCTCCCTTCTCTACTACACCTCATCTCCCACATCAAGGCAACACCATCCCAGGGCTGCAGCACCTCATCACCAATCTTACAGTCCCCACTTTCCAACAGCTCATTCCTCCCAAGAGCTCCTCAGCAGCTGCACCAGGAGGGAATTTTGCCTCTTTTCTCATCTGTGTAACATGGTCACAAGAGCCAGACTGACTCACAGGCACCAAAATGGACATTCCAGTGAATCAGGGTCTCTGGGATATATGTCCTTCATCCCACACAGCACTGGGAGCTGAGCTAGTGGGTTCAGCTTAATTGAAACTAGGACCCAGAAAAAGTCACAATGGAACAATTCACAGGTTCATTATCAATATCGACTATCAGCAGTAAAGCTGATTTGATCAACAGCTTCACACCAAAAAAGTAGTTTGGACAGAAATAAGCAGAAATCTTTCCCAACCTGTCCTCTCTCATGTCCCAGCTCTGTCAGTTTATTGTAGATGATCCTCATTCACAGCAAAGTCTTTTCCTTAAAATTATTTCGTGTCAACTGCATTGCTGGTAAAACTGCCATGTTCTAATAAGAAAAGTGTCTTGCTTGTTTGTTCTAAAAGCCCAATACAAAAAGATCAATTTCTTCCTTTATGCTGATCTAATGCCCCAGTGGGCAAAGCTTGATAGTAATAACCTTCACTGGGAAGAGGATGAGTTGTTCTTCCCCAGTTCTCCAGCTCTAAGTAATCCAACCACTGAGAAAGCAGTAAAATCCAGCCTGTGCTCCACGTGAGCTGCAGTGCCAGCATACCTCAGGGAGGGCTGGGGTCCCTGGGAGCCCTTCAGTAGAGGCACCCATGTGCTGCAGTGAACTGAAGTGAAAGGCCAAGACAACCCCCCTAAACAAACAACATCTCCTGCTCCCTGGGTGTTATAGGGTAAAATACAGTCTTCTTGGATGCTGAGACTCCACCATCAGCCCTGCAAGAATTCAAGGTGAGCTCTCCCATTTCAGCCCTGCCAGATGCTGTTGCTAAGCATATTTTAAAAGAATTCAGCCATGGATACATCACAAGACAATCCAATATGGACACCAAAGGAACCCAGACCCATAGGAATAGGAAAGAAATGCTGTCCAGCAACTCTCACTCCTGTCTTTTCCAGCAGGATGGAGTGGAAATAAAGCTCTGACATCACCAGAGCTATTAAGGAACCAGAAGGCACTGCAGTTATCTGCAGACTCACTCAGAACACTGGATGACTGTTCTGGTATAGAAACTGCAGAGGATGACCTTGGATTTCATCCTGAGGTGAAACTCCATTTGAGCATGCCTCACCTCCCAGCTGCTCTGACATTCCCAGTGCCATCACTCAGATTGTCCTTGGCTTCCATGGGCAAGTCCTATGAATGGAAATGGAACCAGGGCAGAGGCTGTTGAACACCATTTTTGCTTTGCTGCTGCCTAATTAGATGATGCTGACTAATCCTCTGCATTACTTCACAGTGAAAGGAACCCAGCAGGAGTGTTAGGATGGGTTTGAAAGAGCTAAAAGCCATGAATTATTTCCTTTTACAGAGAGCATTTCACTTGTACAAGTTGCTTCCATCAAGTGTTCCTTTCTGAGATTATATTCCCCACAAAATGTCTCTGTGGCCTCCAGTGTTCCAAGTGCAAAGAACAGCAGACAGAAACAGAAAAATGAAGAGGAAAAATCTGGATGCATTCCCCTGAAACATTCTCCATATTGAAGCAACTACAATGAGAAGTGATTTGCAGGACAGGCCTCTTGACCTACCATTAAGCAAACAGGGGCTATATGTGTTTGTTCTCCTCCTGCAAAACTGTAGATCTGTGGCTAATGCACACATGATGCAGCTCCTGAGCAAGTTCACAGAGAGCAGCTTGCAAGTTTAGAGTGGGACATGCACAAGCACCTCTTGCAAAGCTCAACCCCACACTTGTAGAGTCCTGTTGGCCTGAGAAAGCCTCAACAGACTTAACACTGCCAGAAATTTAAACCTAAAATGTTCTGATTGCCTTTGTTTCCTCTGAGATCTTGCTGAACCACAGCTGCAAAAGACACAAGGTGAAAATAAAGGCTACAGACTGAAATATTCAAGGATAGGAAATCTTTTACAATCAATTTTTTTAAAGCTTTAACAGGATGACATCACCAGCTACCTCATTACCTGAGCTGGTTCCTATGGCAAGGAGAATTCAACTGCTCAAGCCTTCTTTTTTTCTCCAGGCTTAGCTTGGTAAGTGATGATCCATAGGAAACACAGCAGTGCTACTGGAAAGACAAAGTAAACAATGGCAGCTCAGTCAGCTGGGGTGTAGGACAGCTCTGGTTAGGAACTGAGGGCTCTACAGCCGTGGGCAGTATGGAAAACATTCCTCATTTTCACAGAATCACAAGATATCCTAGTTGGAAGAGACCCACAAGGACCCCTGAGTTCAACTTCTGGCCCTGCCCAGACATCCCAACAATCCCAGCCTGTCCCTGAGGGCACTGCCCAAACACTCCTGGAGCTCTGGCACTTCAGAGCAGAATGTGATGTCAGCCAAGGAAAACAAATGCACTTTGTTGGTGAGTTTTCAATAAAACTCAAAGTATAACAATCTCAATGCTCCAATGTTTTACTTTTTGTGATGCATATTTCCCCAAATCATTCAAGGGTGCATCAAAACCAGCCCCCACCACCCTGGATGGACAAGTCTGAAGAACATTCATAATTCTGGTGCTGGTGACTGGGAGAAATTCTACCCTCTCCAGTCAGGAGCTCAAGGCCTCCCACACCATATCAGCCTCCTAACAGTTGCAAATGAAAGGCTGTGTGTGCCTTCACACAGGGGTGTGGGGTGTGTTTCTCAGGCTCCTGCATGTGCATCTCAACCTCTGTTAGAAAGCACCTCTCAGGAAATAACAGAGTTTGAACCACAGTTTTATCCTTCCAAAGAACTCCACACAAACAACCTTCTGCCCAACAACACAGCTCCTGAAAGCTGCCCAAGGTCAAATGTGCTCCTTCCTTTAGTGACAAATCCAGGTCAGCACAACTGCAACTTCACAGCAGATCCCCCAGGGTGGGCCAGGCTGCACCACTCACCGAGGGCAGGCTTTTAGTCTCAGTCTTACCTGAGCACAGAAGTTGGCTGAATATTCTGTTACCTATTACACAGACATTTGGGTCAGAGATGGAGGAGAGAAGGGGAGGAAAAACACAGCTGGGTTTACAGAGCTCCCAGGTTTGTGCAAGGTAAAGAATAAAACCTCTTCTACTTACACTGCAGCCACACTTGGTCAGGAAGCAGAATGACTAAGCTCAGGTCCACAGTTATTTTCAAAGTAATTTGCTTTCCAAACAGCTTCACAGGTGTACCTGCAAGTCAGCCCCTACTGCATGCACCCTTTTAGATCTCGTGTTTTTATTGGCAGCTGATTTTACAAGTACCTAGTGCAATAATGCTCAAAAAAATGTAATGCATAAATATTCCTGCATACAATTAAGCTAATAATTAGTTCCCATCAAGGACATGCATGCAGGAATGTGAAACAATAGCTGAACAGTGGAAGTGTACAGGCATTCATTAAGTCACTACATAAATGCAGGAAGATTCGCTGCTGGAAACAACCTTTGCTCAAGGTCCCTGGTGAAGTTGTTTTAATGTAACTAATTCAGCAGCATTCAGAATAATAAGAACTGGCATAAAACACGAATTCAGCTGAAGGACAAGAAGCCAAGGACTGTGTATCATCCATAAACAAGACCATGACAGAGCTGGGCTGGCACAGGGTGCCCAGATGCACCGGGCAGCTCTGCCACCATCCCCTCCCAACAGGGGGGACAGCAAATGTCCCCTGAAGGTCAGGACCCAAAATGCAATTCCAAGGGGAAAAAGAAAGGAATTCAGTAAGTGTGGTGCTAGCTGTTTTCTGTTTTAGTAAATAATATGTCTTTCCCCTTGGTATTTGGATAATGTGGTAACACTGAGGAAGAATTTTGGTTGATCTCAAATGAACAGGAGTGAGAAACCATTTCAGCCTCTCCTGGCAAGGACAGAAGCCTCAGCAGTCTCACACCTTTCTCCTTTCCTTCCAAGGCATCTTGTCACTTCTGCCCAGCCAGCAGACCTGCATGGCACACGGGAGGAAGATGGGAGAGCAGCAGCCAGGGGAGGATCAAACACCTCAGAATGGACTTCAGGCCCAACCAAACAGATTTAATCATTTTCCTCACATTTTAGTCCAAACAACATGTGACCTATTTTAGGCCTCACTCTGAGCTGACTATAATTAACTGTAATTTGTACAGATTTCAATTTAATACATGAACTGGCATGCTAAAAAAAAAAAAAAAATTAAAGCAGGGCAATTTCCAAAGTTAAAAAAAAGTCAAAAAGTCATTTTTAAGTTAGCATGTCAGACAAAAACACGTTGTATATTGGCTCTATATAATAATGTTTCCAAGACAATTCCAAGGTAAATATTTTAGAGGCTTTTATGGTGTCTCAAACTTAGCACAAGGCCAGAATGTGATTTCATAGACTTAAAAACTCAACTTCCCTTTAATAAAAATGCAGTTAATATTTGTTTTCTTAGCAGCAGTGGAGGCTTATATTTCAGAATTTGGCTGAGCTTAGGGTTTTTTGCTGTGACATAAAGCACAGTTGTGTTTAGGCTCAAATGAGATCTCCAACTCTAGTGAGACCTGTCCTTATTTCCCATCTCCAATTCTCTTCTCTCCTATTTCATTACTCGAGAAAACACCACCATTTCCAGGCTCCCCTTTCACTGCCACCCCCAGTGCCACACAAAATCCCAGCAGTGAAGATAAAGAGAAGAAAGCTCTGTTTCAGAACCTCATGTGGACATTCCCCGAGGGAAAAAACCCACAAGAATAAATTCTTACTCATTTATATCCAGGCCTCTTTTTCCCTCACTCCCAGGCACTCTTATCTAGGCTACAGAATTTTCTCTGCTGTAGGTGAGTTATCACAAAATCCCTTTTCTAAACAAGATGGCAAAACCAGAAGAAGCCCACAAGGTTTTGAATCAGAACTTGACATACTGTACAGTTCCAAATGGGTGAATCTGTCGGCTCTGCACCTCCCTTTTGTTACTTAAATTGCATTTCTGTGCTTTGCATCCCTCCTTTGTTGGAAACTTTTATTTCTCTGGTAACTTCTGAAACAGACAGCAGTTTGTGGAGCAAAGAAGAATAAATCTATTAAATTTTTTGTAAAGGAGGAAAACAAGAAAAACTCCCAGTGCCCTTATCTGTATCAGCACCTGCATAAAAACACCCTTGGATTTCTCTCCAGCATGTCCCTCCAGTGGAGGCAGCCACATCTGCCTCGGAATTCAGTGTCAGGCTGGTGCCAAAGTTTTCCTGACTAATGCTGCAAAGCCTGGCTGTGAGCTAAGATGCAGTGACTTCAGTTGGAAAGCAAGTCTGACCATTCTGCAGTGCTGTCTGGCAAGCCAGGAAAGAGATGAGGGATGGAAAGACTGACAGAAATGGAATTAAGAAGTAGGAGATGAGATGACATTCAAGAAGAGAGAGATGATAAAAGCAATGACACCATTCTGACTTGACACACTTCAGAAAATATAACTTCAAGCTGACAGAGCATAAATAGTCACTGATGATGTAAAAACAGAGCTAGGAGTACTTGGAAGTATTAACTTTCCCTGGGCAACTGTCATTCCTACAGCCCAGACAGAACTTTTTTGCCTCTCTCCAAGTTGAATGGCACCATTTTGCATTTGGCTTCCAAGATAACTTTGCTCTAATTCAGAACAGTCCCCTGCAAAGCAGAGTGAGTTCCCAGCACCACAGAGAATGAATAAATGCAGCAAAGGCAGATGCAACTTCCACCTTGCAAGGGTGTTCAGAAAGCTTTGAATTCATTCAAACATGAGAAGGCAACATCCAACCAAAATCATCATGAAGCCAAGGGGAAACACAAGCACAGCCCAAACTCACCAGTTAAGTGTAAAGCATGAGCAGAAGAGCATTGCTAGAAGTGTAAGAGAGCTGGGCTCCAAAGCACCCACACCCCTGTGGCTCTGAGCTCAGCTCCCTACCAGCAACATAGAACAGTGGGAAAACACTACTGGGATGTGCCTGGAAGTGCCAGAGGATGTGCACAAAGAGCACCAAGCTCTGGTACTCCACAGAACAAGTGAACTCCAGCACTGCAAGTGCAGAGAAGCTGAAAGAATGATCCAATGAGAGCCAGGGCAGGAACAGCTGGACAACCCCAGATGTGCCCAAACTCCCAGTCCTTCCTTGCCCCTTGCTGCAACTTCAGACCATGGGAGAGGATCTTCCCCAAAGCCCCAGAGCTGCCCCAGCAGTTCACCTTCCACTTCTGCTCCTGCTTCCACGGCAGCCCTCTTAGGCAGGCAGTAACCATGGGCTGGCTGCAGCATCCCCCAAACATCCACTCACAGCAGAAGTGTCACCCCTAACAAATCAGAGGGAGCAGAGAGCAATAACACAAAACATCAGGAAAGATATACAGCACTGGAACAAGAAAAGGAACCCCAAGGAAAGCAAAAAAGGATCCAGAGATAGGAGCCAAGGACTGTGCATCACAACATACTTGGTGTGATTGCTTGTAGAGGGGTGGTGGGGCAGAATCATCCTTTTCTTGAAAATGCTATGATTGGGCTTTATCCCAAATGAATAGTGTTAATTGTTTACACCAGCAGCAATCACTGTCATCACCATTTCCTATTACTCTTCTTTGGTTTCCAATTTTTCTTGCTATGGTGGCAGCTACTCCTTACCCTAAACAACAAGGAATACTCCTATTCCTGACTGTTTCTTATTTATGCACTCAACCCTCCACTCCCAAACACAGGGCTTGTCATAGGGGTGTTTAGTAAAGAACAGTGACACTTGAAAAGGAGCCCCACTGAGGACAGTGTGGGGATTTTGGCCTTCTAGGAGCAATCACCAAGGAAAAAATCTTATCTTAAAGATAGCAGCTATTAAAAAAGCATCCTTGGCCTTCAGAGATTGAATCACCAGAGCTTTGCCTTTCTGACAGTTGACCAAACTAGTGTTGCCTGTTCTGAGTTCCAGCTACCCCCTCATCTCAACCAAGATAAGATTTTTATCTTCCCAGCCTTTAGACTGATAACCACATAAATGCCTTTTCATGCAAGTCAATTGGGTTTTCAACTGTTTTTCTGTTGAGATTTCTGTAGAGATTTACATATCATGTAACAGTGATGGCATTGCAGAACTGGGACAACAGACAGGCAGCAGAGCAGTGCCATTCATTCTTTAACAAGCTCTAGGTGTGTTTAAGGAAGGCAGAGGGGCTTCCTTCCTGAACATTCCAGAAAAACAGCATGCTCTTCCAAACTGATCACGTGGCTCCCAACAAGCTTCATATTTTGCCCAACCAAAACACAAGCCATGCTGACCACATCACTGAAACGTGGCTGGAAAATGGAAAACATCCCCCTCCACAAATGTAGTCACAGGAAATAATCACTCATTAAACAGAGAAACACACAGAAACACAAACAATGGCATTGACCTGTTCAGAGCTGGTTTGACTTGTCTCAATTCAGAGTTTCTTTCTAAATGAAGTGTATCAGCTGAACTCTCAGTAAGTACACGTGGCTCCATGCACATATTTAGTACCCAGAGCTGCTTGGTAACTCGAGAGCCTGAAGCTCTCTGATGTACTCAGTCCTTTGAAGAAAAGAAGCTGTTTAGAGGGAAGTGCAAAGGAAAATGTGCAGCTTCCCAATCCTAGAATAGACATTGCAAAATGAATGGAGTCAACGACAACAGCAGTAAAGTATCTCTTCAGTCCTCCTGAAAAATTCTGCTATTTCAACTTAAAATACTAACAAGATAAGCACTTTCTCCCAAAAGTCCAACTTTATCTTGAATTTTGAAGGGGAAAACCTCAACCAACCAAACTCTGATACTACAGACACATCCCACCCCAGCATAGGAAATAAACACTAAGGAAAATTTAGCCCTGTGATTAATCCTTGTTTCATTTGCCCATTACAAGCAAGAGAGTTACAGAGTCATCTTTGCTGAACCTTGGCCCCTCAGATACAGTGATACACGTTAGGAATGACTGAACACTCACTCATCATTTCCCAGGGACCCAACACACCAGCTGCCTTTAATCTTCCTGCCTAAGCTTTGCATTAAGTTTCAAGACAAAACAAGTTCTTGCCCCAACAGGCCCCAGCTCATCCGGAGGCTCCTCCTCTGTACTTCTCCGTGCTGCCTTCCTCGGGAGTATTCAGGATTCGGAGAAGCAAAAAGCCCCAAGCAAGGTCGTTTTCAAAGCAATGAATGCGTCTGGGGGAGCGAGGTGGCCAATCCCTCCCACAGCAGGGAACTGAGCCTCCTGTGCCTTCCTGAGGAGCTGCTCCTGTGCAGAGCACCCAAACACTGAGCCTCCTGTGCCTTCCTGAGGAGCTGCTCCTGTGCAGAGCACCCAAACACTGAGCCTCCTGTGCCTTCCTGAGGAGCTGCTCCTGTGCAGAGCACCCAAACACTGAGCCTCCTGTGCCTTCCTGAGGAGCTGCTCCTGTGCAGAGCACCCAAACACTGAGCCTCCTGTGCCTTCCTGAGGAGCTGCTCCTGTGCAGAGCACCCAAACACCTCCTCCTGCTCTGCTCCCTGACACACGGCGGGCAGGGATGCTCAGCAATGAGATTACAGGACTGGGGGGCAGAAAAGGAGGACAAAGAAGGGGCAAGAAAGGGGAAGGAAAGGGAAGGGGAAAGGAGGGGGAAAAGAAGGGGGAGAAAAGGGGAGAAAAAGAGAAGAGGAAGAAAAGAGGGGGAAATGGGGGGAAAAGGGAGGAAAAAGGGTGGGAGAGGAGGGAGAGGGGAGGAAAAAGGGGAGAGAAGAGGGGGGAAGAAAAGGGGAGGAAGGGAGAAAAAGCAGGGGGGAAAGGGGGGAATAGAAGGTAAAGAAAGGGGGATCAGGGTCTCTGCTAGTTTGCATTTTGTTGCCATGCTTCACCTGTTGTAAAACTGGATGATAAAGATAATCTCAACGCACAGGAGAACAGTTCCACAGCCGATTTCAATCATGTCCCAGTCTCTGCAGCCTCCCCAGATCTTCTCTAGAGAGGCAAAAGGGACTTTCAGAGCTCAAGATGAGGTAAAAGATCTCCTGTGAGACACAGGAGAAAATGAGGCATTGATTAGCATTGAAATCCTATAGCCTTTCCAGAACTTTTTTTTTTTTTACATCACGTTTAAAAATTATATTTACCTGCAAACCTTGTTCAGAGATAAAGGGATGCTAGACACTTATTACTATCTGTGTAAGAAATCCAGGTGCAAACTACTCAACCCTAGATTACTTTTAGAGTCAATGTAAGAACCCTGACACACTGCTCAGGGGAATTAATCTTACCCTCAGGCAAGAATTAAAGACAGGTCAGCTTCATCACCCTGGGGAGGTGCTTGTTTGTCAGCATCAGCCACTGAGGAAGCCCAGAGACAACAGCCACCCAATATTTAAACTGGATGTTAGGGCAGATGTATCCTGCCAGAGGAGGTGGTTTTCTAACCCCATTAATCTGGTCCAGTGACTGTAAGGTTTTGGGGAAGAATTTCAGGACTCAATACAACATAAAAGGTCACTCAAGGTCCTGGTACAGACTTGGCTGAAGCGATAAAAAACCCACACAAAACCAACCCAACAGTCCTAATTTTAAATATTCCATTAGGTCACATCCATTCCTAGCCTATGTTTCAGGGGTTTTTTGTTGTTGATTTAGTTTTATAGAAGTTAAGTATAAAAGCTTCACACATAGGGTATGAACAGCTGAATCAGGTGGATTCAGTGGCCTTAGAGATAAAGAAAAACAAAGCTCTGCAGAAGAACTTGTCTGCATGAAGTTTCTTCCAGCACAGCTGCTATGCTGTCCAATGTGGTTATCAAGGGACACACAGCTCCTTCTTTGCCTCCAAACCCTGCCCTTTGTCCTAACCATGAAGCCAAAACAATGATGTGCTCTGTTGTCTGTCTGCATCTAACAAGACATGTTAATCAAATATCACCAGAGTTTTCTAGAAAGAACCAAAAATTGCCATAATTTGTGCATCTTGTTTACTTTGCATCCCAAATTTACTTTCATACTAAAAACATCAGTTTTGCTCCCATCTGACTACAGGGACAGGAATATAAGTGCTGCTTATGCTGCTATTCTGTTTTCTCAGCAGTCAGAATAGAACACTGCTGTCCTTCAGACACAATTCCTTCAGCTGCTGTCAGATATTCTACAGGACCTATTTCTACATGGTCTTCTTTGGGCATCCTAGTGAGTCTGAGTAAAACTAGTAAGGCACAGAATATTCAGACTCTGAAAATACCTAAAATTAAACCCTTCCCACGGGTGCCAGGTGACATTCACCCTGGCAGGTATGAGGCAGCAGTTTCACCAGGTGAGGCAGAAGCACAGCACTGACTAATTCAGCAGCAAGAGATACCTTTGAGGAAGGATTACTTCATTCCCCTCCTCCACATTCGTTCCCAACTGGAATGATGATGTAAAAGCCACACTACTCATAAAGACAACAGCCCAATGAAGTGCCAATACACAGCACAGGACACAGCTTTGCCTCCTGATGAAGAACATCTACAGCAGAGCAAAATATGGAAAAAGCCATAATCAAAATAAGCCAAACAAAAATAGCCCCACTAATTGAACAGAAGGTTACAAAAAACCCCACAGAGGAGCTCATATTAGAGAAGAGGCATTTTAGGGCACTTCAGAAATACTGAGAAATAGCTTTTAAAGCCCTCAAGTGCCCCAGAGGTTTCTTTTCCCCTCTCCCCCACACCTAATCTCTCTCAGTTGCACATGCTGTAAACAGATAAGGCTCAGAATACAACAAAACAATTGTGTGAAAGAACAAATTTGTTCTTTTGCTTTATTAAAACTAAAAGGCAGTGTGGGAGGGGGCTGGAGGCAGATTCTGAGATGGGAAAGCAAAGGAGAACGTGGTCCCAGCAAACCCTCCCGATGATATTTTTGCTGCAGTGCAAACCAGCTCCTTGTTCCTCCACAGCAGAGACACCCAGGCTGGGGCTTTGGCCCCACTGCACCTGGGATGGCAACAGGAATATTCCCATTTGTGCACAGCTGGAGAAGACACTTCAAACCTCAGGAGCAGTGATCCACCACGGGTGTGGAACTCACAGCAGCACCCACAAACCTGCTAAACCTCCCCAGGATAAATGATCTCAGCAGCAGCTAACCTAAAGCGCCAGACATCAAAGCCCTGACAAACAGCTGGTGAAAGAACTACTCCAAGAGCTCAGAGATGTGGATTTGTAACAGTCCTGATAGAAGGTAAAACCACAGCTCCAGCAACAAAATGAACTCTTTGATCGTAGGAAAAAGATACCCAGGGAACAGCACAGCCCACTGAAACAAAAATGATTAAAAGAAAACCTGATCACCTAAACCACAGAGTTGATGGCAAAAGCACAAATAGGAAGAAATGGAGGAAAAGGTCACCCTGTCTATGACTTGAAGATTTAAACAGAAAAGGAATGAGTAACAATATATGGCACTCAAATTCATAAAACCTATTAAATCACCTCTCCATAGTCTTAATTACTGACAGAAGTGATTCCTTATTAACTGATAGGGCACCCTAACTCAACGACAGCAGTGAAAAATTTTGATACACAAGGTTTTTCCCAAAGCTTAAGTCAATTTATCTCATACCCATCCACTCCCACACATCCACAAAGGTCAGAAAACAGCAACACAGTTCTTTGGCCACTGCAGCAGCAACTTAAAAACAAACCAATAAAAGCAGATAAGCAAGAGATTCTCTTCCTGATGAACACAGCATAAAATATCTTTATTCATAAATTGCTTTCATTTTCAAGAGAACCCTGAAGATGCACTTTGGGTATGCAACGTGAGGCTAAAATTCCACTCAATTTCTGTACTGTTAAATACAACTGAGGGATTTAATAAGGTTCTGGAAATATGTCATATATAGCACTGAAGGGATCCAGCAGTTAAAGGGGAGGATTCAATCCCGTGGCACGTCTCAGAGATGAGCCACTCATTCATTCTCAGCACCAGCAGTACCCCAGACTACCTGTGCCCACAGCAGTCCTGCTGTTCACATCTACACTTGTGCATGTGCCCTGCAATTACTTACTTTATATTTATATGAATACAAACAAACCGTGGGATTCAGTGTGGGCACAAACACCATTTATAGAAATTGAGGTTACCTTTAGAAAGCCTGATCTGCAATTACCTCATTCTGATGTCCTTCACTGAGACCACGTTCACACATACAGTGCACAAACCTGTTCCCAAACTCATCCAGAATTAAATCAAATTGCTACATTACAAAATTCCAGCTTACAGGTTCTGTATTTTTTGAATTTAAGGCTAAGCTAAAAAGAAAACAAGAGGCAGGTGAGTATTCCCCACACAGAGCTGTAATTACTGCTCAGATGCTGAGTATATACTTAGGGAACACCCTTCCTACCTTCTAAAAGGGTAGAAATAAAACAGGTTATGGGGGGGAGATGTTCAGAACACCTCCCAGGAGAAAATAAAAACACAAACACAAATACTATTTCATTGATCCACCTGAGAATTGGAACTGATTTCATTTCCAGCCGCCCACACTGAAGCCATGAATCAGCACACTCCTGGCTGGGCGCCAGCGCTGCAGCGCCTGTTTCCATGGCAACCCCACTGCCTCCCCGCTCCCCAGCCTTACGTATCCAGGTATTCATTCAAAAATAAACAAGGGGGAATGCCAGCCAAGTGATGATTCAAGAAAATGCTTTAAAATGCTCATACAAGATTCAAAACTTGCTGAAAACACAGTTAGGAAACAGCCAATCCATCACAGGGGCTGTTTCTGCAACAGGCCATGGCTGAACTTCCTGAGTACCTCTCTCTGGGTCAAAACTTTCCCTGTGTAGGCTTCCTCTCTTCTCATGGCAACTAATGCAGAAGAAAGATAATTTTTAATCTTTTTTATTATTATTTTTGCTTGGACATCTGTTTGCTTCTCTCTGAAAGGATACATTGTTATCCACATGCATCCTGACCCAGATACTAATCTTCAGTTTAAACTGTTCCTAATTTGAAATCCTTGGCTTTACAGGAAGAAACAGGAGCAACTCCTACTCACTCAGATGAAAGGTTTAATAAAACAACATGCCTATTCTGGTCTTCTGACTGTTTCTTCCTGGGTTTTACAAGAACAAAACAAGTTGCATACATAGTGATGGTACGGCCCTCTGCAGAACGATCAGGGTGATGTTTCAAGCCTCAGGCATGATATATGAAACCATTCCCACAAGGAAACACAAAATTCTGTCTTTTCAGAGAGAATTTCACCTGCTGCCAAAGAGATCATCAGTTCAATGAGAGTTTTTTGCAAAGTGCAGCAATGTTAAATCAAACACAGGGTTACTCTAGATGAATCACCTTCAAAATACAACTTTCACTTCTTCCAACTGGTGAGGACATGAGGAAGTCAGCAGCACTCTCAAAAGGAGATACTTTTTGGAGGATTCACATTCTGTATTAAGGTTATGCTGCTCATGCACTAATGCAGAGATGCTCCCTTCAATCACAACTCTTCAGTCTCATCCAGGCAACCTGGACAAGTTTTCCACAACAACAGCAGAAGCAGCATCTCAAAAAACACAGTGGCAGAAGGAAAACCATATCTGCTGGGAGTACAGTGTGGTGACAGGCACACAGCCCACACGCAGGCCTGGGGATACACTCAGTGGGAACAATAAAAACAAAATAAAGCTGACAATTCCCATTATAGTTCCTATCTCCACACTGCATGGGAGCACCACAGCCTTTTAAATGCACTTATCCCAGTCAGGACACTGCGTTACCATCCCTGCTGTACAGAAACAGCCAGAGAAGTGCAGTTTGTCTGGGTAACAGAGAGAACTTGGGTGAGTGAATAAAGCAGGTTGAAAATTAATGTCTCTAATCTGGAGTGCAGGGGCCACTCTCCCAGTCCAAGTCTCCCTGTGGCAGCCCAGAATGTGGTAATTAAAACTATTGAAGTGTCCTCCAGCGTGTTTTTAACACCGTGCTGAGCAAATGGATCCAAATTACCTGGTAGCATGTCACCTGATGGGCAAGCCCTGCCCTCAGTGCCCCCACGGGAGCTCAGGGCCTGGACGTGGCAGCAGCAGGAGCACCTCACTGTGGAGTGCTCGCTCGGCTGGGCTCTGCTCACTTTGCCTCAAGCCCTTGAAATTAATTTCCATTATGGCAATAAACACCACTTAGCTGACATAAGTTGTTTATTTGCAATGTAATTGTCTTCAGAGAGTTGCAGTGTCATTCCTCCTCATTATAAAGGGCCCTGCAGTTGTCTCTCTACAAATCAGTATCGCCCATGGTTTCACACTAATCCCCATGGATTCCCCCCCCCTAATTATTAATAGAAGTTAATATCTTCACCTCAAACGATCTGCTCTTCTCCCTGGGAAAGGCACTTCTTCTGTTGCAAGTTCCTTTTTGCATTATGGCCTTGGTTTCGCAGCAGAAACACATCTGGCCCTCATTAGAAGCATAAGAAGGTACTGCTGAAGGTACTGATCTTTTTTTTTCTCACTAAAAAATGCATAAAATTCACACTAAATAATGAAATTGCCCTTTCAAAAGGAGGCTAGGTCATTCAGTCAC
This sequence comes from Erpornis zantholeuca, assembly GCA_013400515.1. Classification (NCBI taxonomy): domain Eukaryota; kingdom Metazoa; phylum Chordata; class Aves; order Passeriformes; family Timaliidae; genus Erpornis; species Erpornis zantholeuca. The sequence goes on along the minus strand of VZTN01022746.1, from coordinate 366,416 downwards.
TCCGAAAACCTGCCCATAAAAAAGCTTCCTGTAGCATTCTGGAGTGCAGAATTTCACCTGAACACCCCCAAGCCACTGCTCTGAAAGAAAGCCCTGCTTGAAGAAACCAACAATTAGCACTGGTCTCATTCTTTTCTTCTTTTAAGCTTTTTTTTTTTTTTTTTTTAGAGTCTGAAAACTGCTTTGGCTAGAAACTCTCTCCTATCAGAAATAAAGAGCTGATAACGTAAGAGACAGCCCTTAAGGCCTGGTAACTGAGAGCACCAGATTCACATGAGTACATGTGCTACCAGAAAAGCCTAATAATCCCAACAATTTCAGTATATCTGCTAGATTTAAAGATTAATGCTTTATATAATTCAATATATGCTCTTTTAGAATTTCAGCAATGGATTCTCACAGCTAAAATTACATGGGCTGAAAGGGCAAAGCAGTTACCATCATAACCTTACAACTTCAAGCCTTATGACTAACAAAAATTAGGAATACATTAGTTGGCTGGTCCAGCCTTTTGGGATTTGCAGGGCTGGGGTGGAATTTTGCATATTTGATCTTTGTATCTTTTTAATTTTCTTTTCTTTTAATTATATGTTCTAAGCATTCAGGAAGAAAGAGAAGTTTTGTCTCCTGTATCGTCATATTTGATGGCACTTGGAGATATTTAATAACTGTAGAATCCTCTATTTAATTGCCAAAAGGGATGTCAAATCTTGAGGGCATCACACCTCTAAGCCCACTTTAACCACACAAATATGTTTGATTAGTGAACACAAGGTTTAAGAAAAATACAGAAACCACGTCCACTTGAGTGTCCCAACCTTCATACTCTGAAAAACATATGGAATAAAGATAAAAATCATTCTAACTGGTAACAAAATATTCCTGAGAGTTTACAAAGCCTAGTGGAGCACTGGAAAGAGCAGGGAGAGTTCGGAGTTTCTGGAGAGCAACATACAAACACTTTCTCTTTAGCAGGGAATTTGAAACGTGTTCAGACAAATGAGTTTTGCCATGTCTCACCCTGCCTGGCTTTCCAAGGCGTTCCAGGTGTGCTGCTATACCTGCAGATTAAGGAACTGCCAGGTAAAATGGAATATTTTTTTTTGCATTTGTGAGCAATGCTGACAGTACCCTGCTCAAAATGGGTTTTCTGTAGTTTCCCCCTCATAGTATTAAAGGTCAAGGATGGCAAGGAGCCAAAAATAGCTGTTCCCTTTCCACAGAAAACAAATGTACTGAGCTGTCCACCCACATTTCAGGCAGCTGGGGAAGATTTCGAGTATGGAAATACAGGCTAGAGAGGGTAATCCTGCAAACACGAGTACTACAGAAATCCAGGCACAAGAAGAGCTAAGGCTGAAGGTTTCTCTCAGTCAGAAGAGTTCTAAGTTGGCTATTAAAATGAACATAATTCAGAACAACTTTTTCAGTGCAGTCCCTTCACTTCAATCAGGAAAAAACACAACCCCAAACCAAGAAACTCAGGCAAACACCCAAATCCTGAAGTGCTGTATGAAGGGTCAGAGTCTGAACTTTCAAATAGCCCCTGAGGAGCTGCAAATTTTAAGCTAACAAAACAAAACAAAAAAAAAAAAAAAAAAAAAAACACAACAAAACAACCAAAAAACAAAATTAAGAACTCAACCCAACAGCCTTTTGTTTTGAGGGATTTTTTTTTAATAGTTACCCAGAACTGAGAAAATTCTGCACAAATGGCTGTAAAGCAGGAAATTAATGTTTTCTGGTTCAAAATGTTACCAACACTATAATGACACCAGCAGGATTCTTTCTAGAAAATGAGAGTAACTTCACAGAGAGCATTCTGCAAGTCAGGGATCCCTGGTTCAGTGTTTCAAGCCCTAGACTAATTTTTTGTTTGACACAGGAACGACTTCCCTGAGCAGCTTTATTTCCCAATGACTTCAAATGATTACAGTTTCTCTCCTCTATGCTTTTGGTTTTCCATGTCCAGACTGGAGACAGCTCCCTTATTACCTCACAGCATTGTCAGCAGCTCAATAATTACAAACTCCTGACTTCACCAAATAAAACATGCTGTAAGTACCTGTGTGAACTTCCTGCAGCACTTAAACTCTCTCAATATGTGGTTTTACTCCACTTCTGGCAGTCAAAGCTGTCCTCCACCAAGAGAGCAGCACAAATTCAGCTCATCCCACATCCACACACGCAGGGTCTGAGGAGTCAAAAGCTGTAATAAAATATTACAGTGCTGCAAAAATATTTCCTTTTTAAATCCCTCTCTGCAATTTGTCTTGGTTTAAATTATTTCCAAAGCCAAAGTCCCAACCCTTTAGAAATAAGTTTGCTTTTCAGTTATCTGGGCAGAAAGCCAGCCTTAGCAGGAATGGTATAATGATGTCAGGAGAAGGGACAACTTTGTCAGAGGCAAGAAAATTTACCTTCAGTTTACCATCACCTCTAACAAGGTATGTCTCGCTCAAATCAGAGATTTGGCACTATGCTGGTTTATGGAGCAGAAAATAAAATTTAAAAAGTGTCAAGGGCTGAAATACACTTCTTACAAGTGGAGTTGAGAAAGGAAATAGTGAGCCAGGAATAATGTGAGGTGTTACTATCAATCATTTGCACAGCAGCACTGTTTGAAATACATTCTTGAATGGGACTTTCCTCCAAACAATGACAAAAATGATTTCCAAGACCAACAACAGTTATGCAGGCAAGCTGATGTGTCTCCTTCCTCAGCTGAGTAAGGACCAACCCTACAGTGAAGCCTTTCAGCCTTATCCTTCAGGATACATCTCAAAGCACAGAATCTTGCAAAATAAGGCAATTCCAGGAGCAGAATTAGACTGCAAAGGACCCAGGAGTATTTCCCACCCACATCCTATGGCAAGGCCTGTCCTTAAATGGAAATCAACAGTCCTTTATAGACTTGCTCCATCTCTCCCCAGAGGGGTTGATAATCAAGCAGGGCAGGTAAGGTCCCATAAAGCCTCTCATTTTGTCAAAGCAAATTTCTTTCCCAAAGATGGCTAGGACACATTCCCTGCCCAGGAAGGACAGAGGACTCGTTTTAACAAGCTCACTGCACACAGCAGAGTGTCCTGGGTTGAAATGTATTCTGTTACCATCTTTGTGAGCTGTTAAAACCAAGTGAAGCAGTGTTTTCCTTGCCTTCTCCCTCTGTACTATCTGCTGTTAATGGGCCATCAATGCCTGGTCCCATGACTCAGAGATAACTCTCCCCTGGACTACCTCCTGTCAATGGCCCATCAGTGCCTTATCTCATGACTCACCATCCCATTGTGAGATGCTCCGCCCAGAGGGAGGAACCAACTATTCCATCATGGATATAAGCTGAAATCCTGAACACCACAGCAGCACTTGCCTACTGGACTCCCAGAGGAAAAGAGCTACTGCCGGATTTCCAGACCTTTCTTTCTACAGGATCACTGCTTCAGCTGAACTGCTTCGCTTGGATTGCCTCCACCATAGAGTGTCAGGTTGTATTCTGACTTTGTCAGTATCCTTGTATTACTGCATTTATTTATTTCTTTTAATTTTGTCCTATTAAATTATAATTCTGACTTGCGATCTCCCACTGGTTTGATTTCAAACTAGTACACAGAGGCAAAAATTTCATTTCCCAGTATTTACAACTCAACTCGGTTTTGGAGAACACATAAAAATTGGTTTTCCACTGCATTTAATTTTTCTCCCACAGTGTTCCAATCACCATCTATTTCAATCCTCACAAAGCAACCTCAGGTATTTTTCTGCCTGCAATTGGGAGCATCAGAAATACCAAAACACAAAGCAACCCAGAAAAGCCCTTGCCCAGCTCTGACACCAGTCAAGCCACCTTGTTCAACCCCCTGAAATAATGAAGTGGAAATCTGAAAAGAGACAATACAGACTGAAGCTTTTAAAGTGCCAACAGCATCTCCAAAAGGACCTTTTAGGGTACACAAAGATACTTTATTCCCTACAATCTGTGTCTGCAGTGAACAAGGCGTTTTTGTGCCTCCTGTAGCTTGTTACCTTCTCCCCAAGCACTTCAGTTTTCAAGAGGGAAGCATCACCCACAGCATCACACATTACTTTTGTTTTTTTTATCTTTTAGTCTGGCCAAAACACTCTTCACATAAGATCCTTTATCCATCTCTAACTTTTCTTGCTAAAAATCTTTCCGAAGTGTTCTTGTCTCTCCACTAAAATAAAAAACAAGCCTCTTGTCACTCCTCTATCCCTTTCTCTGACAGCCTTCTAAACATCCTCCACTGATTTTTCCCTTCAGCTTTCCCTTGTTCTGGGCAAAGCCCTCCCTCTGCCTCTCCTCTCATGCCCAATATTCCTCCCCTCCAGGCTCTTGAAAACTCCATATTTCTAAAAACTTCACAGTTGTGCAATTGGCACTGTCTGGCACTATTTACTGACAGTAAATAATCTGACTACTAACTTCTGGAACCATTTCCATTAAATGCCATCCACAATGCTAAAGCTCCGGGTGAAGTTTCTGCAGATAAGATTCCAAGCTCTGGAACTTTCTCCTTAGCACAAACACTCCCACTGGAGCAGCAATTATAATGCCTGCTTGATGTTTCACCAGGAACTCCAAGTTGGGGATGCCAGGAGATGCCAAGTACTCTGTCCAAGAGGTCTAAGTAATCCCTCCCTCTCTGTGTCAGGATAACAGAAGTCACACCAGAATAGATGTGGGGGAAAATAGCCCACCACCCAACCAAGGTTTGTGAGTTTAAAAAGTAGGGGCCATGAACCAGCCAAGTGCAGAACCTGGCTCATTGCATTTATCAAGTTCAAAGAATCACCTAAAGATGGCACAAAATGACATTCTACAGTCATTCCAATAAAACCTTCCCTTCTAAAGGAAATCCTGATTTATGACCCAGATTGCTAATCCAGCCAACCTCTGAAGCATGTGAGAAGTGCTTTTTACTACTGAAGACTTTAAGAAAAAAGCAGAGTTAAAACATTCACTATTTATCCTCTAAAGTAGGGTTAACCCCCTTTATTTGCATCCTAGCAGGACAAAACAGGAAAAGGCACTTCTAACAGCCCAAAATCTTAGGAAGGCAGAAATAGTTCACTGCCTTTTCTTGGAACCGTCCAGAGGCAGGAATGTCATTCAGGACTCCACTTAAGAAACACTCAGGACAGCAAATTCCACCTTTACGAGCTACACAAAGGAGCTGATTCAAGATGGGAGGGGAAAACCCGAATCATCTGTAAACGATACAGTCTCATTTACTGCTCCCCAAAGTTCCAGTCTGCCACTCTTCCTGCTCCAGATATAATCGCCAAAATCTGATTTCAGTAATTTGTAAATACATGTGGAAGCCCTTCCCCATCTGCGGCTTAATTGGTGACTCATTTCACAGCACTGCTGAAGGATTTGTGCTCTTCCCTTCTTCCTCCTGCTAAATTCATCACTCCATTCTGCTGTGCCATTAAGCTTTTCCACGCCAGCCCTGGCTCATCTGTTGCCATAGCAGCCACGAGAAACAGAATGCAACGTTAACAAAAGATTATCCCCCCCCCTCCGTAATTTATTTATATGCAAGTAACCCACCGAGAACTGACAATAGCAACGACTTCGCATTCACACTACAGCAAAAGGGATTTTTTTACCTTTTTTTTCCACACATGTGCTATCAAAAATACTTAAAATTCCTCTGAAGGGGAAAAAAAATCCTGAACTCCTTAGGATTAAGGAAATGCAGTAGGAGATCTGTATAGGATGCTGATTTGGAATTAGAGCTTGGAAGCAAGGGGCTTAACACATACACTGCTTGAATATCCCTCTCCAGAAAGCTTTTCACTATTTTCAACAGCACCATTAGAACCAGTGAGAGGCTAAACTGTGGAAAAAACCTAATTCCAAGTATTTATATCTAACTAAAAACCTATGGAAAATGAAAGCAAGCTAACTAGAGAAAAACATAAAGCCTTTTGAAGGGGACCTGTTCCTGATATGCTAGTTACCTGCACAAGCTGAATTCAGCTGTTCAGTTGTTAATTCCTGTAAGAACTGCTTGGGTGAAGGAGCTGTTTACAGACTGTGAGCAACAAACAGTTAAAGTGAATTATATCCTGGCTCAGGTGCCTCTGGTCTCTCAGAAAACAGCCAGACTGGATGGCAGGATCCACTGTTCCAGAGCAAAGCTCTTTGGCCACATCCATGGCAAAATCCTGAGCTAAACACAGAACCTGGAACAGAGTTCTGGTCAAAACATTCCAAGTAACCTCCAACTCAATGCATCCCAGATCTAGAAGATCTCCTATCTCACACACACCTCGAAAACATGTGCAGCCTATGCCAAAGCTTGGAATTTAATGTCAGAGAAATCCCAGTATTTTCAAGGCATAATGAACACCTCAGCAAAAAAAGATCTTATGCTGCCTTTCATTTAGGTGGGTTTAGAACCTGATATATTAAACAAACTGTAAATTAATCAAAACTATAAGAGTGGAACATTAAGAGAAATGAGAGCAAAACACTAAACAATGCTTTAGGTAAATGTATTCACAGTGTGTGGTTTGTGGTGCTTCATGGATTACCATAAACATATACACACAGTCCTACACTATGGTGAAGCAGTTTTTCTGAAGACAAGAACTAGATCCACAACTGGTGTTAGCTCCACTAAAAATCCATAAAGATGCATCAGTTTATGTCAATTGGCTCATGAAAATCACTGGTTTGGTCTTCTTTTTAGAGTGGGAGTAGGAATGGCCCTTCAGACACCTTCAGTTTGCATTAAATAACAGCTCAGATGTGCCTGGTGCCTCGCCAGGAGGACACGGTGCCTGCAGGGCAGTGCTGGGAGGCACCAGCTCACAAGGGTATCACTGGAAAGCATCTGTGTCCTTCGGGTGTCCTTCTGCAGATATGCAATGTAAATCAAGGAAAATGAGACAGCACCACGCTCAGCTAAATTCCATCTCATCCCCCATCCCTACTCTCCCATTAAAGACCTTACAATTTAAATGTAAGGGGAAAGTCATACTGGCTACTAACCTCCACCCCAAATTTCTCATTATCCTATTTATTATATTTATTTTTCCAGCCATCACATACAAGGTGGTCACTTACAGGAACCTGATTCCAGGGAGGGCAAAGGATTGAAACTTCACTACAGAGAACCTTTGTATTCTCATACATGGGAATATTCCACTTCCTGCTCCACACTCAAGTCATAACTGTGAAGTTTTATGTATTTTGTGTACATAATCTGCAAAAGAACAAGATAAGATGTAGCTGAACAGTCAGAATTTAAAATATTAGGAAATAAACAATTTTAAAATAAATATGACAAAAAGACTTCGGAAAAAAGATTAGTTATATGTGACTTCTGTGGCTTAACCACCACAGATTGTTGTTGCTAAATCATCTTAAAACTGGAAGCTGCAGCAGCCTGTTAAGCAGCATTCAAACAATTTAAAGCAGTTTTACAACTAAGATATTTCTTCCTTGAGCTTCTTTATAGAGACAATATATGTACCATATGTATATATGTTTATATTAAAGAGTAGTATTTAAACCAAAGAACAAGAAGGTGAGAAATAGAACATCAACTGTTTTATGCTGGGGAGCAATTCTCTAGAAACCTTTCTTTGGCAAAATCTCACTGAACCAGGTCTAGGTAATTGAGTGCTTGACTTAAGTTAAATATCTGTGTTTCAGATATTAAAAATAATCCCAAAATGAAATAACACCTGGACAGCCCTTGGCAGAACAATGCCTCAAAACAAGGATGATGCTGCATAGTTGAATACATTTTAAATATCAGTCTGGGAATAAAGAGAACACTCATTTGGCAGCCCAGAAATTCAATTTTTAAGCAGGAAAATTCCTATACTTTGCTTATAGTTCCCTTTGGAACATTCTGCAGTTATTAGTCTCCCCATTATTTGATTCTAAGTATCAAATATACAGCATATGAATTTAAAATACTCCCCAAAGAAAATGGGTTTTATCATTGCATATCTTTTCACTAACCAATTTCCTAAACAGCTCAATTAGAGAAAGCCTTTGAAACACCAGATGAATTTGGGATGATTAGTTTGCCAATAATCAATGCTTTCATATCTGCTGGAGCTTTTAAAACCCAAAGTTTGCTGTGCAGAATCATAAAAGATGAGCTGCTGGAGGTTTATGTTTGAAGTAATGCAGAGAAACGTTTGATTCCAAGGCTCCAGGCCCCATTTTCCAAGCCACACTTGCTTTTATGAGGAGCTCGGAGTCTGTGCCCTTCCGAGCGTTTCCTACTCCATCGGGAACGGATCCCACACACCGAGAGGGAGGGAAGGGCATGTGGGAACCCTCATCTACAGCTGGACATCAGGGAAGGAAGAGGACTTCATGCAATAAACAAAAATGATTGCACACCCCAGAATAAACCAGTGTTCACAGCTGGAACAAGCATCTGATCCAACCACAATCCCACCTTTGCCCGAAAGTCAGAGTTTATTTTGATGTCACCAACAGCAGCTGGAGGAAAGCCAGGAAAGAAAGGAAATTTACAGACTTTCTTTTTCCAAGTAATAACTTAAAATTCTCTTCAATGAGTACTGTGTACCCAGTGCTTCTTTGTGGGCTTTGAATATAACTGCTCCTAAAACTTTCAGTGGAAGCAAAAAGCAATGTTAAATTTCATGACAATAATGAGAAGTCTCCCTTCAATACATATCCTTGTTCTCTTTTTCTGTAACTGAAGACATCCCTTTGCATCATAAACTGCCACCACTGTTTTGCTCTAACATCCATGGAAAACAAATCACAACTACAACATGCTAAACAGAGACAGGTCTCCAAAGTTATTAATTTAAAAAGTTCATATTTCTAAACTATTTGCTGCAAGGCATAAATTATTCTACTTTAAAAGAAGAATTTTAATGTCATGATTTATTCAATGTGACTATAGGGTGAAAAATTCTGAGTCACCAAAAACACTGAAACAAAGTGGACTATTAAAAGCTCCTTCCAATACACACAAACACACATTTCACTAATTTAATAATCCAATAACCCCAGTAATACCAAAAGACACTCCAGGATGCAGCACTAAGGAAGAGTGAGTACAATATTCTGGCTCTATTACGCACTTCCATTTGTGCTTGCCAAATGCACGGGGCCAATTCCAACCAGCAATACACATAAAGTAGGCTGTTCTCAAAGGAATTCAAAGAGACAAGTATGCTCTTTTGCAATTCAATAACCCACTTTTTCTCACGCTCAAGTGGTGACCTCCTCTTAAATACACAAGTCACTGAAGAGAAGGTGCGGCCAAAATCCAGTGTTTGTCAGATAAAATAATCTATATTTAAAGAGGCAAGACCAGACAATATAAGCTTCAAATTTTTGTTCACATAAAAGGAAAAAGAAGGGGAAAAAAATGAAATGAATGTGGCCTGAACTCGAACAGATTTTCAACATCTCTTGATTAGTAGAGGAAGGTCAGCACAGTGGAGTCACTCAAACCCAGCAGGTTTCTGACCTAAGCTCTCCCTTATCATTGAGCTATGAAAATTCTGAGATGTCTTCCTGCTCAGACTGAACCCAAACCACTTTTTTTCCCATATGTTATTTTGGTGAAATCATTTCTATGTAGTTCGACTACAGAAATGGGGAAGAGTTACAAGGTTTCCTATTCAGAAAAATAAATTTAAAAAAAATAAAATAAAATAAATAAATAAATATCTTAAAAAGTAACAAAGAAGAATAACCAAGCATGGGGAAAATGCCCTTTTACTCCTAAAAGTACAGAGCAATGGGGTTGAATTGACAGAATCCACTGATATCCTGGTTTACATCCCACTTCAGCTCAGCACATGCTTCAGGTTAAATCCATGCACTCCCTTGAACCCGCGGGGCTGCGCTGATGGTTCAGCACTGCTGGAGCACTCTCCTAAATCAAGTCTATCTGCAACTCCCATGAGCAGTGGGAACGAAGCAAATTGTTGCTGAAATGTTTGCCTTTCTGCACCTCCAGAAGTGTGAAGGCTTGCAAAGGGAGCTGAGCAAAACCCACTCACTTGAAAGCTTTCCCTTTCCCATGAAGTCAGCGTAGCTCATCCCCAGAGCTGGGAAGGGCTGAGCCTGGAGCACAGGCTGGGCTGCCCAGATTCCCTTCTACTGCAGATAAACCAGGCAAAGGATTTTTAAAAATGCATTTTTAAAAACAAGGTGGTAGAATTATTTAACTTGGACACCAGCCAGTTTATTAGCAAAGAAAAGAAACTGGAGCAAACTATAAAAAATTCTTTAAATAAAACCATGTAAGGAAGATACAGCCCTGTTGGTCTTGAATGCAAAATTTCAATGACAGTGATTATCTTTTTTCTGAAATGCTGTGAAAAACATTGTTCCCCATCCCCTCCATGCATTTTAAAGTTTCTGAATGTACAAATTATGTGAAAGAGCTCAATTAAAGGATTCAAAACACTCATTAATGAGGGCTGCAACTAACCTGTCACAAAATGCAAGTGAATCACCAACAGCTCTACAATAGGAAAGCTGGTTTCAGGTGGAGTTCATGTTGGCTCACACATCCAGCCACAAAATGACTCCTTCCGACAGTGAATTAAAAATATCCTTCTTTGACTCGGGTCCATCATCCTAAATAATATCCTACAACACATCCTCCTGGTACTTACACAGGAGCTATGAAAACGGTGACTGAAACTGTCACTATTGACTCCTGCCTGATCCTGCTCTCTATTTAAAGCTGACAAGATCTTACTTAGAAAATATCAGCTACACATTGAGGCACTGTGCTTTCTAAGGCCACAAATTACCTGGTAGCTCCTTGAAACTTTTAAGAAAGAGTAAAGAAAAGGGGAAAAAACACCAAAGCACCACATTAGCATCAGTCAGATGCACAGAAAATTAATTAATTTGGTTTTAAAACTACCTTGAGCCAGGGATTTTTTTCCATTGTATCATTTCAAGCTGTGTCATGTCACTAAGTTCTGCAAACCTCACATCACGAGCCATATAATGAATGCTTTCTTCTCAAAGCAGAAAAAGACATTTAAAAGCAGGGTGCAAAATCAATAATGCCAAGGCTGTGGCTTCGATCCCTGTACAGACCATTCACTTAATAGTTGGACTTCATGATCCTTGTGGGTCCCTTCCAACTCAGGATATTCTGTGATTCTTTGAAAAGTGGTGCTTTAACAATTCTAAAAAGAAACAACCAATGATCATCAACATCCATAAAAAGTGAAAATATCCTTTTAAAAGTTATCTCCAAAAAGCAGATAACTATTAAATCCTCTGAGGGGAGATTAAATAGATAAATAAATTGATAAACAACACTATTTGCAGCATCTTGCTTGGCATACCAAAGATTTTTTGCTCCTAGCAAATCTCCATTTACACTGGGAGTGTTTTTTTCTGAGACTTCAGGGACTGGAATTCCCTCTAAAAATTTTCCCACACTGACCTCTATTCCAGTACTTGGGAGGCCTTGGAACCACTACACAATTGAGTGTTGGTTTTACCAGATGCTGCTGCTTCTTCCTAAATGCTGAACAATTTCAAACCCATTTGAAGTCAGCAGGAGCACAATCACAGGAAAGACACACAGAAATTAAAGTTAATACTGAACTCAAGCTGCTGCTGCTGGCCCAACATGACAGGAGTAGCTGGGACTTACTCCCTGGACTTCTCCACATGGTCTGGGGTATTTCTAACCCAGAGAGCTCTGGCAGAATTGGGTTAAGGAGTGACAACGTGTGCCAGCCTGGGGGACAGCAAGAGGCAGTGAGAAGATGATAATCTCTCACTGCAGCTGAAATAACTTGATGGCTCGTGGCTTAATACTATAACCAAACACTGAAAGAGTTATAAATTGTATTTAGTAATAAATTGAAATTTTATTTGTTTTTTAAAAAGAAAAAAACCTGCAACAAACCACAACTACTAATCACCTAATACAGATTCTAAAAATAAGTCTACCCGGAGTTAAAGGAAAAACAAAAAATGTCCACAGATGCAGAAGAAATGAGACAGATGGTGACTCTTACAGAGGAGAACATTCGTGCTGAACAAACATAAATATGTTTTTGGTCAATAACATTTCAACTGTCAGAAAGAACACAGTTAAAAATGACTTACTCAAAGATTCAGCCCTCTCCTCTGTCCCTGCAATTCTGTAATTCAAAAATATTGTTGATAACATTCAGATGACAGAAACTCTCAACATGTAAATCATATTTAAAGTTAAAAGCCACTCACCTTGATAGGTGTCTACTCAGCAACAGCAATTCTTCAACGTATATTGTATTTAAAATAGTGGATTTTACACCACTAAGGGTGTAAAGAGGTGTCATGGTACAGACCAGGCTTGAACTGTGCAGGGGATGTGTGGGATTGCTGCACCCAAATATACACTCCCATTTCATCACCTATGAAAACACACTGCTCAGTTCTTTAAAGGACAGCAGCACCAATCCACCCAAAGTTAACCAGAAGAGCTTCAGAGATTTCCTCAAGAAATTTAAAAAGCAAAACCCAAACAGTTGCTTCAATTCTACACTGCAGACCTGCCCCTCAAAAGCTGGCAATATAAAGTAGCAGCCCTATATTTTTAATTAACATAAAATAAAATTGCTTCAACAAAAGCACTTTGGGAATCTGCATTTGTAACTTGATTAAAAAACAAACCAGCCACAGGCAAGTGATTTATTTGTTCAGAAGCTGATTTTAGAGCATGTTGTAGAAACACTTCACATGGGTCTCAGTCTTGCTATAAATGAGGAATGTTAGATGAAAATCAGTTTATCTTTTGGCGAAATGGGAAGTTATTAAGGAAATTTGTCTCGTCAGTCATTCGCCTTTCCTGCTCCTCTCGCTTCAAAGTAATATTTGGACTATTTAAAGCAACGGTGAGTTTGAGGAGATGTCAAACCCTCACATATCAAAGGTTGCACAAACATTACTGCTCTGCCAGCATTTCCTCCAAAGGATGGACATCAAGGCTGAGGAAAGGTTTATTAACACCACTTCAGAGAGATTTATCCCCACTTCCAAAACATAGCCATTTAATCTCTGCTTTCTACACTAGGAAGAGAAAAAAAAGCAACCTAAAAAGCCTCTAATAACATGGCTAAATAAATTATTTGAAATTAAAAGAGCATGAAATTAATTTGACAACCCTTTTTTTTAACCTTCAAAAAGGTTTATTTTCAGAACCTTATGAAAATGTTCAAATTCAGCCTTCAGGTTCAGCTGAAGCAAAGCAGCACATTCTGCAGTTTGACAAAGAAATATCTCGAGGGAAGTGAATGAGACATCTCTGCCACACTTTAGTAAAACACACAGATCTGATAAATCCTGAAAAATTGAACAGCAGTGAATGAAAGACAGGGACAGGGGTTCAAGGCTGCAATATCCAGCTGGGTTACAGCTGTGCCCCTGGCAGGCACTTGGTGCTCCAGTGACAAACGCTATGGAACCGGAACTGAAACTCCACCGAAATGTGGCTTTACAAGAATGTACCAACTGGAACTGGGTCTGGTGAACCTCAAACACATTTCCTTTCTGCTGACACCTTAAATTGGCTTGTCCACTGCTTTGGAGGTGGCTGGAGCCTTGATAGAATCCCTCCTCATGGACATACATGCCCTACAGAAAGCTGGTGGTGGGGTTTAGGCACTGGCACACCTGGACCATGTGTTTCAATGATCTCCCTGCTGTGGGCAGAACTCCCATTGGAGGGTCAGAAGGGTCCCAGTGACATTTACATCACAAAGAAGTCCCTTCAACACCAGCAGCACTGAGATAGTGGCCCTTATGGCCACTGGCAGGTGGCTGATCCTGTGCTGTCCCTCTTTTTGGAATGGCTGAGCTGTGAGCACAAGGTCTCTCCAACTCGGTGTGTCATCTTCGACCTCCACTGAATTCCAAGATCCTGGAAAGAACATCCACAGATAGGAAAAGGAGACCACCAGATTGATGACATTGCAGTACTCCTTCAGGCAGGGAACCCTTTGATACCACAATCAGCTGGTTGTACTATGGCATCAGGTTTTTGATCACATACCATTCAGCATACAGGGTAATGCACAGTCACACTTACCTCAAAATATTGACAATTCTTCTGATTACCAACAAAAAGGTCTCATATGGCAAACTTAGGATAGCACCAAGTCCCAGTGGGAGAGGAAGGGAACATGTAAGGTGTGTTGGTTTATGTCTCCATGAAGGCATGCAGTTGTGTTTACATTTTAAGCTTATTTAAATGTATGGCCTCTTCAAGCAAAACCAGCCCTCATTTAAACACTTTCACAAGGATGTTTTGCCTAGTTAAGAAAGCCTCCAAAAGTTGTCTTCTGTATTTTAAACTCCAGACTAGACACCTACGTTGCCTCCTCCTTATTGTGCAGTTCTGACATCCTTAATCTCTTCTGCATGTTATAAACACTGGTTTGAAGGAACAGATTTGTAAATGACAAATCCACACAGGTTTTTCTGCTTAGAATCTCTTAATCTTTGCAAAGCTTCAAATAAGTAGAGAATACTTTTCTCTATTGTGTGAAAGACCCTCACACCACAAAGAACTTAATAACCTAAGTAAAAACTCCTTTCCTTTACATGCTGCTTACCATTTGCATTAAAAATATTACAAGTACCAACATTTAGCCTCCTGGAATGAGATTCTCTATCCATGTAGCTGGGATAGAGCGGAAATACAGAGGGAACTGGTGGAGGCTGGACCTTCACTTCAAAATTTTCTACCACCTTAACATTTAAGCAGCAGCTGTAGTAGTCTATGCAAATTTATTGTTTAGAGCTTTTACCACCATTTCCTTATGACTCAGGTAAAAAAAAAGAAAAGAAAAAGGCAGAGTAGCACAGGCAAGGAATGCAGGAGGAGAAACACTTACTGCATTCTCTCTACAGGAATGTTCACAGTGTGACTGATTGCTCAGAGGGAACAGGGACAGACCTGACACTGTTTTATGGGGATATAGACCCACCCTTCAATCAGAATGTTCCCAGTGAGACTGGAGGAGGCAGAAGTAGAATCAGAGCAGAGGAAACATTCTCAAAGTGTTAGTATACATTCCTCATTTCTCTTTCTGTAAAACTGCAGCCTCTGCTAGAGAAATGACACTAATATAAGCCAGAGAGATGGAAATGAGCTCAGAAAACACAAGCCACCCCCCCGTATATTTCAGGTCCTTTTTTCATGTCTCTTTTATGTAAATCTACACTTGAGCATTTGTTTCAATTCTGTTCATGTTCTTAAGATTTGCAGTTCTGCACATAAAAGGGAAAAACGTAAAGTATTTGTTGAAAAAGTAACAATATAAAAGCAAATAAATAGTATCTTTATTGCATTACCTATGTAGGCCCAGCTGGAAGACAGCAAACCCAACAGCAACTTCAATGGTAATCAGGAGTTGTGCTTAGAAAAGCCCAGAGCATTTTTCTCCCTTTGAAGCCTCTTCATTTCAACATCTCCCACCAGGACAAAAAGGACTGAAGTACTCTTCCAGAAACTCCATCATCTCAAAACTCCATCTGCCCAAGTTTTGAGATAACAATTTGTCCCGTGTATTTTTTTCCCTCTTCCACTACAAACCAGATTTTTAACAAAAAAATGGCACCTCTTGCTATCATTTCTTCATCACTAACAGTTTCAAAAGTTTGTTATTCCAGGGGAGAACTAGGATAATTTGGAAAGATAATGTTACACCAGGCTGTATTAGAGAGCATTTTTCCAGTCCAGCAGTTGGCCTAGCTTCCATTTCCACATCCTAGGAAGGCCTGAGACAAGACACCTTGGAGGTTGCAGGCAAAAAGCTAAGAGAGATTTTCAAGTGCTTGACGCTACTGAGACCCTCAGCCCTCAAAACTCTAAGATCTATTTATAGAATAAAAAAAGGAAGAAAACAAAAGTGTCACAAACAGATGGAACAAGCAGAATAAAAGGAAAGTGTAAATTGACTTGGCCGGGGCAATGTTGGAAGATGTCTACAAGTACTTAATAGAGTTAAATGTTTAAAAAAGAAAATCATTTCCCTGCAAGTTCAGACTCCGAGGTGGTAAATAGCACCGTATGCCATGCCATATGTCAGTCAGCAAACAACCTTCACAAGTCATCTCTCAAAAACCATTCTCTGAAGCTACACATCGTCCGTATTTCCCCACACAAGCAGGAACAAGTGGCAACACAAAGAAATCCACACACTGTCCATGCATTAATCCTTTCAAACATCAGGCAAATACAGGGCAGGAGTTCAGTGCTCAGGAGGTGTCAACACACTCCACAAAACACCAGTGCCTGATAGGAGCAGAGTTAAGGCCGTGCTCACTGAATCCACACACTACTCCCACTTGAAACAAAGATTATTTTCTTTGCCACTGTCGTAAATGAAAAGAACAACTCAAGTTCTTCAGAATTACTGATTTGTTGACTTGCTGAGCTCAGGAGCTGCTGAACCAACTGGAGAAAATCCATGCAGCACTTCCCTGAGTTTTACAAGGCCTGTTGTATGGATTTGAACACCACACAGATTAGTCTGATTTAGAATATGCAGCATTCGGGGAGAGAACAAGTTGCCTATGAAGTTATTTAGGAAAATTAAATATATCAGTGAGATTTTCAAATCTCTTTCAAATCCATACACTGTCTAGCCCCTCATACAGCACTTTGTCTAGCCATGTACTAGTAAAATTTCAGGGAAGAATTAGAAGGCTTAGAAGTGAATACTTTAAAATGTATACATGCCCATGAATTAACATATGAAATACCTCCAGCTTCATTTCTAAAAGTCTTTACTGGGTAGGTAAACTATTGGTAATGCTAATGAGGAGTGAGATTTTTCTTCATTCTAAGAAAATATGAGTGACACCACACTCCCAGAAGCTGGCTCTGGTGCAGCAGGATGAATGCCTTGCAGGAAGGGAAGAAAAGACCTTTCTCAGGAGATGCAGGAGCACTACATGTGTATGCACACAATTAGGGCCAGAAATTAGTTCAAGGAGGCATGAAAACCCCACAAGAAACAACTCCTGGGTGTTACTGTCATCTCACTGAAGCTGCTATTTGTATAAATAGCTTTAAAAACTTGTGAAAGGTAGGCAAGTTCAATAATTGCAGTCATTTTTAACCAGAAGCATTTCTGCAGTGTGTGTTTCAGAAAGGCAGCAATCTCTGCTATCCCAAAGCTTATCCCATGGGATTTCACTTATCAGTTATCAGACACATCTGGTGCAGGACCTTGTGTTTATTCAGCAACCAAAACCTTTCCTTATTGTCACAGTACCTAGGAAACTAAATAACACTAATTATTTTCCAACTTCTTTGTTGATGTTTAATTTATCACTCTGAACACCTGAGAAGCCTCCAGAAATGAAGTAACAAAGTCAGAGAAGGAAGACCTAGAGAAGATTTTACACCTCATGCATTGCATGGGTTATAGGACTGCAGTTCCCTAATGAGGATATATTCTGCTCTCTGTTAAATCAAGATTTGCTTCTCTAATGTATCAAAAAATGTGGGAGAACAGAATGCATAAACCCAACATAGTTAAACATGTTATTTGCAAAATTTTGTTAATAAAAATCTCAGCAGCATTTAGAATATAAGATTAGACATGATAGTTCGGAACTCTTGAAACTTCTCACCACTTTTCCATCTGGACATTTTATTTGCACCTTGCATTCAAAACAAACTGCAGTATCCATATGGACCCTTGAGTCAGCCTAAGTCACTGCACTTCTGATGAATTTTAAAAAGACATTTAAACACTTCACAGATTCCTCCTGGGAACCCATGGGCCAAATAATTGGCCCAGCAGGGGATGCTGAAAAGACCTTCACCTGAAAAGCGCTGGGAGCATCATCCTGCCAGGTTTCTCCAAGATGACAAGGTCACCAGGTTAAGTGCACCAGGATTTTCTGGTGTTTGGCTCCAGGATTCTGCTGACTTTGCTCTTGGTGCTGAGGAATCCTTCAGACCTGTTTAACGGGTTGTCAGCTTTCTGCTTCACCAGCCAGTGCCACGTTCATTCCTCATGCAAATTGCTGCAACCTCCAGCAGGAATTACAACGTCAAAGCATTCACAGAGTTCAGTGCAAAAACACCAGTCAGGGGCTACTCATGATTTTGAAGCATCCCAGTTTCTGAAAAGCTATTTTGAGTTTACATAGTATTAAACAAAACATTAAACATTCTGCCCTTGGGTCTGTTATGTCAAAAGCAAACACAAATGTGAATACTGTGATACATCTCTGCATTTCTCCTGACAGCTCATGTTTTGGGTTCCTTATCTGCAGCAGTAACCACCTCTCAATGAATTCCCTCCCACTGTTTGTGAGAAAAATGCATGTGTAACAAACCTGGATCCCACTGGTCCCAAGGGATTATTTTAAGACTTTACATTATAATTCCTTCTGAACTGTTTCTCCAGGTAAGTTGAACAGCCTCAGTTCATTTTGCCATTCTTATTTTTATTCTCCAAATGTAGGCAGTGTACTAAATCTGTTCTAAAACTCCATTGGCAATTACCTTGGAAAAACCTTGAAAATTAATATCCACATTAATTCCTATTCTTCTCCTTATTTTAAACACAAATAATTAGGAAGATTAGGTAAGGTGGACTGAGAGACACTTTCTATGTCTATATGATGTGTCCTACAGACTCTAAAGCCTTTTATTTTCCACCTTGTCACACCAGGCTTCCTGAAGTGCAGTTTTCCATACCTGCTCCCACAGCAGCACACACAAAAATCTTCAGCACTTCAGCACTACAGGAATATTCAACAGGGAAATTCCAACATGCATATGCATAAGTTAACACTCAGTTGGAAATCCAAAATAATTTAGAACTGCAGTTCTTTGTGTATTCAAATTTTTCTGAAATTTTAGCACATAAATGAGAAATGCAATACAGCCTCCAGGAGCAGCCAAAGCTCCCAGTGCCAGCAATCTCTGAGCAACTGTCCCAGCTGGCCCTGACAACGTGGCCCAGAGCAAACCCTCCAACAGCTCCATGCTAAGGAGCTCCTTGTCTAAAAGGGTAGGGAATATTTTTAAGTCTCTCTCAGGACTATTATGAAGATTAATTAAGGTCTGAGCAGTGCTTTGAAGATCAAAACTTCTGTGTTGTTATTTATTATTAAAGAACAACAAAGCACATTCTTGTTGTCTATAATTCAACTTCACAGAGAAAACAGTGGACGAGCACATGTTCAAGTGCATAAATTAATTCTCCCTGCCCCAACAAGCTGTGATTTGCATAACTGCATTTTTAGCCACCAAAACCCCATCAGAAAGTCTATACTCATCCCTTTGAAATATTTTAAAGGCCTGAAGGAAAATAACCGATAGAGTTTCTCTTCTGATTCTTTTCCAGGATAAGCTTTTCGTATCAGATATTCCTGCCTCAGTTCAGCAATGCCTTTTATCCTGTTAGGAGCCCTTGGATTATTCACAGGATAACATTAGATGTATACTAAAGTGCTTTGCAGAATCAGTTCAACACCTATTCTGGATGTTTGCATTCAAAAAGAGGTGTGAGAATGACAGTATGGCACGGTGGGTAATTTTTCTTTTCTGCTGGAGGGGGAGGAAGTCACAAGTGTTTTGTAGTTCTGCTTTCTTAACAGGTTTTCCCATCAGAAAATGACTAATCTCCTATATAGATTAGTATTTCACAATCAAAGTAGTTCACAAAAATATCCACTGCTGAAAAATACACAGAAATACTGTATTGCACAGTGTATGCCTAACTTACACTCCCTACAAACACATACACAGATACAATTTGAAAACATTTACTAGAAATGCTCCTGTAGTTCAAAGATAGTTGTATTCTTAAAACATGGAATCACATGTATTTTGGCAGCACATTCACAGAAAAAAAAACACAAAAGGTTAGTATTAAGAAAAATTTTAAAAACAGAATTAAAAGTTGTGAATAACTACTCTCAAGCCTCACCACCACCTCCTGATCTCATTCACACAGCTGCAGATCGAGTTCTGCACCATCCCAGCACTGGGCAAATATTTAAAGTAAACAAGGACAGGAGCTGTTGGACCTCGAGGGTGGTGAGCAGTGAAAGCTGGTGTAACTGGGCAGCTCCTGCCACCCTTCCACCGCACAGACACTGCTGGCAAAGGCTCCAGTGTCTGCAGGATGCTGAGCACCTCCCCAGTGTGTCAGCCTCCATCACCTATCACAGGAAATACTTACATTTTATTGGATTATTTTTTGGCTCTCCTCCCATTACCTTAGTCTGCACTCCAAGTCTGCAGCACATTCTTATTAACAACACAGATACCAGATTGTGAACTTCTGTACTTTTTCAACTGCCTTCAGGAGCAAGTTGAGTTATATTTAGCAGCCATATGGCATCCCTCCTCCACACGTTAGCTAGAGATAAGAACTGACAAATTAAGTTTTCTAAAACACCGATCTATATGTTTTCATTTCCAGTTTTAATTGTAGATGTTAACTGCAGCTGAATTGTTAACCCTGGCATTTGCCAAACAGGAAATGCAAAGAGTACCTATAGCAAAGGATGCAATCACAGAACTAAGTTTTCTTGCAATCTAGGTTAAACTGTTAAGAAAGCTCCTAAGCTGTATTCCAGACAGCTACATTCTTCTTAAATTAACACAATATGGCTACATAACTAAATAGCCACGGGTGTATTGGCTTCCTTGTGCAATTGGCAATTGTTCTGTGTATGGATGACTTCATGTAGGTTACTTGAGCAGCTCAAGCTGCTGCACGTCTTAACAGGGGAGAAAGTCAAGAGCACAGTGACAACCAACTCATATCCCATAACGAACTTCAAAGACACAGGCAACCACCACACAGCTTTCCCATGCTCCTGGGAGCCAGGTTTACAAAGTTGAACTTCCCTACAGCCCAGCCTAATTTCACAGAAACTGCAGCCAGAAAGAGATCAACAGTTTTAAGAAGCAAGACAAGACATTTGAGAGCTGCTGTCATCAGGACAACTGAAAAGGCTGAACATACAACAGAGATCTACACCAACCTCTTCCTGAGTGCCACCCCATGTGTTCATCCCTCAGGGAAAAGTAAAAAGGGGGGAAGGACTGGAGGCCCCTAATAATTTGAAAGAAATGGATTTTTTTCCTTTCTAGCAGTAAGAGGAATCACTGCTTAAAATACTTACCTGTCAGCTAAATCATCCCCAATGGCTAACCCTTCTTTCTGGTATCTGGAGCTTTCACAATTCCTTCTGTGCTCTTCTGGGGACCAGGAATGCAAGGAACACCCCAAGAAAAGCTCTCATTCAGGTGACTGCAGCCACGAACATCACCTGCCTGCAAACGGGTGTGGAGCATCCTCTCCACTGGTGGGTGCATGAAGACACCCAGATTCCAGACCTCATTCCGTGCCTCCACTTGTTTTGTACCTAATTCAATTCCTAAGGGGCAAACCCAGCTTGTCCCTTCTGTCCAAAGAACTGCAGAGCAGCACAGAGTGCTTCTCCAGCAGGAGAAAGGGGCAGACATGCACATTACACGCATGCCTGAGCACACTTATGAGCTGCATGTCCAGGCTGAGAAATAGAAATGAACAACCGTGTTTTTTCCAGCTGGTGTGTTACGTTCACTACTCAAGAAAAAATAATAAACTCTCAATACTGTGGTTTCTCTCCCTGTGCATGAAGCAATTTGGAGAATCTGTTCATCCAGTGCTGGATGAACATCCAGCATCCATCCTGCTTAAGCCTTGTACAATTCATGAAGGTGAATGATAAGGCACAAATAGCTGTCTGCAGCAGAACCTTCACACTGGACAACCCACTGGAGACCCAACGTGCCAGTCAACACATTTTGCAAAGAAACACTGAGAATTCCCTCCCGTCTTGAGGAGACAGCTACCAGTGAATGAAAAATAATTATGAAGTCAGAACAACACCAGGAAGCAGGGAAAACAAATTGCTTCACATGCCAGAATCCGTAGCACAGAACATTGGAAAGAGAACAAAATGTTTAAGGATGCAATCAATCATTAAGATTTCTCCTGAAGAAGAGAGCACATTATACTCATTTGTTCAAAGCTTGCCTTGGTGAAAAAAAGTAAGAATAACCATCCCTGCATGCTTGATTATCAAATCAGAGCTCGGTGGGAAGAACAAGTCAGGGAGTCTTCCAATTAACCAACTTCTTGGTTCTTTGCTTTAAATGTGGTCATTGAACACTGCTGGAGAAAGATGTCAGGAAAAGCAGATCCCTGGTCTTCTGGCAGTTCTCCCCATTCCTGAACAATTCCTCCTTCAGATGCACAGCCACGAAGGTTCAGAGGTCCCCGCAGCCTTTGTTCTCAGTTCCAGAGTAGTTACAAACAAACTTTTGTTCCTGTTTCTTCAATGAAATAAGCTGCAGCAGTTACCAATGACTGAACTTTACATCTGAAGCTTGCCTTGTGCATCACGCAACAGGAGGACTATGGAATCTCATTTACACTTCCAAAAATAAATTATCAGAACTTTTGCTGAAATAAAAAAACAGCTACTCCTTACTGATTCAACATCCAGTAAACATATTACACCTCAGCATATTCCTAGAAGCAAGGAAGGAGTGGCACATTTTGGTTTACAAACTGTGCCAAAGAATTCTTTTTGGTTTATCTGAGTATTTATAGCTATTGCTCATTCATTTGTGAGTTTTACAAAAAACCTACATAATATATTTTAATGCGGAAGTGGTACCATCATCGATATCTATAAATACACATATATAAGCATTGGAAATAAATCATAATACCCAAACAGCAATTTTTGTTTCTATCCCAGACAGTGTAAGGGGTAAGACAATAATCATATGGGCAAGTTATGGAAAGCAGTTACTGAAATGTATTCATAGTCCATGAAAAGTTGATATGGTAATTGTTGATAAAATTGGTAAAGATTCCATCAGATTGTATCAGCTGCTATGTAAATTTGGGAGGAAGAGCAAGCGAGGTGCATTATCGAGCAAGGTAAGAGTGTTTTTGAAATCAAAATAAATTTTAGAAACTACTGAAATCACCCTGTTAAAAGACTGATTTTTCCCAGAAGGCAGGAGCTGACTCTCTAGAGATGCTTCTGGTAAAACACAAACACAAAAGGCCTGGCACAAGATTGGTATTATGAAATCTAATGAAGACATTCATGAATCATAACAAGGAGGAAAAGGCTAAATATCAGCAAACACTCCAAGGCTCTTGGAACAATTAAAATTGTGCACAAACAGCATGTCCAGCTACATTCTTCATAATAGCCATGCTTATTCCTTAGTGAAGTCTGTAAGAATATGGCCAAATTATAATATTTAGATTTGAAAAACTTCTTGGTTTTACACTGGCACCAAAAAAAAAACTGTTTTCAAAACGCCAAGCTCTGCATCTTCTCTTTTTCCCTAGAGAACTCACAGGCACCTTGAATACTCTGAGTACTGAGGCCAAAGAAGTTCCCAAATGCCAGGAAACATTGTTACTGAAATTAAATGGAAAAAGGCAACAACTTAACTTTAGCATTTTAACAGAAATTTTTTAGACTGTGATAAATACCTCTCAGATAACAAAGTACACTGAGAATTAAATATGTCTTTCTGTAAGAAGCAAGAATTTTCAAACCAGACATAACAACCTAACACCTTGCCATCAAAGCTATATTTGGGAAAACTGATTTTCTCAATCTGCCAGTAAGTGATGAGAGAGCTTTTAGAAAACCACCTTTCATCCTCGTATCTTAAAACTCACCCATTGCAAGAGCTGCCACTAGAAGACCTAAGGCCACAACTGTGGCTGACCAAGTGTCCCTCCATCCAACAAAAAACCTCAAGGATATTTAAGCATTTAATTTCACCCTGAAATCCATAGGAAGCCAGGCTCCAAAGTGCTTGCGGTCCTGATTTAATGAATTAATGGTGGGAATTGGAGAAACTCCAGTTCCTCTGATTCTTAATGAGTTATAATGGATACACTAAAAATCAATGCTTTCTACCCACAAACATCAGTACTGAGATATGGGCAGGCAAAAGCCCTGGGTACACCAGGGGCAGGATGGAGGGGCAGCAACTGCAGCTTCTTCATCAGCAAAAGCAACTGACAGGACAAGAGAGTGAATGAGTCATTGATCAGTAACTGATGCACAACTATTGCTTCAACCACTGACCTCATACCACGTCAGGACATGCTCAAAATGTTGCAACATAGCTAAATAAACAAGACTGAAAAGAAAATAAGGGTCCCTAAAAACAACTTTAAAAAGTGGAGATGTATTTTATTTTCCAAACTATGGGTTAAAACCTGCTAAGTCATATTCTTATAGAATCTTTACAGATGACACTATGAACTCCAGAACTACACATGTGTAGCTAAGCACAGAGCAAGAACATCCAGTGAATGGTAACTTCAGTGTCAATCATCACCTGATAATACTAAATACATTCAAATCGTGAGCATGATGAGAGTTAACACTGGGTTTAATCATAAAGCAAGACAATAGCATGAGGAAGCACATACGTGGCACATTTACCAACCTGATTACAGTAAACCTGGTAGCATTGGTTTATCAGCTTAACCAATCAGCAGGTAATTAACTGTGCATTTAACAACTAGGTAGTAAAGTTTCTTCCCAGGGAAAATCAGATTGGAAAAGTCAACATCAGCTTAAACACGATTAACTTCCTGTCCCACTGCTGGCAAAGCAAATCCAATTTATTAAATAGTTTAAAGGGCAGGTTTTAATTATTTCGCACACTTCCAAAGAACCCAACCCTACACACAAATATGGATAAGTGGATCTGCTGCAGTGAGCACAGACCCCAGAAAACCACTGAAATAAACACCCAGAGACTTCTTAACGTGGTTAACAGCCCCAGCACTTTGTACTGCAGAAACCCCATATATTACTGGGGATATTATACAGGAGAGAGAGACCACAAAGAGCTGCAATGTCCTGTTCTGTGCCACAAAATCCTAACTTGGAGCATCTCCTCCAAGATGCTTCATGTTTCTAAAACAATCTTAGAAAACAAATATACAACACGTAAATCTTGTGAGTGAGATTTACATCTTTTACCTGGTTTCTAGGGGCACACACACCTCCCTAGGAACACGCACAGACTACTCAATAATCTATATATCTAAGGTTTTTTACACAGCAGGAATTGAGGGGTCACAGTGTGGGAGAAACACAGCAAGGCACACACAGAAACAGAACAAGGATTCAAATAAGCAGCTCACAGTTTTGCTGCCTTCCTACACTTCTTACCCAGCACAATAATTAAAAATTGAAAACTGAAGTTTTCCAACTTTAATTGTTCAGCAGCAAAGATAACAGTAAGTTTTCGGTTTCAACACGGATTTACAAAAATAAAACCTAAACAAAACAAACAAAACCCCACAAAATTAATACTGAAAAGAAACGGTTTCAGCCAAACCCGGTGAGAATTGCTAAATGACTCCTGACCCCATAGCATCACATCCTTGGGGTATGCCATGCTCCAAATTCTGGTTGGCTGGAAAACCTAATCTGCATAACAATAAGTACAAAAATGGCTTCTCTTTAGTGCACTCGGTGTGCACACCCCTCCTCTCCAACGGCGCTCAGCCAGCCTGCTCAAAGGATTAGCATAAGAATAGAAATCACTGGGAAAATCCACAAGCTCCGACTGCCCAGACTTGCTGACCTGCTTCACCCCAGATACCAAAAGTACTTATTTTTCCAAGGAAAGCAGTTATGGACTCTAAAAGTCAATAAACACTGCAATTTGTTTCTCTTTTATTGCAACATCAGATATCCCAAGAACAGAACAGAGACGAACAGCACCAGAGCCGAACAGAGAGGCAGAACAACTTCCACTGTTGGAAGCACAGACTCACAACGTCCTCAAGTTCAAATTCCTGCACAGGTCTGGTGGGGGAGAACAGCTCTGTCAGGATCTTTCTCAGCTCGGCCCTGCCTGGTTCATCATCAAAGCCATAGGAGCAGCAAGCTCATCAGCCTGCTGGTACATAACGCTGCTCCCGCACAGGGAAGGCTGAAACCGCATCCAGGAGCTGCAGGTGAGGAGCACACCTGGGAAAGAACCTGGCCCTGTGGACACCAGACCTGGCACAGGCCACCTGTGCTCACAGTCCCACAGCACCGATTCAGTTCTGCAGCCAAAATGTACAAATTTACTTACACCTTCTTCTGTCTTCTTCCCTTTCTGTCCTTACCCTGGCACCAGCCAGCAGCTGTGAGACAATAACTCTTGCCTTGCTCACAGCCACTGGAATCAGAACTACTGCCACGAGAAGAATATTCTGAGGAAGTGAGAATGAAAATAATCCCCAGTTCAGGAAAAAGCCAACATCTTCCTCTTATTGGTGGAGAGCAGTTCGCAAAGGCCAAAGGAACCCATCCCAATTCTTCTCTCCTACACAAACTATTCTAGCCATAATAAAGTATGAAAAACATAATTTAATTTTGGAAATACGGATATTGGGGTCCTGCAAAACACACTGAGCTTTGCTATAAACATATTATGGTATTTGACGTGTTTGTTTTGAAGTGGGGGAAGTTGACTGGAATCATCCCCATAATGTGGTCTGACACTTCATGCAAAACAATGCACTCAAACAGCAAAATGACATTTCCTTTTCAGAAATTCACAAAAGAACCAGAATCCCAAGGGAAAGCGGCCAAAGTAGCACTATTCCCGTTTTTTGTTGGATTTCTTCCACTCCCTCTGGGATCTTCTCCCCAGCCATTAAGTCACCACTGCAATCATCCCCCTTAAATTCAACATGATCATCATCATTCCCCTCACTTTGCATGACAGAAAACAGATTATTAAGGGCTGTGATCCTCATATTTCACAACCTACCAGCAGCAAGTGGCATAAAACCACTACAACATCCAACAATCTGGACATAAAACCCAGAAACTAAAACAATTCCCTGAAGATATTTCTGCTGACTTGCCTCAGATGTATTTGTCGAGTTTTTGAAGAAACAAAGAGCACTTTAAAAAAGCAAACCCCAGATTAAGACCACAAGCCAAAAGATTGGCCAATAATTTGCTTCTGGAAATGGACTAATATTTATTCTGTACATTACACGTGGCATTAATACCACAGTAACACTTTCAGTTCTGTTTCCCTAAGTAACAAGTTTTACATTTTGCCAGACTGACCCCACTTTCCCCCACTTTATTATCTCTATCACCACATGCTCTCAAATGACTACAATTTTGATTCTTGCAGCTGGCTCCAATGTGTTTAAACACTTCAGACCTATCCACATGCACACAACCTGGTAAGGCTCCAATAAGTTTCATGAAAACAAACCAGTCCAAGCACAAGAACTATTTACTGCTCTTTTATCATGAAGAATGTGTAATATTTTACTTACCAGTCAAAATAAGTTGCTCACCCATGGCTAACCTGATTTTAAAATGAGAAGACATCTGTGCAGTGGGAAAGACACTGCACGGTTCTCAATAAGGACATGCAGGATATTTGTCCCTATTCTGCAGAAGCTCCAATCTCAAACACTTGAAACAGATTTTAAGAGTCTTGGAAACCAGCTCATTCAGTTCACTTCAAAGAAGAGTGTCTGGTCACCTTTGGATTACACACTTACAGCTGTTTCTTGAAATGAAATGGCATATTTTAAGCTTCTACCTTGTTGCCCTTCCACCTATTCCTCTTGACTGCATTCTTCCCAGTGCCAAGACCAACCAACACAACAAACTGGACGCCCAACACCCCCGGAGGCTGTCCGAGCCTCTGTCCAAAGTGCTGTTTTCTGCACCATCTCATGTGGAAAGGACAGAGAAGGAACAAAAATTGACTCGTTCCCATCACCTTCGTACAATCCGGCAGCCCTTGGTCCGGTCGGGAGCAGCCGTTTGCCACAGGAGACAGATTCCCAAGGGGGAACAAGATGGGACGGATGGTTTACAGGAGGAAAAGGGCACCGTAGGTGGGTACACACGTGAGTTTCAAAGGTTCATTTACCTTTTTCCCAAGCTGCCACTGCTCACTCAGAGTCCAGAAGTGTTATGGATCCTTCCCTACAATCTGACTCCGGCATCCACCGCTCACCTCCCTCTGCAATCGGGCGGGAAGCTCACCGAGATAATTCGGATAAAGCAGCTCCGTGAGCACACTGCCGGGCGCTGCTGCGTGTCACACACAGGCTCGTCCCCAGACACGAACTCTGCGCGCCCGCAGCAGCCCCACAAAGGACAGCAGGACAATGGAGCCGGCACAAAGCCGCGTCCCCACGCCGAGCCCCACGCGGGGATGGCCCGCACGGCCGGCACTGCCCATCATCCCTCCTCGCCCCGATTGTTCCCGGCCACACGCGATTCCATCCACCGGGAGACCTCCGGCGGCACGCGCGGAGCTCCGCGGGCGGGAAAGGAGGAGGAAGCGGGGGGAGCCCCGGGGCGAACAAAACCCGGCCACGACAGACCCACGAGTGCTTTTATTCGGGGTTTTTTCCTTTTTCTCTCCCGCCCATGGCGGCAGCGGCCGCGGCGCGCGCCCCATCACCCACCCCAGCGCCGCCCTCACGACCCGCAGGGCGACATCGCGACACTATCGCGACACTATCGCGACGCTATCGCGACCGTCGGTGCCCTGCCGACCTGTCCCCTCAGCCCTCCGCTCCG
>VZTN01022746.1:324568-337682 GCA_013400515.1 Erpornis zantholeuca | reverse complement strand
GATGGATGGATGGATGGATGGATGGATGGATGGATGGATGGATGGATGGATGGATGGATGGATGGATGGATGGATGGATGGATGGATGGATGGATGACAATGCGGTGTCGGGGTGGCTGTGAGGGGACACGGGGGAGGGAGCTTAGGCTGCCGGCTCGGGCTGGCAGGGGAACGTATCCCTTTCTACCACTCCCTGGCAGGAGGCTGTAGCCTGCTGAGGGTCGGACTCTGCCCCCAGCGAACAGCGACAGGATGAGAGTACATACATTTAACCTGCACCAGAGAAGGTTTAGGTTCGGCATCAGGAGGAATTTCATCACAGAAAGCATGATGAGATGTTGGAAGGGCTGCCCAGGAAGGTGGTGGAGTCCCCATCCCTGGAGGTGACCAAGGAATGACTGGAAGTGGCACTCATCTGGGCTGGGTGACAAGGTGGGATCAGTCACAGGGTGGACTCGATGGTCTTGGAGGTCTTCTCCAACCAAAATGACTCCGGGATTCAGGGACTAAAGCCACCACACGTGGGCTGCAGGTGATGGGGAAGATGTAGGTCTGAGCACAGGGAAATGTTTCCCCTCAGTGTGGGAAAGCACTGCTGGGTGTGCCTGGTGTGGGGGAGGGTGTGAGGGCTGAGCTGGACTGTGAAGAGAGTGGGGTTGTTTCATGGAATCCCACCATGGCTGAGGCTGGAGGGGACCACAGAGGGTCACCAGGTCCCAGCTCTCTGCTCCAGCAGGGCCATCCCAGAGCACAGGGCACAAAATTGTGTCCAGAGGGTTCTGGAATATCTCCAGTGAGGGACACTCCACACCCTGTCTGGACACTGCACAGCGAAGAAGTTCTTCCTCATGTTCAGCTGGAACTTCCTGTGCATCAGTTCCTGCCTGTTCCTCTTCTCTTATTGCTGGGTACCATGGAGCAGAGCCTGGTCCATCTTCTTAGCATCTCCCCTTCATATATTTATAACATTGATGAGGTACATTTGGAGTTAAGGGGTGTGAGAGGTGCTGGTCCAGGCGCAGCAGAAGTGATGCAGCTGGCAGGGCCTGTAGTGGCTCTGTGTGTGCTGTAGTGAGGCCAGGGCTGCTCCTGTCACAGGATAGTGGGGTTAGAACAGACCTCTCGAGATCAGCTGGTCCAAACCCCCTGCCAAGACATCACCTAGAGCAGGTGACACTGGAACATGTCCAGGATGGGTTTTGAATGTCTGAGTATGGAAAAACTCACCAAAGTCCTGGAGTTTGGGTGTTTTTTACTGTGTCTAAGGCACACACCCCCTCTGAGGGGTGTCTCTCCCAGGAGGGATGTACCAGGTACCTGCCTGCACCACAGCCCTCCCACCTCACTGTGGTAGTGCAAGACCAAGAAAGGTTTTTATTGCCGTTACAGACATGTTTATCTGTGGACAGGCCACTTGCACACCCTGTTCACCTTCCCCTCTAGTTGAGCTTCGAATTTATTAAACCTGTATGAGACATGTTGCTTTATCAGTAGAAGTTAATTCTCACTTTTAGGTGAGGTTTAAGTGTTAACCACAAACTCTTTCCTCCAGATAAGTGCCTCTGTGACTGCAAGGACCTGCTGTGCTTTAGTTGAGGATTGTTTGGATAGAGCCATTACCCACGTATTGCATTTCAATGGCTGACCCTAAACCACTTCATATGTGCTTCCTGTGCTTTACTGTTTCATTAGCATGGCCAGGAACACAGGACTCGATCTTGCTGGCAGTAGGACATGTGGAAACCCCTCCCTGGTAATGATGGCATTTGGTGACCGGAGAGGTTACAAGTCTGATTGCTGGTGTTGTTTACTCCTCCAGCAGTGGCACTGCCAGGCAGTTATCCCGGGAGCCCTCCCTGCCTTTGGCCACGGCCCAGGACGGGGCGAGGAGCACGGAGTGGGGGTGTGGATCGTGCACCTGGCATTCACAGAGAGCTGAGTGCGGGGTGTGCCTGGGCTTAGCCACATTTGCATTGCAAAGGCAAATATGAAATGGCCCACTTGATACGTTTTCAGAAATGTTCTAAATGAAAGGCATAGTTGAAACTGTTCCACAAGCTGGATTTGATGCATTCTGGTTTTCATTGCATCTGTGAAACACTGTAAATGAAGTATATAATCTGCATTAGGGCTGTGGTGATACCAGCTACCCAGAGTGTTTGGATAAATGATACCACTGTTTGCTAATGTATTGGGTGACTAAAAAAGGCAAGCCTAGGCATGCAGAAATTCCAAGTTGTGAGCTTTAATTTAAAGGATTTGAAGAATTTCTAGTTGTTGTGATGAAAATTTTCCAAGCCTGTTGTGAATAACTGATAGTAACTGTAAATGTGCAGAGTCTGGAACAATAGCTCTGAGACATGTGAACTGCTCCACATCAGCATATGCTGTGCCAGATGCCAACAAACAAAACTGGAGTTAAGAACATTGGTGGGGCTGGGCCTCCACGGGTAAGGAGACAGAAAATCATGAAGATGTTACACAGGACACCCTAAAACAGGGAAGAGCATAATTATGTGGGCTAATAAACAAAAAATGTGGCAGCAAATATACAAATGGCAGTGATGACAAGGCAAAGTGATGTGATGTATTGTGCTATCTACAACTCTGGTCCTGTCAAACCTGACAAGTGAATTAGGATGAGGCAGGACAGTCCCTGCATGGCTCACTGCTGATAAACCTCAGAGTGCCAGAAGCGATTTGTTTGCTCCGTATTTAGGAGAGAGAAGATTCAGTAATGTGCAAGAAGGTGATCCCTATCTATCCATCCCTGATTTGAGTGACTTTGAAATTCCTGGGGGAAAGATACCCAGAACATCCCCAAGCAGCTGAGCCTTTCACTCTGTAATCATCTCACTTTTGTGGTTTTGCCTCTTCCTGACTTTGACTGGCTGTTGCTGCGTGATTTCTGCAAGGCCTGTTTGTTGCTCTTCCCTAGCAGAGCATTTTTCATTATGCCTGTCTAACTAAAAACAAATGGTGGGCTGTGTGTGGGAATGGGAAAACTGGAGATCAAAGAAAGGTCTTGACTCAGTGCTGAGGATCCTGCCTGAATTTCCCTTTAACTGCCTCCCATCAAGCTGTGCCTTGTGATTTGAATCTCGCTGCCTTCACTTTTGTATCTCGACATCTTTGCTTAAAAAAATAAATAAATAAAGGGAGAATGTTTACCTCTTCCCCTTTTCAAACTTTCTGTTTCTTGTCAGTCCTTGGTCTTGCTGATTTTCTGGAAAACTTTAATGGCTCTTGGGGATGCCAGGAAATGTTTCACCAGCACAGAGCCCTGATAGCCAGCTCTCCCAAACAGGAAAGGACTGAACTGCTTCAGCCCTTGCCAGTGATAGGTTGCTGCTGTGTGTCCCCAGGGCCTGTCTGCCCATTCCATGGGTCTGATGGTCACTTGGCCCTCATCACCTCATCAGCAACTCAGCCAGTGCAACCAGGAGAAAAACTTCCCCAGAATATGAGAGGAAGGGATATGACCACGTGGCAGTTCCTCTGGGTCTGATTTCTTGGTTTCAGGTTTTAAAAACTGGTGCATATCTATTTGTTGGCAAGGGTACCATTTTTTTTTTTTTATCATGAGTGAGAATTTTTGATCCATGTGGTTTTCTTTTTCCACTATATTTTTTTTCCACTGAGGAAGAAGGTGAGGGAAACCGAAGGAGATTTTGCCTAGCTTGGAATTGTTGGGGTTTTGGGGGTGGCTTTTTTGCCTGGGAATGTCAATGGCAAGATGTCTCTGCTGAGAGAAGCTCTAGAGAGCAGCTCTGTGCTAGCTGGTACAGGTACAGAATTTGGTTCTGGTTTACATCACCTGGCCTGCTCTCAGCTTCGAGAAGATGTTGATGTGAGATAACCATATCTTTCCTTCCTTTGCTTCATGTTCTTCTCTTAAATATTTTTCTTGGAGAGAAATGATGAATATTTTAAAAAATTTGTTGCATTTGGAGAATTCTGAGCTTTGTTCTGAGAAGATAGTGATGCCAAACAGTACTAGACTGTTTACAAAATAAACTGGGACCACAATGAAGACATGTGAAAGGATAAAGGGTGGGGAAGGGAAAAGTGAGAGACCACATATTTCTGTTCCTGAAAGCTGCTTTGCATTTCTATAGCACCTTGCCTCCCAGTGTTCCAGGGCACAGCACGAGCATTAGTCATGTCTCATGCCAGATTTGGGAGATGGGTGAGGCAATTCTTGTCACCCTTCAGAGGATGAGTCTTGGGGATATGAATAACCCGGGGAGAAAGGCAAGTCCTTTCGGGAGCAGGGTCGTGGCAGCTTGTGCTAGGGGTGGTGAATTTGGGCTGGGGCTCCGAGATAACCACTGCAGAGACATGAACAGAATCCTTGCAGTGGTTTTGTCATCAAGAAAAAAGCATGAGCATAAAAATATGACTACTTTCATTAACTTCAGTTTTGAGCTGATCTTCATTCCTGCTGGAAAAGTGAGTAATTCTGTTAGGATTGGGATATCAAGTGTGAAATCTTGCCTCTCTTGAAGCCACCAGGCACATCGCTGTTGACAACTGAAGCCAGACTCTTTCCCAAAAAAAGTAGGTATTAATAATAAGAGCAAGAGATTTCATCCAAGTAACTTCAGTAGCAAATTTGGCATGTTTGAGAAGACTGTGCGGGAGGAGAGATAAAGACCCTGTCATTACCAATATTCCAACTCATGTTTTCAGAGAATAAATATATTTTTTCCTGGCAATGGGTGTATTGACTCTGTCTGTCTCATTGCTCAGCTGGTCACTCTGTGCAGGCCGTGTTCCATTCCCCAGTGGATTGTGTTCAGACATCTCAACTCATAGTCATCAGATACCATAGATTCTTTTTCCCTGCAGTATTTTATGGCTAGAATATTTATTTTTAAATAAGAGAAGCCCCCTGACTCATGCAGGACAAATCCACCAGCGAATCTATATTATTAAAGCTGCTCCTCCTTGGGAAAGGAAAGGGTGTGATGTTCACCATATGAGAGATACCAGGCTGTGACTGGTTTCTGTACCTCCCACACCCAGGGACTGAGCCATGAGTACTTGTCACTGATGATGCCACAGTTTGTTGCTGTTGCATGACGTTTTCTAAAGCAGTGATAAACAGGAAGATAGCTAAACAATGGGTATGTCAGGTGCTGGTATGTGCATGGTTAGAAATAGAGTTCAGTAACTCAGAGGTGATGTTTAGGATTAAAAACTCCTGATGGAGAAGACTCCCCAAGGTAAAATAGCTGCCAAATTTGAAAGCATCATTGGTACAGACCCTCTAGCTGGGCACATTTCTGTACACACACAGAGCTCTCTGAATGCAAGGGACTTCTGGACTCACAAAGATAAGCATTCAGAAAAACTGAGATCAGACTTTTAATGAACCATTTATTTAGACTATTTACCAAAAAAATTACCGTCCTCTGAGTTGGTTTGGCTGAGATAGTCACTGAATGCCCAAAATGCTTGCAAACAGTCTAAATTTGCAATATTCTGTAGCCATTACCTCAAGAATTGGACATCTTTCCACTCTTTTAAAATTATTACTATTCTGTCATCCCTGTAGAGAACATTGTGTTTGGTCACATGAGAAAGATCAGAAATGTAACTGAATAAATTGATTTTTAAAGCCTTGAACCTCAATGTTTACAAAATACTCTTAGTGTACACTCAGTCTCTGGGCCTGTGCATATGTAAAGTTCAGCTGTGTATAAATACAAACAGAGCAGAATATTACTTTCTCTTCCAGCCTGTCTCTTTGATGGTCAAATCCATCCAGACGAGTGCCCAGGCTGCCAAATGGAATTCTTCTGGTTAGTGGGCTTCTCCTTCCATGCAAATATGATGCTGTGCTTGGGACAGAGTAAAACTGCTCTTTTGACTGCTTGCTCTTTAATCTTTTCTTCCTAGTCTCACCAATGCTCCTGGAGCTACCCTGCCATGCAGCATGTGTGAAATCAAGTGACTCACTGGGTCAATCACAGGCTGTTTCTCCCAGAGCAAACTCCGGGCAGTGCATTCCAGCTGGTGACCTTGGTGCACGGGGAAGTGGGAATGTGTTACAACTTGTTCACACAATTTCTCTCCTTGAGCCACTTGTGCCGAGTTTGCTCGGAAGTTGCAGACTTGCAGTTCCTCAGTTTCACCTGGGACAGACCCCCCCAGTTTGCACCACCAGTTTTCCAGGCAGTTGCTGGCACTGGTGTGGGTGGAGAACTGGCACAGCTTGCTCTGGTAATGAGCACAGAGAATGAGAGGAGTTAGGGAAGCAGGGCCCTGCAAGGCTTAGCACTTGGACACCTCTGTGATGTGCTAGACGAGTGCTCAAAACCTCTGTTGAGTAACTTGACGCTTGGGTATATTTTCTGTGAAAAGCTGACCCTGGGTTTGGGAAGTAGGTGTGAATTAGGACACACTGGTGTTACACACAGCCTGTGAGGAAAGCACCGAGAAACAGCACAAACGTAAAACATCCTGTACACCACTGAGTGACTAAAGATACTGGGCCGAGGAAAACCCAGCAAAGCCCTGGAATGCAGCTGGAAAAGGATATCCAAGGCACTGTGGCATGGAGAGCTGAAGTGCAGGGTAGACCAACCCTTGCCTTGTTTTCACAGAGACTGATTCAGTGCTGCTCCCCACCACATTTCATGCAAATTCTGTTGTGTAATAATTTGTATATTTATGACTGTGTGTGGCCAGGGCTGCCTGTTCCTATTCCTGTTTCTCCATTGCCTGGAGTGAGTGAATGTGGCAGATTGAAGCCTGAGGTTTAGCTACACAAGCTGGACAAGTATCCTGTGAGAAGGGCACTGAATCTTGTGGTTTTAACCTAAGATTTTCTCCATCTCTAATAGAGAGTGGCTTAACCCCTGATGCAGGAGCTGTAACACACGGTTGTTGTAATGATGATAGTTGTGGCATTTCCTTGGCTTGGCTTGGCTTGGCTTCAACTTGGACTGCTGTAACCCTGAGCAAGTGGGATGAAGTCTAAAGGCTCTTTAGTTTGGAAAAATAATAAGAAGTTGCAGGATGACTTAGATGGGGGCCTGAAAACACCATGGGAAGGAATCCGGAGGTGAACTTCTGTGATGGGGAGAGCTTAAAACAAAGTGACGGCTGTCAGGGTTGGAACTGGGATGAGATCTGAACTCTGCCTTCCCAGTCACACCCACTGAGTTACATTCCTGCAAGAAGGGCAAGTGAAAGGAGGGGAAGTGCGGGGCTGCACGGAGCAGGTGCCACAAATGGCCTCTGGTTCCTGCTGGCAGAAGCAGAGCTGCTCTCTGGAGCTGGGATGGACGTTTGGCGTTTGAGGAGCCTCCAGGAGAGCCTGACAGAGCTGTCAAGTGGGAACATGTCACACACAATGCAGATGCTTGGCAGGCTCTGCCTTATGGAAACTTGTGGATGATTTTTCCCCTCACATGCACTTTAGACACAAGATCCAAGAGAGTTGGGTTTTGGGGAGGAACTACTGAAATGCATAACAAAGGAAAAGGCTGTACTCACACAAGGGCTCACAAGCAACCAGGATGAGCCAGAGCTCATTATTTTGCTGCATCCCATATTCATTTTCCATTTATTCCTTTTCTGAACTGGAACAATTCATCTGATCATTGTGTAATCCTGATGTGATGAGCTCACCCCTGCACTGTGATGTTTGGGTTGGTTAATCAGCATGGAGAAATCAGTGAAACTTTTGGTGAAATCTTCGGTGAAATCTTCAGTGAAATCTTCATCTACCTTAGAACTCGAGGGCTGAGGCAGCTCTTTTGCTGTTGTTGTTTGAGGGAACTGATCCCACATCTAAGGAAAGAGGGCTGATTATTTTTCAGGCTTTTCTTAATTTTTTTTTTCTTGTTAACAAATCTACTGTGAAGTTCAGGGGTGAGTAAAACTTCCCAGATGTCACAGTAGGAAAAGCCACAACTGAACCAAGTTCTTTTATTTGGCTGTGAACTCCTCAAAAGCTCAGGGTGGTTACTTACCTCAAATGCACAGAGAATTCCTGTCTTTATAGACTTAAAACTAAGAGCAGGATTTTTATTTTCCTACACTCAGCTCAGAGCTGGGGGAAGCCCAAGTTGATCCTGACTTCTGACAACTATATAATTACAATCAGCAGCAGTTGCTGCCATAAGATACTGGTGCTAAACAGGAGTTAGTGTTGCATATTTATCCAGAGGATGAAAATATCTACAAATATCTATAAATATACTGTGTTATTATTAGAAGAAGTATTTAAATCTTCTAGTGCTTGGGTGTCCCAGATATCAGCTGATGGAAGGGAAACCTCTTGCAAATGAGTTGCTGGGTAATTTTTCACAAGTTTTGCTGCTGTAGCGCACTCATTTCAGCTCAACTATTCATCTCACCTTTCACAAAACTTATTTCACAAGTGTAAATATTTGTGGCAACTTGCCTGTGTTGTGTGACTTTTACACAATGACAGAAAAATTCTGGAAGGCTGCTAATGTTTTGGGGTGCATTATTTGATTAATCTAGAACTCAACCAATGGTTATTGACATATATAATTTTTTTTTTAGGAAAACTACATTTGTTAACCCAAGATACTGGGTAGTGATTTGTTTAAGCAAATAAATAATACTGTAGGAATGTAATAATCTTACAACTAAATGGAAGCCTTTTAAAGTCAGTATCACTTACTCTCAGCCCTCACAGGCTCCTGTACCTGGCTTTGGGCCTCACAAAGGTTAACACAGAACTATAAAACTGTAGCCTTTAGAACAGCTAAAAACTCAGTGCTTACCTTCACAGAATTTGTAGAAAAATCTACTGAATTACTTAGTGATGATCTAAAACTTCATCCCACCTTTTGCTGAGAGTCAATTTGTAGTATTGCTGCAGTAAAAAAACAGAAATCATGCTTATTTTTAAGGGCAGGCTGGACCTCAACACATAATTCTTTTAGGCTTGTGTAGACATTATTTCACTTATAGGACTATATAAAAACCTTAATCTGTAGATTAAAAAAAGGTTAAGACTGCAAAGTTTAACTTGAATGAATGGGCTAGGAGAGAGTACATAGAAAGCTCAAGGATATGAACACTGAATTTAACAACTCTGCAGGTTGATATTGAGCTGGAGAGCTTGGCAGATACCAGGACTACAATGCTGGGAAAAAAGGTGATTATTGCTGGTGTGTGACAGACTTCTGGATATTTGTGTTAGCCAGCCTGCAAACTTGGAATGGGAGAGGGAGAAATCCTGAACACCAACCTGGACTAAATTGTGAGTTAGTAGAAAAGGTGATAAGAACTGAGCACAAGAGATGTGGCAAGTGCAACAGCAGAGGTGAGATGTTCCAGCTTTCTGTCCCTGCAGGGAGGGCATTGCCATTCCAGGGTGAGTAAAGCTCCCCTGGAGAAGACTTCTGCAGGAATTGAGCTGGAACCAGCAGATTGAGTGTTCCAGACTTGTGTGTAGCCAACAGAGGCTCCCCTGTCCCTTGGGCACTGGTAAAGAATCCCAGATGAGGGGATGGGACATCAGAGAGCCAGAGAGTTTCTGGGGCCAGAAGGGACAAAATGGGGGGAAAAATACGGGAAGGAGGGAAGGAAGGAAGGAAGGAAGGAAGGAAGGAAGGAAGGAAGGAAGGAAGAATTTGAGGATGGCTTTGGAGACAGGAAGTATGAGAAATAAGCAGGGAATTTTGCTAAAAAGTTCCTTGGCTGATGGATTGGACTTAACGCTGGAGAGAAACTGGCCTTAGGTCAAGTCTGCAGTGCTTTTATGTGATTGCTGTCCCTCTGAGCATACTGCAATGACAGCTGGGCCAGGCACTTTGGCCTGTGGGCAGCAAAAGGAAAGGCATAAGAAATGTTCCTTCCAAGGACAGTTCCCCAATATATCCTTTACATGCCCATTCAGGAGCTGTGAGTCCTTTTTCCCTCCCGGGCTCCTCTGCTAGGAGGTGAATAGGAATTTCACCCACCTCCTTGTATCTGCAATTTTGTTCAAAAATGCTGCATCATCAGTTGTGTCACTGTTTTGGAGCTCATTTGTGATATGGAAAGTCTCCAGCTGTCCTTGTAGCAGAGCCATGTGCTACCAGCCCCTTGAAAATACATGTTGATTAAGTATGTAGGTCAGAAAACAGAAAGCACATCCCAATTTAGTTAGTAGATGGGAGATTTGTTGCCTAGTGCTCTATCATTGGAGCTGCTGATGAGTTTTTGAAAGTAATATGGTAATAGCTTTGTTCTCAGTTCAGAGATTAAGGAAGGCCACCAGGTATTTCTTCCCAAAGGGCAGGTACAGGTTATACAGGGATAGAAGTCAGGGGAATGGCCTTAAGATAGAGGAAGGCAGGGTTAGGTAAGGAATTAAGAAGAAATTCTTCCCTATGAGGATGCTGAGGCCCTGGCACAGGGTGCCCAGAGCAGCTGTGGCTGCCCCTGGATCCCTGGCAGTGCCCAAGGCCAGGCTGGACATTGGGGCTGGGAGCAGCCTGGGACAGTGGGAGGTGTCCCTGCCCATAGCCCATGGGATGGGCTTTAAGGTCCCTTCCAACCCAAACCATTCTGGGATTCTATGATTCAGTGGCATGAATAAGTAAAAATACCTACCAGAGGATAAGGATGAGGATTGCCCTGAGAGAAGATTTACTAACAAGCAGCAAAGTCTTCACAATCTCTCTCTGTTCTATAAATCGGCTGAACATAAACCAAAGTGCTTCTTCACCAAAAAATAAGCCTGAAATCCTACTGGCAATTGTTGCCCTCAAGCCTTCATTATGGCCCTATTTTCCTCCTCATCTTCCATCCCTGAAGGGATTGGCCAGGGAGCTCCTCCTGGCTGGCTGGTTTGTGCTGACTGTCCCCCGCTCTCTGTAGCAGCCTCACACAACTCTGAGTGAAATTAAAAACATGTCTGGGGCTGACTGAATCATTCCTCATTAGCTCAGTGGGCAGCAGATTTAGGAGCTAGATTTGCAACGAACACTTATTAGATTGTGTGTCTTCTGGGGATAGCTAATTTTTTTAATCATCAGATTCCATGACTTAGCAGCATAATCAGCTACTGGACATATACACTCCTTTCAAGAGCTGCTTTTTAAATTTTTTTTTAAGCCTGCTTAATGTAGGAGACTTTATTTTCTCATTTATAGGGGAGTTTTGCACAGTTCTTCTGACAAGTACAAGATAGCCAGTGGGAATGAGATCTGTAATTAATGTATTGAATGCTCAGTGCGAGCAGAAGGCTCTTGGATGAAGATCTTCTGGCTCTGTCAGGTGTCTGACAAGAGGACAAACACTGTTAGTCAGAATGGTGGAATGTGTGATATGGTCAGGCTTACACCCTGCAAATTCATTTCATGTAAGGTATTGAGGACAGGAGGGAAAATTATGTTTTTTGCTATTCCCCTGAATTTTGAGTAGCAACATGTGCATGACTCTGCACTTTCTCAGTGAGAGCTGATCCAAGGGCTTTCTAGTAACAAAAATAAACTGAGCCCAGTGTCCCACCCCTCCTTGTAGGTGTGTGTGTTGAGGGGGTGATGTGTTAAAAGGGAGTCCAACAGTGAGAGCCTGAACTGTGGGAGGTCCAGGTTCAGCTGGGGGTTGCCAGAGACAAACTGTACAAATGCTGTCACATATCCTCACTGTGCTCTGCCTTGGCATCCATGAAAACAGCTCCACAGACTCCGTGGTAAATGAGAGCCCCTTGGATGCTGCAGTGTTAGGGTGTCTTGTTGGTTTGTCACAAAATGTTAAAGGTGGTGCAAGCTGAAGTGGGGATAGTTGTCCTTTTCAATTAAGTTCTTCTTTTATGTAATGCCACTTGGTTTATTGCTCAGGAAATATCTTTGTTGCTCAGCTCCCTGGCTACAATGGTACCTGCCATTTCTTGCAATTTACTTTGGAGGCTGTTTTCCAACTGCCTTGTGTTCTTGGACCAAATACAATCCCCTTTGATTACTGTTGTCCTTTTGTCTTTGCTCACTTGGCTCTAAACATTTTGCTCCCTGAACACAGGCCCAGGTTCTCCACTCTCCCATGCTGCAGCAAACCAAACACTGCTTCTAAAGCAATTAGTTGGGAAGCATTGACACACACAAGGGGAATTAGGACTCTTGATTATTAATTTTTTCCCAAGTTTTGTCAAGGATTCTGTACTGCTTTTCCCAAATCTTCCAGTATTAGTTCCAGGACTGAGTGACTACCCTTTGCCTGGTGATAACACACATTATATTTCCAGTTACCTGATCATCCTTCACTGCCTTGTAGTCACAGCACAAACCACACCTCCAATGGAGCTGCCTGGCTCCTGCTGAACTCAGCTGCATGGCTGTCCCAAAAGACAGGTATGTGCAGATAGCCATGTTCCCAGGGCAGACAGAAAACTCACTTATTTGATCACAAGACACTCAAAACATGGAGTGAAGGCTGGGGCATCACTGGCACAGAAGGATGGAGAGTCTGCAGCAGGGCTGGCTCTCAAATTTGACCTCTGCAAATGGTTTCCTAGTGGAGCTTGCCAGAAAGAAGGAAAGAAATTACTTTCTTGATGTAAAAGCTGCTTTTCTGTTACCTCTCCTGATCTCCAGGGAAGAGTGGAGGTGACAAAAATGGAAAATAATTAAGGTCAGAACAGAAATAATAACTGTCCTGAGGTCTCCAGTGTTACTTTGTTACAGTTTTCTTCAGACCAAGTACCTCTCCTATTTTAT
Source organism: Erpornis zantholeuca (assembly GCA_013400515.1). Classification (NCBI taxonomy): domain Eukaryota; kingdom Metazoa; phylum Chordata; class Aves; order Passeriformes; family Timaliidae; genus Erpornis; species Erpornis zantholeuca. Next base: position 324,990 of record VZTN01022746.1, on the reverse strand, counting down.
TGCTACATTCTGTGTCAAAAAGGGACAACCTCACAAACTGATATTTGACCTAAAATGCTGTTTTCAGTTGCACAGTGGCACTCTAGTTCTCATCATCACCTACCCATCCTGGAAGTGGTTTGCATTCAACCAGCTGCTCTTTCCTTGGCTTTATGGCAGATGTTGCACCACTGTCTCAGTCTCAGGCAAAAAACCCCAAAAAACCCAAACCACAAACAAGCACAAAAAGAAACGCACAGACACACACAGAGACACACACACACTCACACACACAGACACACACAGAGACACACACAGACACACACACAGACACACAGACACACAAACAGACACACACACAGACACAGACACACACACACACAGACACACACACACAGACACACACACAGACACAGACACACACACAGACACACACACAGACA
>VZTN01022746.1:296492-323937 GCA_013400515.1 Erpornis zantholeuca | reverse complement strand
CACACACACAGATACAGACACACAGACACACAGACACACACACAGACACACACACAGAGACACACAGACACAGACACACACACTCACACACACACACTCACACACACAGATACAGACACACAGACACACAGACACACACACAGACACACACACACAGACACACACACACTCACACACACACTCACACACACAGACACACACACACACACTCACACAAAGAGAGGTAACTCTCAGTGCCAGGTTGCACAGGGCTTGGAACAACCTACTCTAGTGGTGTAGTGGAAGTTGTCCCTGCCCATGGCAGGGGTGGAACTGGGTGAGCTTTAAGGTCCTTTCCAACCTAAACCATTCTGGGACCCCATAGAAACTAATCTGACTGCTGAGCTGGGGATGTAAATGGGATTTGCTCTTCTCTCCTGGGTTATGCCAGAATTCACACAGGAGTTCAAGTATTTCCCTGCTCAGGTCAGGGCCCCTTTAGGTCTGTGCAAAACTACAGCAGATCCCATCCAAAAACTATTTACTTTAGGTTGTATTTAGCCTTAACAGCCTGAAAATATTTGACATTTCTGGTCTCTTAATATTGCTGAGAGAGGAGGAAAATTGTTAACACTGTTTTGTAAATGGCCAAAGCTGCAGAGGCTGGCTGGAGTGGAGCAGGGGCTGTAATCCCTAACTCTAAATTCTCTATTAAAACCCTAATCCCTGGGCTATCCTTCTGCTTCAGGCAGCGTTCGGGACGGATGGTGAATAATTTATCTGAAGTGATGCACCTGCCACTGTTTAAAGCCAGTTATTTTCCTTCTGTCCCTGTGTCAGAGTTGCTTCTTTAATTGCCAAATTCATTTTTTGCTGGAGTGATTAAAAATTGCATCTGCTTGCATTTTGCAGCTTTCTGTCAGAGTCCTGTGGTTCAAATAGTTCAACAAATTCCATGTAGACTCACTATATCTTGGGACTGATAAAGGTTGGTGCCTGAACTGGTTAAACGGGGAAAATCCAAGCATGTGGTTTCCAGCATTCACTGGTTGGTGAGAATCAAAACCTCTCCTCGTTTCCCTGATGATCCTAATTTTTTTGAAATAAATTTAATGGAAAAGGCAGAAAAATACAGATACTTCACAGAGACTATAGAGAGAAAAGAACAGCAGGATGGGGGGGATGTGGAAGTAGGTCAGATGCATTGTAGACAAAAAAAAATTTATTATGATTAGGAGAGATTAGGGAAGGCAAGAGCAAACAGCATCAAAGGAATCCAATTTATCAAGCCATTTAAACAAGAGCATTCCTTGCAGAGCAAGTTCTCCATCCTGTGCACAGATTTGGAGCAAAACGAGAGGAGGTTGTCCCACACTATGCGTTTAATTTAATATCTGGTCTTCTCTACAGCCAGCCTGAAGAAACCTTTTTTAATTGTCATGAGAACAAACACTGCAGAACACCTTCCTTGCTTGAATTCTTTCAGATTTTTCATTTTTGAAGCTGTAATTCCCAGTTGGGTGTGTAGGTGAAGGATGCAGCTGGGGCAATGGCAGTGCTTGCTGACAGCTCTGTCACTGCTGCAGCATCAGGTGCTTTACATGAAATAAGGAGATTCTCGTCTCGAAGGTTTCATATAAAGGCACTTTGTAAGGGTGAAGTTATTTCATCTGAGGACATTAGGAACTTGGCAAGAACAAGTAGATTCTGTTGCTCAATTTTTCGGCAACTAGGAGCCTGGGAGATGTGACCAACATGCTGTGACTTGGTCTCTTTTTCTCCCTTTTTTTTCCTAGTTTTGATGAACTTCTCTGTCCCATGTATTATAACAGCAAGGTAATCAATTTCCATTTGGATGAGGTTTGCTTGCCTCATCTGTGTCAAGGCAGAAATTAATACTGAAAGCTTTAGCTCTGAAAAACAGAACATTCTTCTCCTCCAGCATGGTGTTTTGGTTTGGCTGGTTTTTGGGGTTTTTTTGATGTACCAAACAGGCCTTAATGGCAAACATAGGCAGTGCCTCCTAATTTGCAAGACACACACAGCCTTTTGTATGACAGGCCCTGGGTGGTAGGAATTCTGCTGGGACCTGAGGATTTGGGGCTTGTTTCTGCACAACACCACTTTTGTTGAGGTAGAATAACTACATTTTCTTTGATTTCACCACGCTGGAGTGCTCCTTGCATGTTTTTAACACTGGATTGGGTCCTCTAGACAGAAACAACAACCTCTGAGCTGTTTCACAGAGCTCTGTCATGTCAAATGTTTCTTAGCAGGAGCAAGCTGCCTGAGAAATTTAAACAAGATGTGGACTTCTCTTAGCAGTGGGTTCAACACTGGCTGAATGTCTTCCCAAACATCTGACTGCTGCTGCCAGGGGCTGTGGGCTGGTGTGCAGCCTGCACCAAGCCCTGCAGAACTGCTGACTTGAGCCCGAGCGTGGAGAAGGTTTGGCATCTTAGAAGCTTTTAATTAACAGCGCCTTTTATGCCACTCATTAGTTTCCTGTTCAGGAGGAATTGGGGTATGAAACAAGCTGAAAGTTTCAAGGAGTGGTTGCCTCCACAGCTGAAGTTACAGCTGGGGCATCCTCAGCCTTCTGAGCTGAGAAGTTGATTCTTTCCTGCTGCTTTTGCAGCAACTTGGGGCAATACAAGGCCAGACTTTAGTTAACACTTTTACTGCTGACGTTGTCACTCTGGCAGTGCTGCCTTTCAGCTCCAAGCTCTGCCAAAACTCTGCTCTTTGTACAGCACCTGGAAATAACCTGATTCTCCTTTGTTTAGGCAATAAAGTGAATGTGTGGGGAAAATCTCACCCCAGTCTTGTTTTAGGTCTCTTCCAAAGTTTGGCATAAACACTGAAGCAAGATATTTATTTTTTTATCATGATGAAACTCCAGATCTCAATGGTTTTATGCATGCTAAAGGCTTCCTTTGAGTCTTGCTACCACAGCTTTGACTGGTTTAAGTTGGTCTGGAGTTTCTCCCTTCAATAAAACGCTGGTAAATTATACCTGGTAAGACTTTGGACCCTTATTTCTGCATGGTTTTTACTTGACAACAGCAGGTAACTCAATCTCCGCAGTCTGTGGTCCAGCATCCTGTGAAACCTCAGGTATGACATTGGAAGGTTTAGCATTTCAAGCATTGTTTTGGAGTGCAGTGTTGGGGATTGAGCCAGGCTGATGGTCTGTGGGCTTGAAAGGAAAAGGAGAGTAGCAGGGCATGAAGTACAGCTGCTTCTTATAGATCAGCACACTAGAAACACACTTTAATTATGTAGTGGACAGTAATAAGAAGAAATTAGGCCCTTCCACAATTGTCTGGATATTTGGACTCTGTTCCTAAATGTGCTACTAACTCCTGTGACACCCATAAATCCTTTTGAACACTGTGTGCTTAAGATTTAACATTTACAAAAACACTGGCAATGGTGTAAGACTTAATTAATGATGAAGAGCACTGTATCGCTTTGAGAGCTGCTGGAAAAAAAAGGCAAGTCTTTCCATTATTATTATTATTAGTGTTGTTCCATCTTTAAGATGTCAGATTACATAAATCTAGGCAGATGCCTTAAAGCATTTTGTGCAGAGGAAAGCTCTCTAAAGGAAAAAAATCCTGTTTTCCTTTGTCTTGGATTAAAAGATCATAATTGTATGTGAAAATAGGACACCTGTTACTGAAAGGGAGGTACAAAAGGGTAGGAATGAAGCTAATGCAGCACTGAAAAAGAAGAGATGGGAGACAGCTTCATCCAAACTGATTGCAAAACATAAATTACTCCCAAACTGGCCTTTGAGACTATGCCATAAACATTTAGACATTAAGGGGCTGTGAGACAATGGCTGTTGTTCCCTGAATGAAAATGTGATACCCTGGAGTCTGAGATATTAGCCCTTATTGCTCTTCTTCTTTTAGCCTGAAAGCCTCAAAAGTGTTCTAAGCATCAGCTGGACACACAAATTCATTTGCCTTCTTCAGGCAATCTTGTCCAGCTGACCCATAAACTTTCTTTCAGAGGCTGGAAGCCTTGACTTGACTCTTTCTGTGGGAATTGGAGATCAAGGCTCCTGTGAGGACTCTGCAGGGTACTTTTAACCTAATGGGACCATGATGAACAGAATTATACTGGTGATTAATGGATCTATAAAAGAGAAGTATTAATCCACATTGCCCTGTAATATTATGAGTTACCTATATACATTCTCCTTTCCTTAATCCCTCTCCAGGGTCTCACACAGAACTTTTTAGGCTCTTTCTCAGGCTGCCACCATTTGTTGCATTGAGCTGCAACAGCTGTGACATATCTGCTGCATTTTGATGAAATTACTGGAACTGGAATCACCAGTGGTGCAATTATTCCTTATATAGATGATTTAATTACAGCAGTGAGATGTTACAGGGTTAATTAATTGTTGCTTATTAAGTTCTTTGAGACCTTTGAATGAGAGGTGCTATGTATGTGCAAGGGATGATTATTAGTTATTAACAGCAATGCTCCCAGCTATTTGGAGGGTAAAAATAATTTCATTTCATTGTGAAATATTAAATTTGCAGTCTAGTTGGATCCACGGCACATTTCAGGTTGCAAGTGAAAAGCCAAGTATATACTTAGGTAGTGATGCACTGTGCCAAATTTGGCTTGTGGGAGTGGTTCCCATCAGTTCCTGTTGGAACAGAAAGGAGCTGGAAATGCAGCAGATTGCAGAAACTGGAGGAGGGGATGGTGTAGGAGGAGATTCCTGAGCTTTCAGTAAATCAGTAGGAAATGGAAGAGTTTGCAGGAATATTGAGCCTCTTATTTAATGATTTAGCCAAGGTTACTGAACAGCATCCATTGCCTTTAGAGCCACCTTCTCCTTTTGAGGATTTTTCCTAAAGATTTTCTCTGCCAGCAGCAAATGTAGGCTTGCCTGAGCCCATGGACAGTGTATCTGTGTGGAAAATCAGGCTGCCTAAGCTCTAGTATTTATCCTGGCACTCAGGCCAAAGTGCTAGGTCTAGAGAGATATTTCATTGGTTCTCAAAATTTAATAACTCAGTGTGTCAAAATATGAGCTGTTCAATTACTGGAATTCCTTTACTCATTTCAGAGAGATCTCTCTTCCCTTTGCTCCTTCTTGCCACACCGATTCTTTCTTATATTGAGGAATAAACTTATTTACTGATGAGAGAGGACGAAGAGACAGACTTTTGTCCTCATGTTGCTTCCCATGAAGGAGCACAAAGTGCCTTTTAAGGCTCATTTCCATACCTGGAAGTTCAGTACTTGTCTCCATCCCAGAGATGAGCACACTAACCGGGGGCGTTTGTGTGAAGGTTCTGCAGTGCCTCAGAGAAGGAGGAAAACACAAAACGAGCTCTGAGAATCCTGTGGCAAGCAAAAACAACTGACCTCATTAAAATTAAAGTCTGTCTCTAGGAAATTACCACTGACATGGATAAGTAGCAGCTCTTCAGGGTGCTGAACCATCACAGAGGGGAGGACTGGCCAAGGTTTGAATACAGGTGCCTTAAAACATCCCCTGAGCTGGGGAATCCAGGCAGTGGCGTGGGCAAGGGTGTGATCTATGGGGGGGTCAGTGCCCACAGCTCCTGCTGAATTGCACTGGAGGGGCTGCTCAAACGTGGATCTAGGTAGGAGAGAACCAAAGGAGTTGCCAGAGGGTAGAATGGACCTCTGCAGCCTATTTCTAAATTGTGAACTGTCTAAACCAACCTCTGGATACAGCTGGAGCCCTACAATAGAGTGTCTCCAGCTGCTGCCCACCTTAGGTGCTTTAGGTTTGTGCATTTACAATCTTTCCCCAAGCCCCTGCCACAAGGACAGTGTTTGTCCTGCCAGAGAGGTGCAGAACTGCCACGATTCTGCTCAGGTATTCTGAGCAGCACATTCTGAGCACCGTGAGTCACTCTGCATGCATGGGCTGTGAGCTGCATGCTTAATGCCTCCTGAGTTCCTGCAAGCCCTAGTCTTGCACTGCAGGTGCTGCAGGGATGTGCTGTACATACCCAGTGGACATGCTCAGGAGTCCTGGATGCAGAATTGCTTAATCAGAGCTGCTGCAGAATACCCAGAAACCCAGAAAAGTATATGTGGTCTTCAGTTCTGCTTGGATAAAATCTCCTGGAAGGAAAAACAACAGTAACAACAACAAAAATGAAAAAGGTCTGAGAGCCATAGATGAAAGCACAGCGTTGGGGGATTTATTTGGGGGTTTTAGTTGGGTTTTTTGGGTTTTTCATCACTGTGCTGTGCAGTGTCTAGTTTAGGCCTGAACTGAGTCATCCAAGTAAGACAACTTTTAAGAAGTGTTCAAGACTGTCTAAAAGGTTCCTCCCAACTAACTGGCATTATCCTCTGGGAAGTTTTCACCAGTTTTAATGGACCTAGACCTCTTCCTATTCCCAGTTAGCAAATATCTGGGCCTGTTTTCCAGCTTGATGGTTTCAGGGAGCTTAATTTTGTATGAACTTTATTATTATTGTTTTTATTTTATTATCTTATTATTTATTTGTACGAACTGGCTTTACTTCCAGAGAGGGAAGATGTCTGTGAGTGTAAATCCCTTTCCACTTGCTGTGTATATGTGAATGGGACACAAGAAGGATTCAGCAAGTCTGATCAGAGAAATTTCCTGGGGTGAAGCCTGTTGCTGTTTTTCTGTACAACAGCTGGTTCTGCTGGGTTATGATCTGAGATATTCCTGCAACACAGGTGATGATAATAAAAATACCCCACACATCATTAAATGAGTCAAGGAAAACTCCACCAAAGATGCAGTTAAATCTTCATCTGTTCTGATGCTGCAGGTAGGGATTTCTGGCTTCAAAAGCAGGAGTGGGGAGGAAGTTAGGGCAAATTCCACTGAATTCCTGTTTACCTTGGGCTGATCTGTACTATGAAATATTGCAAATGCTGTGGCAAGTAGAGAAGTGCATTTGTCTCAGTTACTGCAACAGGCCAGAAATGCAAATGCTTTCCATGCTGCAATTGTTTTGACTCTGGAGAATTGTTCTTTTTCCTGTGTTCTGGCTCTTCTGGACTCTGGTTCCCTGTCAGCCAAGTAATGTCTCTGCTCGGCAGAGACAAAGGGGAATGGCTTGGTGCCCATCTCTGTGGCTGAAAGACTATTTTATTAAATCTTTCTGGACAGTGTGTTTCAGTTCCTGTTGCTCCAGGGCTCTGGAATCTGAGCCACTCAGTGAAACAGGGTCCTGCTCCTCGAGGTGCCAGGAGTGACCTGAGGGGAAATGAGAGTGGTGGCCAAGGCTTGTGTCCAGGGTTCAGCCAGTGATTTTCCTACTGTGGGGGTGTTCAGAGACACAAAAATCCCCGCGGGGAGATGCTGGGTGGGTCACATGAGCCACCAAAGAAACACAGCCTCAAGAGACAAGGCAGAAAAGCAAACTGGTTTTCTATGGATGAGTTACCACACAGGGACTTATTAGAGATGATCTACAAAACTTGCAGGACCTAGTTTACCATTTTATCCATGAAACCATTATTTTAGTATTCAGTTCTTGCTCATGGGGTGGAAGGGATGGGAAAAGCATCTGCAGCATTATTAGCAGTCTCAGTGTAAAAGGGATCCTTCAGCAGGGTGTTGTGGCAGTTTGTTGTCTCCCTCCTGCTTGAGCCAGCCCCTCCACCCCAGTCTCTTTATTCCCTTGCTTAGTCAGCAGCTTCTAAACCAGATGAAAGCAAACAGCCCTAAAAATGCTGACTTCTCAAAGTGCTGCACCCTGTCAGTCAGGCACCCAGGAACAGAGGTACTACCAACATCTTCCTCACAGCAGACTTTAATCTCCTTCTAAAGGCAGACATGTAAAAAGGAAAATAATTCACAAACAGTTGTGCTAAAATTAGAAGCTTAGAAGAAATAATTCCTTATTCAACCTGAAGTAAGTGGCATACAGAAGAAAGGGGAAAAAAGCAAAACCAGTCTAGTTTTCCCTTTTCTGAATATAATAGTTTTTTTAATGCTTGGATAAATCAGCCTGGTGTGCCTTCCAGAGTGTGGAGGGAGTGCAACCTGCAGCCTGGTTTTTGTGTCTCTCCCCACTCCAGAGTCTTTGCTCACAGGTCACATCTCTCACATATTTGTATTCTGGGCAGAACAAACTGTCAGCCCTTTACAGCTGGAATGGGAATGGCTCTTGAGGAATGGCTTCTGATACTGTTTTCTCCAGGAACCCCACAGGCATTCCCAGTGATAATACCATACTGCTCCTACTATTTTCCATTCCAGGAGCTGCTTCAGTCCCCCTTGGCCTGGGCTCAGGGCAGCCTGGCAGCTCCGTGGTGGAGCAGAGAGGAGATCTAAGGATGCACATCCTGAACTGGCTTCCCAGGAGTCTGTAGAAGAGAACTGGCTTGGAATCTGTACTTGTACATGGGACACTCAGCTTCCTGGATTTATTTCATGTGAGACTCTTCCCAGCTGCAGAGAGAAGTAAAAGACCCTGGTTAATGTTGATTTAATGTCCAAACTTTTTCCACTTTTTAGAAAAGCTCTTTCTGTGTAAGTCAGCTCCCTCATTTCCCAAAGTGATTTAATTTTAATTGAAGACTCAATTGTACATTTGTACAGGTACAATTGAGTACAGGTAATACAGTACTATTCAATGAAAAGGACCTTTATCAAAGCAGAACAGAACAATATTGTGGGGTTTTTCTGTTTTATTTGCTTTTGTTTTGCCAGTTGACTGAGGCACCAGGCTTTGCCTTTCCTGATTCTGCCCTTCACATTGTGGGTCAGGGCTGCCTATGAACCACTAAATGATGCATCAAGAACACTCCCTCATCTCTCTGCCTTCAGTGTGATCTTGTCTTTGATGCATTTTAGCCGAATAGGATAAAATAATCCATATTCATTGTGGAACACTACAGCTCAAGCCAGAAAAGGATCCCAGTAAAAACCCAAACAACAACAAACCCCTTTGAAAATCACTGGTGTTTCTTACCTTCACAACTGCTTGAAGGACCAAAGCTTTTAAAATCTTGTTTAGAGAAGACACTAATAGCACCTGATTCATCCCATAATGCTTCTTTAAACTGTTTTCCTGTTTTCAATACAAAATCTTGGGGTCCAGTACAAAGCAAGGTCAGCAATCTTCACTGTTTCAGAGCTGAGGAAACAGACACAGGCTGAGTGGATGACTTATGCAAGATCACATAGGAGTTCTGGGACAACTACAGGAAGATGTCCTGCTTTTGAGCTAATGGATGCAATCTGAAATTCACATTATTTTCCATAACTGTCCTGGTGTGGGAACTCAAGCCTGAACTGCTGTTTTAGTAGAGGAGGTGTTTTTTCCTTTTTTCATGGCGAAGATGAGTCTGGGAGATCCTGTAGATCTTAGGGGATGGCAGAGAGCACTTTCTGTAAGAATAAAGCCTTGTCTCACTGCTTCCCCTGCGTGACCTGAGACAGACTCTGCTCAAGAGCTCCCAAAGAAGGCAGGACATGAGCCCCTGACACTCAGCTAAGGGTGCCAGTCCTTACTCTGGGCCTCAGAAAAATTGCAGAGGGAGTGTCAGGAATGGAGGAATGGCTGGTGTGCAGGGAAGAGGGAGCTGGAATGGTAGGGGAGAATGAGAAGGAAGAGGGCAAGAAAAATATGTGAGCACAAGAGGTTCAAAGACATTCTTTGGCTTCTTCTGCCTCCTGTGCTGGCTCAGCCAGTGCTGGGGCCATGAAGACCCCTCTTAATCTACATTTCCTTTTCCTCTTTCACTGGGAATGGAAGAGTCGTGTGTAGGTGACCCTGCTCGCCCCCTCTTTCCCTCTCCATTTCCTTTCCCAGCAGCATCTCTCTGGGACACGTGGCCATCTGGCTGTTTATTGAGCATGAGCTGAACTCTCAGATGTATCCTTTGGAATTTGGTCCTGGTTTAGTTATTTCTCTGTCATTCCTTTGCATTTTCCATACATCTCGTTCACGCCCCCGGAGCCACTGCTGTGTGAGTGCACTCTGTCCTTTCGTATCCCACGTACTTTCATGTTTCCTCTTTCACCCAGAACTTCTCAACATTCTTCTTTGGTTTCTATTATTTTTATTTGATTTTTTTCTCATGTTTCTCTGCTTCCTGTTAGCACAGGGAGCACCATCCCACTCTGAAACAGTCAACTGAGGGTAGGCATCAGCCTCCCTCCTGCTCTAATCCCATCCACCCTGGGTCAAGACACTGACCTCAGAGGCACTGCTGGAGGCGGAAAGGGAAGATGCAAACGATTCCAGAGGAAGTTCAGTATTAAAAGCTTTTAAATTTCAGCACTGGGATAATCAGCAAGACTCCTTAGCCCTCTCCCTTTGTGCTATGACTAAAATGCACAGTACAGTCTGCTTAACTCCTTCACTGCCAGCAGCAAAGATGTTGGTAAAGAGATAGATAAACAAAAAGGAGCATCTTCCATGAAAAATCTATCAGTTCTGTACTGGTAAGAGAGCATGAGATACTGAGAGTATAATGATGAAATAGAAGTCTGTCCTGGATATTTTCATACTCCTTTCCTCTTCCAGCATATCTCACAAGAGAATGCTAGCCCTACAGCTGCTGGAAATTGATTTCTTAATGGATTTCTCATGAAACAATGGATTGATGCTGGGAATAAAATCTTAATTTGTGTCTGGTAGTGAGATAAATTATGACTGAACCTTTCTCTCCTCTCACAGATTAATTCTCTGGTTCTTCAGGATGTCCTGTGCAAGGCTAAGAGTTGTATTTGATTATCCTTGTGGGTCCTTTCCAGTTCATATTCTGTGATTCTGTTAGAGTGTTGTTCTAGGCTCTTTCAGTACATAAGAGTTTTTCCTTTTCATGTCATTCCTCTTGCTGTAACAGTGAACTTGCCATGGTGGTTTCCTTGTGCTGGACACCATCAGGGCAGGGCTGAAGGTGAAGCTCATGCTCCTGTGCCATCACAAGTGATCCATGTGATGGGGAGCATCCAGGGCTGGTGTGCTGGGATCTGTGCTGAGGAGGTTGAATGGCCACTGACAACTTCACAGTGGCAAAGGATATGGACCCAGAATGATTAAACAACTCTGTCTCACTGCAGCTCGTGACAGCTTCCAGATGCTGCCGAAAAGGGATTCCAGATGTGTTCTTTGGAACCTCTGGTTGTTGAGAGCCCCCATGTGTTGGGAGGGTGAGAGCACATCCTCTTCCCGAGATGCATGTTACATCTCTGTCCCTCCAGAGCCTCTGTCCTTCCAAGAGCTCACAGATGTGCACAGCTGTGCAGTTGAGCAGGGCACAAGGGGTTGTCTCTGCCTGTCACCTGTAAACCTGTTGCCGTTGAGGTGGCCACAACACACACAAACCCAGTAACCCAGTAGTTTCAAGCCAGAAGGCTGTGTTTATTCCAAAAGCCAGTGTCATTTATACTCTTGTGCATGTTTACCACCCATGCCACTTACCTACTGGTTGTAGATGTTGTGTTTTAGTGTTGTAGATGTCGTGTTGTTCAACCACTATGATAGACTCATTGGTTGTCATTAACTACAATATATTACTATTGGTCACCTATAGCATTTCCGAATTCAGGCATTCAGAAAAACACCAGGTGCAGATATGTTTCTATTTTTCTCCTTCTGTTGTTTAACTTTTTTTGTTTCTGTTCATACTACATTCTCATGGGTAAAAACTAATGGTTTTTCTTCTCACAGACTTTTCTCATGCTCCTTCTCCAGCTGAAGTAACAGGCCTAAGTCATGCTTTTACAAAGCCAACAAGGCCTTCATTTTATAAGGTTTTACCTAAATGCCACATAAACCCCTTACCTCATGCACAGTTACCTTCAGGGGCCACTGTGTCCCACCGTGGAGACATGCAGACCCAAAGCGACCTTAGCGATTCTCTCGTCTAGCAGCACAAGGCAGGAATTTCTCCTGGTTACCCGCACATCCTTGGTTTTCCTGGCCTGATACCTCCCCCTGCTGTTCCCTGTCTTTTGGCACTCGGCATCCAGCTCCATCCCAGCTCTCCTCACTGCTGCTGCTAACTCTGCTGCCTGCGGCGCTGCGGGGGGAGCCTGGCGTGGCTGCAGAGCTGAGCTGGGGCAGTGCTGGGGCTCGCGGAGCACCAGAGTGTCTTTAAAGGGAGATCGTGGGCTCGGCATTCCCAACGAGCTCTGAGTGGGGAAGGACTCAGAAGTGAGAGGGGCCCAGCTTTGGGAACCCCAAACTCAGGAGCTGAAGGCAGCTCTGGTACTGGCCACAGGCACTTCCCTGTTTCGCCACCTTTTGGACAACACCTCCTGCCCATCTCCCCCCTAATGCTGGGTTTAGTCATTTCCCAAGCTTTGCATGGTTGACTTTTTTTTTAATGATAGTTTATTCGCTCAGTCCCAGTATCGTTAAAATTCTTCTTTTGTCCTTCCCAGCATGAACACTTCTAGGCTGAAACTGGTTTATATTTTAGTGGCTTTAAAGTAACAAATGTAATGAATGATGTCATTATGGGAGAATACAGGGAGGAGGAGGGGTGGTTTTGGTGCTCATTCCAGCCTCTTGCCTGTACCATGCGAACCACCCAGCACGAAGCAGGCAGGCAGCTTTCCCAAGGTGTGTGCAGGGGAACAGTATTCCTTCTGACCTCTGCCCAGGAGGTGACAGGAAAGGGGCTTCATCATCTCTGAGGGTGCCCTAGAGAAAAGGAATAACATTAGAGTGTAAGATCTTGGTGAAAGGGACCATTTTTATTGCACAGGGATTTCACATGCCACACAAAGGATGTTCATCCCAACTGGGTGCCAGCCTAGTAAAAGCACTTTTAAAAAGAAATAACTAAATGCACTACAAAGCAAAATAATAAGTAGAAGCTGACACATTACAAATAAAATGCCAAACAATCTTATTAAATCACCACTTAGATGCTAGAGCTGAATGCATTCAAATCAGATATAAAACTTTGATATTGTAGTGGCACATCTCAGCTGACATGTGAATTCCCTGTTCCAGGTGCCATCACATGAAGGCTTTGTGGATGATTTTCTAAAGATGCTGTTTCACCCCAGAATCACCAACCAGAGCAGTCCAAGGACACCTGCATTGAGTCAGTGGATCACTTTATGATACGTGCCTTGACCCTGTGAATGTGATGCCATCGCTTGGTAGGAGGGTGACTGGAAAAATGGGATGAGAAGGCTGCGCTGGAGTTCAGATCATGTGGTTTATGCTTCTGTCCATGCAGGAAGTGGCTGGTGGCTGTTCCATGAGCCTGCGGAGCTCTGTCTGTGGATGTTTGCTTAGAAACACAGTTAGACCAACAACACCACAGTGCTGGGTCAGTTACAATGGAATTGGCTCTAACTGTTTCCTTTCCTGCTCAAATGTACTCCTACAAACTGAGCTGTCCTCCCAAACCCTAAATCAGGCTGTGCCCACACCGTGTCTTCCTGTGCTTTTAGGAAAATCATACTTTGACTGATGGAAATCAAACAGAGCTGAGGAACCCTGTGAGGACTGAACTGCAGTGTAGACCATTAGTGTCTTCCCCTCCTCCTGAGACACAAGAATGTGATTCGTGAGGCTGTTCCTGCCTGTGATGAAGAACTATTCAGAAACATGGATATACAAGATAGTCCTGATATTCCTGATGGGCAGGAACTGAGAATAACACTGGTAGTGACTGAGGAACAGAAGGAAGGAGTGACCTACATTTAGGCAAGAGGGTTTCTGTAACAAGTATAAAATACTCATCCCAGGCTCATTCCCCAGTCTTCTATTCCCCAATTTTCTATGGTTGGTCTGTATCCAACACTGTTACTGTGAGCCTATTGCACCTGAATTGTTTTCATAACTTCTTTGAGCAGAAGGATGCAGACTTTGGCTGTGATTTTATTTGGTCCAGCTGGTGAACCTGTCCTTGGCTTGTCAGGAGACAAGGGAAAATGCTCTATTTAGATGAGCAGAGATCTTGCAGGGAAGGATTATGACACAAGACATCTGGTTACACTTGGAATGCTGCCATGAAAATCACTCTTATTTCCCTAGACAAATCTCATCCTTCATCTTTGCCTCCAATTCCTCCCATGTGAATAAAAGGATAACATTCCCTGATCTGTGGATGCTGGGAGAATGAATCCACCAGTACTTGCAGGGCACTCAAACACCGTGGAAACAAGTTCAAAGAAAAGCCAACCAATAAAGAGAGTGATGAAGAACACAGGCCAGTGTAAACCATTCCTTGGCCGTGGTACAGCTCAGTTTTAATGACTCATGGTCTCGTGCAGTGTAAAACAACACCTCGGTCTCTGATTGAACAATAGTTTTGTGTTGCATCCTGCATCCAGTGCTCCCAGACATGCACAAGGAAAGCCAGTTTTATGTTTTATACCCATTTGCTTTTCAACCTTCAGAAAGATTTAAGGGGGATTTATTCCAAATCTGCAGCAAAGCCAGTGTCTCTTCCTGAAGATTAGTAATTAGATCCTGTGGCAGCACTTAAATATTTTGAGGATGGGTCCTTTAAAAGCATCTTAGATTAGATAGTCAGATAGGAATGCATGATAATAAACTGAGCAGACAGGGCCATGTGCTGAGTTACTCATTATCACTTCAATCCAGGCTGAATTGTGTGAACACACTGACACTAAAAAGGCAGAAAAGTAAAGTGAGCTTCTTAAAAATAATGCTATTTTTTGCTCTCTGTAATTGATTATATACATATGTTACTCTAGAACAATCCAGAAGACAGGACAAGGAATATGCCATTTTATCCTTGCCTGTCTTTTGCAGACTTCCTAAAAAATTGCAGCTTTGAATAGATATGATGATACTCTGAAAGTCTAAATTATGTTCCATTAAAAAATTCCATTATAAATGGGCCCTCCATGAAATAGGAGTTCTGATGGCAGCAAGGCAGGCTGTGTTTCAGTGGATGTTAGTGGAAGAAGCTCTGCTGCCTCCAAACACAGGATTGGGCACTTGTA
Source organism: Erpornis zantholeuca (assembly GCA_013400515.1). Taxonomy (NCBI): domain Eukaryota; kingdom Metazoa; phylum Chordata; class Aves; order Passeriformes; family Timaliidae; genus Erpornis; species Erpornis zantholeuca. Next base: position 309,014 of record VZTN01022746.1, on the reverse strand, counting down.
GAGGGGAACCTGATCCCAGAAAGGCCCTGGGGGATGCCATTCACAGTTATGATTAGAAATGTCCCAGGAATGTGTGGGGAAGGATGAGTGCACAGCCTGCCTGAGACAGTGCCAGCATGGTCTCCAGCTCTCTCCAGAGGAGACAGATGGCATTGTCTCTTTTTCCCAGTGATTTTGATTCGATAAGGTTGCCTTTTCCATGTGCTCCCTCAGTCTGGCTGCAAAGAACCTGGGAGAGGAGAACATCTGACTTGAATCTTTGCTGTGGGATTCTCTCAGGGTTTGCTGCTGACCTCACTCCCCAGTGCTGGCTTCCAACAACCTGTGCAGCACTCCAGCAGCACAGGGACACCACCCAGGAGCTTCTCAGCCTGACAGCCAAATTTCCATTCCCATCTTCTTCCAGGCTTTCTGGCAGCTAATGAATCTCTACAAGAGCTTTTCCTTCCTCTTGCAGGTGTAATAAATTTAAAGACTTGAGATCACTGTACAGAGAACTAACAACACTGCAGCACTAATAATGTCGTTCTGAGGGCTAAGTCAGCCAACAAGTTACTGGCTGAGTATAATTTCTTTGACTATTTGTCATTATCTCCAAATATGTTTTGATTACTTTTTCCCTTGACATGCAGACTTTGTGATTTTTCTGACAAGCTCTGAGCTTTATTTAGAACGAGCTCTAACCCAGCCTTTGATTAACTGAATATATATTTTTTAAATTTAAATCCTGTTTTTAAAAAAAGACTTGCAACTGCAAATTTTACCAGGAGGTGGAACTAAAGCGCCATCTCCCAGCAGCTGCTCCAGCACAAGTGACAGGAATGCACTTAAAAGCCTTGAATTCAGTTATTCCTTTCCCTCTTTCTCTCGAGGCAGCTGCTGGAGAGAACTCTGTCTAACAGTCTGAGTGTATTAATTATTCTATTTCATCTGTTTAACCAAAATCTAATGATCTAAACATCATATCAGGTCTGAAAGGACTTCTAGTACTCATTTAAAATCATGAAGATTTTATTATTACAGATACTGCCTTAAAGCAGCTTTTTTTTTTTTTTTGTTCAGTCTTTTGGTGCTTTAGTTTCTCAGCAGTCAGAATTTATCAGACAGAGATGTGACTGTTTCTAGTAACACAACTCAGGGAGCTGCTACTTTCAGCAGAGTGTCAGCACACTTTGCAAAGAATTATTGAGTCATATTATTCCATGAGAGCCCATCCCAGAGGCATTGATCAAGATGCAGGCCCTCCCTGAGAGGTTGTTCCTTTTCAGCTGTACACAGAGTTCTCCAGAGAGCTGTCAATGCAGAGAATAGCAACAAAAAATGGTGTGTTGCAACTTTCCTGGGGTCACAGTGCTGGCAAGTGGCAAAAATTGCATCCATCTCCTGAAACAGAGTTGTTTGCAGACAGCACTGTGCCTTCCCAGGGCGCAGCAATTATAATTTACTAATTGTTCGTTTAGCAACAGATCCATTATCTGTCCCTCCTGTATTTTACTTCTCTCTCCCCTCCCTTCACCCAGAATCTCAACCACAGCCAATTCTGTACCTCTTTTTGGGGAAGAGAAGTGCTCAGAGACACTCACAGCCTTAAATGTAATGGAAACATTTGCTAATGAATGAGCCCTCGTTATGCATGTTACAAGGAAACACTTAATTGACAGTGGCCACCAGATAACAGGGTTTAATTAATAAATCTGTGTGGCGTCACATACACCACAGGAAGGGATTACATGGGTTAAAGTGTCTGTCTGGTGGACTTTTATGGAAGTGTTGTGTTGCCTGTCTTTTAACATGAATAACCCGCGTGTCTGTGACCCAGCACTTGCAAGGGCAGGGTCAGCTGGTTCTGAGAACACAGCAGCCCTGTCTGCCTGTTTGAACATGGCTTGGGTGCCATCTGAAGCACACCAAAGGCACATTTGTTTTCTTGCCTCTCCAACCAGCATCTGGGCTCCTATGCTGCTGGGTATTCTACTGCACACACGACCCTGAGTTGGACAAGCAGGCTCCTCAAACTCAGCAGTTTATGACCGGGTCGTTAGTGCCTCAGACAGGCTGTCAGCACCCACCTCCCCGGTGGCAGCAGGCTCCCAAAGCAGGGACTTGATAACTGGATTGATAAACTAATGGAGCTCTGCTGACCTTCCTCTACTAATACAGTGACTCCATACCCAGCGAGGCTCTGGAGATCCCCCTGCAGTCTGTTAGGGAAGATGGATTTCTGTCACTCTGACCTGCAAGCCATTCTCCACGTTTGCAGTGTGATGTGAAAAGGTCACAGAGAGTCCAGAACTCCTGATCAGTCTGGATGGTTCCAAGCCAATGGCAGGGTGTGGAAGGAGATGAGCTTTAAGGTCCCTTCCAACCCAAACTATTCTGTGATTCTGTGATTTTCATCCTCTTCTATTTGCACACTCATTTTAGAGCTGCAAGTGTTAGTGACACACAAAGGGGTAACATTCACAACCACCACCAGCCCAGAAACATTCACCTTTACCCACTCTGTTCCTGCTTGGATGCACATCACCCTCAGAAGTCTCTGCAGAGGGGACAGAAAGCAGCAGGTGCCCATGTGGACCTTTGCCCAGGAGAGCTGAACCTCCCAATATCAGCTGGCCAAGCCCTGTGAAACCAAACAGAACCAGCCCTGTTCATGCCAGCCCACGGGCCAGGCAGCACATCTCCTGTTCTCGTGTGTGCACAGTGACAAGTGGGCAAGAGGGGAACAAAGGCTGCCTGCCTGCAGTGGTGCCTCAGACACGGAGAGCCCTTTGGGACATGGCAGAGTTGTTTGTTCTCCTGCACACAGGAGCATCTTGGAGAAATGTGACCATACCAGTTCTGATGAGAACAATTAGGGACAGAAAACCCTTTAACCTGTCTCTTCCCAGCAATCAGTTGTGGCTTACCAGTACAACCCCAGTCACCATCCTTTGCCTGAATGAAGATGTCGTTGTCCTGCCTTTAGTATAGATATTAAAAAAATAAATTAAAAATCACACTAAGTTGAAAGGAGCAACTTTTCTCAAGGATGCAGGTCTTTACTGTTAACCAGTTACTTATTCGACAAAGAAAACAGTTGGACCATGGAGACCTAAGTACCAGGTAATTATTCTCTAGCTTTGCCTTATCTGGATCACAAGACAGATCTTTATCCTCTATCAGTAAAATCCCATTGCAGGAATCATCTGTTAAATGGATCCTGTTCACAATCCCAGTATTCTGGAAGAATGGGGGTTTTCACACTCAGGTCTGCAGAAACATCTCACTGCAATTACTTTACTACTATTAATCACTATCAGACTATGAAGGAGTAGTAATAAGTTGAAAAGAAACTCGATTTACTATGAAAAATTGTGTATTTTGATTTATTCTCTAGCTGCAGCTGAATCATTTGTTTCTGCTCTCTTAGTAGGAGACTTTTCATAAGCCTCGACTCTTCTTCCATGTGTTAATGTACAGACCTACTTTAATGCTTCTGTATTAATATTCTTCTAGACTTAGAGCTACAGCTGTGGAAACCATAATTTTCTTTAATACACAAAGCACAGAATAGAATTAAGCACGGAGAAGAATTAAGACTAGGGATTCTCCAAGTGCTCCCTGACCACCGTAGCTCATAAGGAGATTTCCTGCCTACAACAGAGATCCATAGCTGATGAAAATAAAATTTTGTGTGAGCTAGGAAGACTTCAGAAACTAAGTCTTAGAACATTCCTCTTTCTGTGCTAAAAAATACGTTCATGGGAAATTTAGAATTGAGAAAAAAGAGCTCCATATAACAAAGCATGGTCTATAATAATATGCCCTTACTATAAGAGCTCAGACCATTTTTTTCTTCATGGCATCCTTCTAGGCAAACATTGTGCAATTACAACCTATATAAGTTCATTTTACATTAACCTTGCTTATTTTAACAGTTAAAACACTTTATTTTCAGTTGCTAAGATTAATATTGAGCTATTAACACAATATAACCAGCAACCAGAACTATTTCAGCTGTCTTAGACTGTCCTGTCCCCTTCTTACAGGGCAGAGGGTACTTAGCACAATGACCCCCAGTTAGTGCTTGCAGGTGGAAGTGCAGGGGCTTGGACATCTTATAAAAAGGGGAAGATGAGTTTTCCTTCTGTTTATTTCTCCTTTTTTCTTCTCCTCCTTATAGCAGGAAGACTTTCACAGCAAAACATGAAGTCCTGACTGGGGAAGGAAGGTGTTGAGAGCATAAAATGGAGCTAAGCCATGAAAAATTTAAATATAAACTATTAGTGTAGGAACATGTCTGGAATATTAAGAAATGTTAATGGCAGGATGGTGGCAGACAGGGAGCAGGGACAGGCTTTCAGGCTGAGTCTAGAGACCTTTCTTCTCTGTGTTAAAGATACTCCACAGTTGCTACTGTTGTTTCCTCAAGCAAAAAAGTGGAACTTTATCTGCCCCGGGAAATCTTTGAAATGGGTGGAAGGCAAATGAGAACAATTCTGCCTTGCAAACAAACATGATGAGGATCTGCACAGTCTGGGTTAAGCCCTGAGTGAAAGCCACTGCTCAGTTACCAGCTGAGACAGCCCTGAGGCTCCCAGGAGCTGTAGGATCCTGGCAGTAGGGATTAAAGTCGTTCAGAATGCCACTGGAAAAGGACTGGGGAGAGCAGACAGGGAAAGAGGTGCTAGTGAGAAATAAAACAGCTCAGGGTCAAGCACAAGACTGAGGCTATGAGCAGAAAAATGGGACAACTGAGTTAAGAGACCCAGGGGTGCTCCTTAAATAAGGGAATTGGACACACTGGACACATGTACCAGTTGTTTGCTGCTCCCCCCTTGCACTGATAACACAGTGAAAGCTCTGGGGCTTAACTGTTGGCACCAGGGTCTTAACAGCTACATGTATTTGAACATCCTAATTACAGGGAATGGCAATGGAATTAGAGCTGATTCCTCCCTGTTTGGTTTGGGCTGGTTTGTCTGATCCCGAGGCTGGGGTCAGGGCCTGTCTCTGCGTGGAGCTGGGATTATCCAAGAATCTCTGTCTGTGCTGCAGGGACGGGAAGTGAGGCAGAGCCTGGAGCTGAGCAGTGGCACAACCTGATGGACTGCAGGTTCCTGTGGGTGCCTCAGTTAAGCAATCTAGAGTGTGACAGATTTGCTTCCAGAGCAGCACTGGTGCAGCCAGGTTGTTCTTCAGGGTCAAACCTTTTAGTCACAGTTGCTCTGAGGGTTTCAATGTTCTGAGCAGTTCTGACTGAGCTGGGGCTGAAGAAGCTGAGTGCTCTGCAGGCAGCTCCATTGCCATGCAGAGTGTCCTCTGCAGCATTCCCAACCCCCTGGAGCTGGGTGCTGACTCCCAGCTGATGTCGAAATACTGAACTGCTGCAACCCAGGCAACAAATCCTTGTGGGAATGGCACAGCTCTCCAGCTCTGGCAATGAAATTGATTCCTGAGCTGTTCCACAGGTAAGGATTCTGTGACTTTGTGGAAGGTCGAGGAATGATACAGAGCATCATAGGGATGCAAATGAGCACTTTTAATAGGAGAGAGACTCTCCTTTGTGTTTCAAGCCCCAAACTCTGCCTTGGCTGGCTTCCACGCTGCCTGCTCCTCAGGAGGGTAGATTTGGCCAGGAGCTCTGGAAAGCACTTCTCACTGTAGCTGAGGTTTTGCTCTTTCCTTGTTTAGAAGGAATAAATCTATTAAGCATGAGCAGTCTCTGCATCTCTGTCCTTCACTTAGGATTAGGCAATGAAAGTCCTGGCCTTACCTGGGGATGCAGGAATGCTACAGGTAATTTTGGTATGCTCTGTTATTTATTGAGTCCCAGAGCCCCTGTGTCTCTTTGTTTGTCTTTGTGTTAATTAAGTACAAGTTTATCTACAGCAGTGAATTGCAGTAGCACAGCACCTGGGAAGGGAAGAACAAGTCCTGGGCTGTTCCTGCATCCTGGGCTAGCTGGGCTTCTGGCTGGCAGCTCCTGCCTCTCTGCAGCCTCTTGCCAGGGGAAGCCTGAGCAGCTCCTGTAGGGCACTCAGCCCCTGGGCTCTCTGGGAATGGTGCTCCTGGTTTCTCTTGGGTGCAAAGATCCATCTGCAGGTTTGGACTGGGATCCTGTAGAGCCCAGAATGATGAAGGCTGTCTAGAAACCATTAATAAAGATCAGAACTTGATGGCATTAATAACTCCCTTTGGGCTTCTTGCAGGCTGAGAGAGTGGCAGATTGTCAAAATTACTTAACATCCTGGAACACCACCCATTCCAGTATGAATAGGTTTCTTGTGTACAACTCACATGATCCTTGTGTTTTCCTGGTGTCTCTATGGAGACTGGAGACATTCTTCTGGTCTCTTGGTTGGGGATCTTTTCTTTGCTGCTTTCAGGTCAATTGTCTTGTAGGGGGAAAAAAAAGCAGAAGTAATCCTCTGAATAATGAATAAAGCATCAGTCACAGAACACCAAAACATCCTGTCTGTTTTATAGAAGGACTTGCAAATATTTTGATTTTTCCTTTATAACAGACTACCAGGTTGGCAGAGATTTAGGAAGGCTTGTGCAAAAAATAATTGGCCTTAGGCAAAGCTGGATGAAGCAGTGAGCATTCACATGTGGATCCTCATCCACATGAGGCTGGAGCATGGATTAAAGAGTGTAGCAGTGTTAGATTTGGGAAGCCTTCCCCACCAAAAATTGGGAGTGCTTTTTGAAAGATGTTCCAATTCCAAACACTCTTGTTCTCATGAGGTTAGATTCTTCCCCTCACCATCGGCTCCAGTCCCTCTAGGAGAGTGAGTTAAATGAGATTTTTGTTACCTTGGCCATATTAAAATCATTGTCTCTGTTTTCACTGGCATCCTGGAGAGGACAGCAATGTGGGTAGGAGGAGGATGATGGTTGAGTGCTTCCTTCCCCTTAAGGGTGGGTTGTCACAGCAGTGTGGAATTCACTGGAGAAAGGGGCAAAACACTGTTTATTGTCCCATGAATATTTGGGATGACTAGTAGGGGACAAGGTGCTTCTGTCTTGCCCAAACTGAGGGTGGCACAGAATGCTCCTTTGCATTCCTGGTTGCCACTTCCAAACTCCTTAGCCCTAGTTTATACATCCAAAATGTAACCTCTTAGCCATAGCCTGGAGAAACAAATCCCACCTGCTGAAGGATGGGCTCTGTTCCTTGGCATAGCCTCTGGTGTGCAAGGTGTCTGTGCAACTCCCAGAAAATCAGAGCCACCCCATAGATATCTCTCTAAATGCCCTCAGTTCTGCCAGTAGGTCTGTCTCAGGATTCATAGTGATTTATTCCTTCTGGTTTGGCTCCTTGGTGCCCTGTGTGGTGGCACAGCAAGGCCCTGGGAGCTCATGGAAATACTCCAAATCCAGCGTCAGAGCCTGGTTGGGTTTTGGTAGCAGTAGAGCCTCAGGAAGGAGACACTGTTCAGGTGCTGCATGCCCTGCAAAGAGGTAACTGCAAAAAGTTAACACACTGTCTCACAGCCCCCAGGGTGCTGTGGGGGAAAAAATGAGGTCACAGGGGAAGATTCTGGGATTTAGATTCTGCTCTGCCTGGAGAGGACATGATGGTGAGTGAGGTCTGGCTTCTGTCCCAAGCATTAACAGAGGGAAAGTTTGCCTCAGTTTCTCTGCATGTAGATCTGAGGCCATACTGAGGTCTCCTTTTTAAGGGATTTTGCAACTGTGTCATGTACTTTATGGGTTGTGTGTTCTGAGCCTGCTATCAGCACTGATAAAAATGGTTATTAGCTGTACTATTACTTTAAATCAGAGCATCTTAACTAATTTGGGGACTGGCCAGTAGCTCGAGTCACATGATGAATACCCTTATACTCTATTTCTAGATGATTCAAAGTTGGCTCTAGGCAAGGAAGATTACGTTTAGGGCTTGAGGCAGAGCAGGAAGTAAAACAAAGGTGTCCCAATTGATAGTTCAGCTTTCAGTATAATTTTATTGAAGAAAGTAACTCAAGCTTTGGTTTATTCTGAGCATGTCAAGGACACCTTTGTAGTGTTGCTGCCCTAAGCCCAGGGCTTCCCATTAAGGGATGAAAGCTGCTGGTGGAGCCAGGAATGGTTTGGAACCACACAAATGCTGGAGCGTCACCATGGGGAGATAGGGAGTAGGAGGAGAATGGGTTGGACTCGGAGTGAGGTTTGGTGACACTCAGAGGCTGCAGACAGATTTAAAGGTGACAGGGGAAAAAATGTAATTGAGGATTTGAGACAGGCTCCATAGCTTTGGGGGCTGAAAAAAGAAATTCAAATGAAACAGATGAACATGGAGCAGTCATTTCATAGTAACTTAGGACAGGAGTGAAATTTGGTTGTAAAGATAAGCTGGGAGCAAAGACCCCCCTGAAGGTGATGGGTGTGTGAGCTTGTGCAGTTGCTGCTCTGCAATTTCTTTTTCCTCGGCTGCCCAGAGGTATCACATTATAATCTGCAAAGGGGCCAAGGTGAAGTTCAGGGTCAACAAACACTCCAGTTTCTTTTCCACACTCTGCCTTTACAAGGCTTTCCAGGAGATGGGGAGGAGACCCTGCTCAGTCTTTCTCTCAACCAGCATTTCTGTCAGGGGAATGTACAGGACTAAGGGCTCACTCAGCCACCATCAGGTGGGTTTGCCTTCTATGTGCATGTGTGGGATGTTTCACACCCTTCCTGGCTCAAAGAAAAAAACCTTCCCGGGCAATGCCCTTTTCGCTGGCATGGGGCAGATACTAGAAACTCACTTTATTTATGTGAGGCAGATGCTGAGATCTTTTGCTCAAAGGGATTTTGATGCATGAGACCTTTCACGCTGAGAGGACAAAGCCTCTGGATTCCCTGGAATGAAGCACTGGCCCAAATTGTGCCTTCCTCTTTTCTAGCCACACATTTGATTTTTCTATACTGGATCAAGTATCAAGCCCAATATCATGCTGAAAAAGGCATACACTTGAGATCAGTGTCGGTGTTTAGCAGGATTGATTATGTCTGTACAGATCTGTTTTCAAAGATGGTTGGATTTCACTGGAAAAGGAACTTTTCTAGTGATTAAACATGGTAATGTCAGGGGCTTGCGAAAGGTATCTTTGCCCTTTCGATATGGAAAGAGGAATTCAGACTGAGAGCCAATGCACTTTAAGGCTTTGGCACTTTTGTTTGTCCTGCCCATTCTATCAAAATGGGTTTGCATTTTAAATTCTTGTGGAAACTGGTGAGATGAAAACCCAAGAGACAGAATTCTTCTCTTCAAACAATCCCAGTGTCCTCAGCAATGTACAAATACAGCAGCAAGTGATCACAACCAGCTGACTCTGCCCTAAGCAGAGCCAGGTACTTGGGTACTACCTAAACCACAAATTTAGTAATACAGGAGCAGCTTAATTCCTCTTGTCTTAATCACTGTCTCTCATGGTAATGGTTGTGCTGGGACTGAACAGGTTAACTCGAAGGTGCTTAATCATTTTCCCAAGGTGCACCGCACCCGTGGGGCTCTGGCACTGCACACAAAGGGCCTGGTAGCACAGATTGGCTCCAAATTAAAACTAGCTGTCTCCAGAAAGCCCAGTTCACAGGGTCTGATGCCATACGTCTCCTGATTGAACATGACTCCTATTTCCAGCTCTCTGGTGCCAGGCTGACCTCCCCACTTTTCCTTAAAAATGACTTGTTACTGACTGACAGGCTCACAGCAGTGTTATTTTCCACCTTGATTCCGATTGAAAAAATGCTTTAGTCAATGAAACACAGGATCATGTCCCTTGGATTAATTCCCTCGTGGAAAAGGGCAGAAATCCTGGTCCCTGGCTGTCTGGCTGCCCTTTGTGACACGCAGGTGCCAGCCTGGCGCTCACAGACTACGTTGAGTCTCCTGCCCTGCAAACCTTCCTGAATGTGCCCTTCACTCCCCAGCCTCCCGTCCGGCCCCGGCCCTCAGCCACGAGAGAAGCACTTATCAGCAAGGCTGTCCTACATGGGAGTTGTCCTGGGGCTCCAACAGCTGCTCAGGGTTTGAGTCCCCTTGGCAGATGTTTGCTATTCCAGCCACTTCATTAATTTTGGAAACAAAACCCCTGATTATTCCTGACCAAAGCACCCCCTTTTTGATTGACAGCCAGTGTGTGTTTCATACAACATAACCCACCATGTTGCTCTGGCCACTTACTTCTCAAAAAAACATTAATAAAAAGAAATAAAGTTTCTAGAGATGTGTCAGTGTGGGCTAATCCCACCTGCCAGTTCATCTTCTTAGGCTCAGGTGAGGGCATCACATTTCCAGAGCATGGGCAGAGGTACCAGCCACACACCTCTGGACATTCAGCCCTTCAGATGTGAGAAAGAAACATTTAAAGACGAGCAGAGTCTCTTGTCTTGCCGTCACTCGTGTGGGAGCTCGGCGAGCCCAGGGTTTGCTTTCCCTCTTGATTTCTGGGCTGGATCTAGTCAAGCTCCTGGAATACTCTTTAGGAAACATTTCTCTGCTGCATCGTGGCAGGTTTTGCAAAGGCAGGAAAAGCAGGATAAATTCGCAGTGTGGGTAGGGGGCTGCAGCTCTGCCCGGCCCCTGAGGAAACACAGAGCAGTAAAATGCTGTTTGCTGCTGCTCTGGGGCTTACATCAGTGGCTTGCCCAGGCTGTTCCTTCCGAAATATTCTTTGCAATAATTATCAGCAAGTACTGATTGCTGAAGTTAATGTTGCTGGTAATTAGTTTGTTTCCTAAAAAAAAAAGAAAAAAAGTGGCTAAAAAAGGTAAAGAAAATGTGTTCCTGAAATGGATTATGTCTGAATGAAGAGGTGAGCACTCATAAAGCTACATTCATAACAAAGTCAGTTCATCTGCTTCATCTGTAGTTTGTTTAGGAAAAAAAGCAGCAGTTTAAGTAATTTAAAAAGAGTTATACATCGTGGAGGAGAGACATCCTTGAACTTCTTAGTTGTTATCATTCTAGTTAAATTCGTCATTGTAAGAGCACTTTAGTTTCTCAAAATAAAAAGAAATAAAACCATTTCCAACCAATTTATTTTAAATTAGAATGTTGTCCCAGCGGTTTGAAATGAGCAAAACACTTTGCTTTACATTTGTTTTAATATAATTTGCTGTGCCGTGTTTTTTTTAAAAAAAAAGTAATGAGGTTTTAAGAAAAAAAGTTCAGTGGATATATGGAAGTCTGATATATCCTTGCATCTGCCTTCCAGTTTGGACAGTGTATGGACAATCCAGGTGTCTTATTTTGATTCGAGTCTCTATAAATGAGCAACTGTATCACTGAAGTTAAATTCAAATGAAACTTTGAATTGAAAAAAGCAATTGTGGTTTTACAAAAGAGGCTAAAGATAGTTTATAGTGTTTTGAAGGCTTTTAAATAATACAGTTGAAAAAATAAAAGTTGTTCAAATCATTGAAAGTTGGAGATGGTTGTTTCTTTTTGCATAAACAGATTGAGTTTTCTGTTACTAAAATAAGAGTTTGCTGCCATTTGGATTGCCAAAGCATGAGAACTGAAGGACGGCTGATAACTTTTTGCAGATTATATTTAAATCCTTATGTGAAACCTGCAAATAATATTTTTTGGGGAGGTGGCAAATCTCCATAATGAGGCTCTCTTTACCCATTTAAAGTTTGTGAGCTGGCTGTGGGTTCTGGAAAACCTGTAGTAACCAGTTAACCCAGAGGATTCCTCCCGATACTCCAGGGTGTCCTGGTGATTCCTGTCGGAGGCCAAGGAGATGAGAAATAAAACTCAGACCTCAGCCTGGTAGGAAAACTTCTTCCAGTGGGGAAGCCTCAGCACTCCTCAGCAGAAGGGGCCGAAGGCTCGGCTTTGCAAAAATCCAGCTCAACTAAGCAGGGATCCGCCAGAGAATCATTTCAGACTCATAGTCCAAGTAACGCTGCTCCGGAGAAAAATATCTTCTACACAGTGCTCCTGCAAAGCACCTAGCAATTGGTAAATAGGATTTTTTTCCCCTCTGCCACTCTCCAGCACTTCGCGGCTCGGGAAGAGGTTTGGTGCTGGTCGGGGAAAGCTGTCGGGGGCCAGGGATGAGGCACTCTCCTCCGGCAGCCCACATATTAATTTTTTTTAGGTAAATAACAGTCTAGAGAACAGGAGGAGGGGGAGAAGAAAGGAGAGAAGCAAAAGAAAAAAAAAAAAAAGTAAAAAGAGGAAAAAAAAAAAAGTCAGCCCCAATATGGAACCTTTCACCAAGAGAAAAAAAAATTAGCCAGCCACACACCCCAGTATCTTAAAATAGCGAGCAGGGAGGGGAGAGGAGCGGCGGATCCTCCCAGCCCGGCGCAGGGTAACAGTGGTGCTGGCGGGGAGCAGCGGGCGCCTGATTGACAGCCCGAGCCTCCTAAAAAGGCCGCGAAGCGATGGGAGAGATGCTTATCGGCGCCTTTATATAGCGGGGAGCCGGCGGCGCGCAGCGCGGCGGAACAGGCGGGCACAGCGCGGATACAGCGCGGGCACAGCGCGGGCACACCGCGGGCATAGCGCGGGTAGAGCTCGGGCACACCGCGGGTAGAGCG